>CM067221.1:31470463-31807005 GCA_034190945.1 Octodonta nipae | reverse complement strand
CAATTTTCTCCTAAACTACTGGACGGAAGACGTTGAAATAAATTTTGATTTTAGGGTTTCTTCTGGGGGAAACTAAGAAAATCGACCGCCCCCGCTGATCACCGAACTACTGAGCCTAAAATTTTGAAAAAGGAAATAGAGATCGTTGCCCGAACTTTACAGGAAAAATAAGGAGAAACCATTAATATTTTGGGGAACAAATTATAGAATTAATTAAAAATTTAAAAATAAAAAACGCATCATGTAATATTCATATTGAAAACAATTATTTAAAAATATATTAACGAAAATATACCAAAATGTACCCCCCCCCGGCTTATCTCCGAAACTATAAAACGTAAAATTTTGAAAAAAAATAGAGGTATAGGTTCTGACCTGAAGTTTACTGGAAAAATAAGGAGAAACCTCTACTTTTAATTTGGGGGGGCAAATTATAGAATTAAATAGAAAATACAAAATTAAAATTGTTTATAACCCATAATGTTATATATCAAATGAAAGGGCTCATAACAACGAAAACAAATATATTTTTTTCATATTTTAAAAATAAATTAATTAAAAGATATTAACAAAAATATAAAAATATTTACCCATTCCCCCCCACACATTATTTCCGAAACCATAAGTTGGAAAATTTTGAAAAAAATGGAGGTATAGCCCCTCACCTGAGCTTTACTGGAAAAATAAGGAGAAACCCCTAATGTTTATTTTGGGGAGCAAATTATAGAATTAAATGGAAAATATAAAATTAAAATTGTTTCTAACCCATCATGTTATATATCAAATGAAAGGGCTCATGATGAAGAAAACAAATATATTTTTTTTCATATTTTTAAAATAAATAAACTAAAAGATATTAACAAAAATATAAAAAAAATTACCCATTCCCCCTCTTATCCCCGAAACCATTAGCTGAAAAATTTTGAAAAAAATGGTAGTATAGTCCCTCACCTGAACTTTACTGGCAAAATATGGAGAAACCCTTAATATTCATTTTGGGGGGCAAATTATAGAATCAAATGGAAAATAAAAAATTATAATTGTTTCTAACGGGTCATGTAATATATCAAATCACAGGGCTCATTATGACGAATACAAATTTATTTTTTTAATTTCTTTTAAATGGATATTTTAAAATATATTAAAAAATATTTTAAAATAATCACCCATTCCCCCCATTATTCCCCAAACTATAAGACCTAGATTTATTTGTTTATAGGAAAAATATGAAAAAATCGCTAATTCTATTAATTGACCCCCAAATAATAGAATTAAACGGAAAATCAATTATTAGAAAAACCCCATAGTAATTTTAGGGACAAATTATACAATTAAATGGAAAATATAGATTCAATTTTCAAACGCATCATGTAATATATCAGATAAAAGGCTCATTATGTGAATTACAAATATATCATATTTTTGAATTATTTGTTTAAAAGATATTAACAAAAATATTAAACATCGACTTAATTCCCACTTTGGAAACTACACTATTTATATTTTGAAAAATATGTTTTATTTGTATTTTTTAATAATTTGAATAACAGATTTAATAATTTATAATTAAAAACTTGACCTATTTTGCCCTTTATCTGCCAATCTACAGAGCCTCAAAACTCAGACAGTAGATTATAAAAGACTTCTCTGAAAGTTTATTAGTAAAATAAAACTCTAACGTTAATTTTTTGGGGCCAAATTAGAAAATTAAATACATATGTATTCTGATAAAAATCAGGCGAATCCTGAAGCAGATAAAATTAAAAGTCTATGTGTGGAAAATCAAAGTGTATATTTTTTATAAATTTAAAACTCGTCCTTTAAAAGATATAAGGGTAAATATAAGAAAATGCACTCATTCCGTGCTTGTCTGATACTGGAATATTAGAATCTCAAAGCTAGTACAGAACCCTAAGTATGCGAGTCAACTCGCACTTGATCAAATTATTTTATAATATACATTATTCAGTATTTCATTTGAAATGTTCCTTTTTTCTCGATATACATTTTAATAGCTATTAGGCCCGAAAGTTTCAGATTATGTAAACTGTCTAATGGCAGTATTTTTCTTTACATAAATTATTTTAATCTAATTATTCAAAAAGTATAACAACGACTTATTTACATCTACGGATAATTATTTTAACTTGGAAATAGCTTCTTGATGGACAATTTTTTCACCTAATCTTTGATTGTCTTTATTCAAAAGAATAAATTATTTAGCCCTCTGTGAATTTTTAATGTCTTGTGTTTATTTATTTACGTTAGTAGATTTGTTTTACTATAATTTTTGTAATAAGTTGAATTTCAAAAGTTTTAATTTGAGCATTCTTATAATTTGCCATTGAAATTGTCACATTATAATATTCTAGTACTAACTAACAGTTTAACTGTCCGTTTCTATATTAAATGTAATTTCAAATACATTTAATTATTGTATTAGTTGACAATTTTTGAATTTCATTTCTACCTTGTTTTTGCTAATTTGTGTTCTAATATGATTTTCTTTTTTGTAGCTAGGATTGCTTTCTTTGTATTGTTACTCGATTTGTCTTTTTAAAAATATTTTTTCGCTTTCGCATTGATGAACGTATTTTGTTTATTGAGGTAAACTTGGCGAGTCTAAATAAAATTTGGCTTCTTTTTTACTCTTAATTACTAACTGGTCTTCATTGGTAAGGACATGATTATATATTTTGAAGTTAGTTTTGTTCAGAAATAAACAATAGCATTAAAAAAATGTATACCCTTCATACTAAAAGAAAATTTTTATTTAAATATACGTTACATAATTCTGTACGCATCGGTAATAAAGAGGTTAAATATAGCTAAATTTGTATTTAATTATATATTCATATATACTAATAAGCTTTGATGCTGATTGGCTTCATTGCAGCATATATTCTATGGTTAAAATATATATAAAACAGCTAAAATAATATTCAGCGTAAACAAAGGCAAAAAGATAATAGAAATTGGGAAAGATAATTAACCTTGAAACTTATCGAATATAATTTTTTGCCAGTTTACAATTATTAATGCCTATAAAGAAAACACAGGTAAATACTGTAAAATTACGAAAGATGAAAGCAAGTAAAAAACTGATTCTCTTGAGATCTATTCTATAGATTTTCATATTTTGTGAGTTCTTTGGGAATAAAACCACAAACAAACTTGAAAGTCTGTATATTTCAATTAGTCCGACCGTTTCAAAGTTTTCAATGGTATAACTTAACCCCAATTTAATAAATAACAAATTCACATTAATGTTTGAGAATTAAACTGATGTAACTAAGGGAATTTACTGCAAATTTGACATATACAGGGTAGCACTGAAAATTTTAAAGTACATGTGAAGCAACAAAGCTTTTTTCAAGTTGGAAGAATTTGAAAGTGTCCTAGGTATGACTTTGTTGTATTCGCCAAAAATGAGACCAACGAAATTCTGATGTTCCAGAGATCTCATTAAAAGTATAAGGGAAAACCTAGGAAAAACCTTATGAACTATCCCGATACAGGGTTGTTTAAAAGGGTGTTACCATTATTAATTTCATCCTTGATTATTCGTTTTCATTTAATAAAATTAAAGCAGACTCTTTCAGTTCTCGTTTTGTATTGTGTTCTTTGTGAAATATGATTGATTTTGAAAATGTATTTTATGACCAAGGTTCCAAACATGTTCACAAATGTTTGACTTTTCGAACTGTCGTTTATTTATATAATTGTTGTGTTTATTTATTCGAACATTTAAAGGTGTAGAGGTTTCTTCAATGTAAAATTTATTACATCCGCAAGGAATCTTATAAATGCGTTATTTGGTTTCGTTTTTGATATAATTAATTTCAGTGTATTTCTTGTTGTGAATTTTGACCCTAGAATGGAAATCTTAAGAAAGAAATTCTCAGGTTAACTCGGAAAGACAGTACCATAAGTGCTGTTCGACAAGTCAAAATTTTTAATTATAAACTTTTAAAAGAAGATAACTTCCTTAATTAAAATGCCAACATTTATTAAATTTTAAAGAAGATGCTAATTTATTTAGTACACTTATCACTTTTAAAATGAGCGTCTGTCAAGTTCGGAAAAATCTTTTTTCTAATCCTTTTCAACGCTAAATAAAGTAAAATAACAAAGTAAAAGCGCTTTGCTTTATTGTCGCTCAAGCAGCAAGTGATATTTAACGCTATTTAGTTCATAACTGAGTTGCTGTGACCCTTCAATAACGGCCGAGGGTTAATCATAAGCAACAAAGTTGGATCACTTTGACTCCGTCCCTTCAGTTAGGGTTAGCGTTAAGTAACTGGAAGCAGAATCTTTCCCGGAGTATAATCATTGAATGGAATACGTTCCGCATTCTCTATAACCTTAACAATACTGACGGTGTTGGGGGGGGGGGGTTTTAAAAATGCATATATTTAAGTCATGCTTGTATGATTTTTTTTGTTAAAGTAGCCTTAATATATAATTAAATCAGGAAAATAATGATAACGAAATCTGTTAATGTTGTTTTCTGTTTATGAGACATTTTGCGTTATCCATATTTTTAAAAATACGAATTGGTGAAAAAAAAAATTTACAAAAATTCAGAGCGGGCATTTGTTGTGCTCCTGGCCTTGACATTGATGTCAAGTTCAAGTATATATCGATGTCGAATGGGTAGCCTTAATTTTTTTTTATGCTTCTAATATGAAGGTTGAAGTCATATTAGTTATTTTAGGAATTTGTCAAGTACATTTATCAGTGACAATAAAAAGAAATTAGGACTGACACATCTAAAAAGTCTATTAAGAAACGTAAGACAATTAGTAGGTTCAATGATACCAGTTGCTATGATATTCTCATTGTTTTCAGTGATACATCTGAAGTTGAACTAAAGGTACAGAGATATATTACTGCAGAAGCTGTGGTGAAAATTATTATAAGACACAACTAATTGAAATCTGGATAAAATGTAATATTTCCCTGACTGCATGGAAATTGCACTGAGTTTGAAGACATGTGTTCCATCTGCGCGGTAAAAACAGAAACAAGAAGTTAAAGGATCTTAAGAGCAAAAAAATACTGGCGATTTTCTCCCGACCACTATTTCTCCCGGAGTGTCCGAGAGTGATAATTTTCTTTTTAAAATATAAAATTTATTTTTTGGTTGTTTTGAAGTGATTTTATGTTAATGTTTTATAGGAATTAAAACTAAAAAATTTTGGAAATAAAATAAACTGTCTCTTGGAATGAAAATGAAAGTTAATCTTCAAAATTACCTGACTTGGATTAAGTACAAAATCAATATTTACAATGCAAGGCAGCCTTGGACCTCCGGCTTTTTTAATAGTCTAACACATGTAAATCACCTTCTGAGCGTCTTTATCACTTTATAAGCGTCTATAGGGATTATAGGTTACAGCAGAGAATCCAGAAAAATAGCTATATGGCAAATTGACTTCACGAGCACACACATGTGGCCGCCTCGCCATCATGAGTCCTTTACAACAGATCCTTAAAATTATTAGGGTAATGTCCCCAGTAATTACCCTAAGTTACACCAATCCAGACATAAATGCAGGTCTTCAAGTCCATAGTCTCAATTTTGATAGTTCATGTGGGTTTTCTCTCATCGCAGTAATTTCTGAAAAACACATAAGGTAAATAATTGAAAATGAAAGTGGGGTCAGGGCAACTTATAGAAATTGCCCTGTTACATAGTTTCCTTCATTCATATAGAAAATATCGCTTGCATTATTAACGGAGGTGCAGGTCTATGGATTTGTCAATAGTATTTCTGTGTAATATGTGTAAATGTATTTCGATATATGTATATTTTTAGTGAGACGTGACGTTTCGATGCCCTACCAGGACAAACATTTAGTTTTGGAACAATTTGTTGGTTGGTGTTGAACTCGCTTTAATTTTGTAATTATCATTATTTGACAATTTTGAATATTTCTTTATTGACTAATAGTTTTGGAAGTTTCCTTTTTGCTGTTATTTTGGATAGGATCTGTTGTCAATGCTGCAATCAAGTGATCCTCCTAGTTTCACCTTTCTGCCAGGAAAATGTGTTTTAACATTAACTAGTGGTCGCCCAGTAGTCGAAATTTCGTAATGAAATTGTAAAAAGTATATTTTTATAAGAAACAGAGTTTTGGAGAAATCGGAGAATAGATGTAATGACCAAAATTGTTCACTCATATTGACAAATCTATTGGAATAAAAAGAAAATAAAAAATAATTAAATATCGGTAATCGAAATATTATTGACAAATGAATGACCCCCCAAATTTTTGGCTGGAAGCGCTCCTGGCAAAATATTCGATATAATAATTGGAATATTGTTCTTTGCAACCTAAAAGTTTTTGTCATTTGCGGTTTCAATCAAGTTCAGGAATATTAAAGAAAATAGAGGACCAACCTAGGACCAACCCTAGGAGAACTTAAATATTTAATACAACCTCTATTGTCCGCTGTCTGACAATTATTTACACAACACCTTCGGGAAGGCTGTGATAATAATATATTAATCAAATAATTAAATTCACATTAAAAATAGAATATTTCATATGAAAGTTACTGCAACGCGTCCGAAAAATCAAGACTGATCTACTAAATTGACTATTTTACCACTAAACAATAACAACGTTTGCATGCCACTTCCAAAAGTACATGCTCCAATAATATAACAGCATCTAACCTTCGCTCCCTCCATATATAATTACTCATTGTTTTGAGTTTTGACCGTCTGGCGGCGGGGGCACTATCAGTTGTTTGGCGTTGACCGTATGGACGTAAATAATGAATTTTTATTATATATTATTTAATGAATGAACCAATATTATAAATTAATATTAGCATTCTGCACTGAAGGTCTTCATTAGCTACTAAACAAAACAAAAATGACGAAAACCGGTTGAGATACAGAGGAGAAAATGGTACCTAATCGTTTTGTCGTTGCCTATTTATATATAGATTAATCTAGAGTGATATATGAGAGCAACATCAGGTAACACCCACATTCTCTGACAAATGTTTAGAAGAACGTTTGCCAAAAGCGTAATGGTCAGCGATTTTGCAAAAAGTCCAAAAACCTTAACAATTACTTTTCCACCAAAAAAGTGTGATACAATTACGTCATTTCGAACTATACTACCCCCAATATTCATAGACTATAAACTTCTGGAAGATAAGGATAATATGGTGAACAATAATGGAGTTTGTATATATTTACCGATACATTTTTATAAAAGGGGCCTCGTCTCCAAAGACAACAAAATTCTGGGATGGTCAGCGCTGAGTAAACTTTCGCGACTGAGTATGGTGTAGATGTATTTTATATTTAGTTAGTATTCTTTGGGCAGACAGTTCACTGCCGGGGCAAGATTTCACCTTAACAACCTAATAAACCTGTTATTTAAAAAAAGCAAATAAAACCTAAAATCTTGTATTGTTTAAATATCTCGCAATATCAACATAGTTAAATTATCCAAAACGCTTACATTATTTCCGGAAATCAGTGTATAAAATAAGAATATTAAAAATAGAAAAATGTACGTGACCAGAATCAACTTGAGTAGAATACAGTTTAATTTTCAGTAATCAATTAAGACATTTTCAAGAAATCTTCAATAAATTGAGGTCAAAAGCAGGAACACGATCTCAAATATAAAGTATTGATGAGTAGTATCGAAAAAAAGTATCGTGCTCGTAAAAGTATCGAAACAAAATTATCGATACTTCATAGTATCGAGTACTTTTCTAGAGCTTAATGTCTATGCCCACAGAACTAGATATAATGACTCAGTGACAGTCAGTAACGTCAGTTCAACTTTAGTAGTAATTTAGGCAGGAGCTTCGCTCCCGATAGTAAAATTATTCCGATTCGCTTTTTTTGCTGATCCTTATCCAAAAGGGTCTCCTAAAAACAAATCCGAAGGTTGCCGGTCCAGAACTCGTTTAAACATTTTTTTACACATTCAAAAATCAACTTGTTTGCGTCGAAAACCATTTTGTAGGTCTGTTGTCATTTTTCTCCAAAGTTGATCGATTGTGATTTATAAACGATTTAATTAGTAAAAAAAATAACCATTTTCAGAACTCTATAACTCGAATAAAAATCTACAAGAAAGAGTTTTCTTGGATTATTTCATTGCATTCCCTATTCTACATTAATACAATGACTTTGATTCAAATATTTTACCTACTCAATAGATAATATGTGGTCCTCAATCACAAATCACAAAAGACCCTGTTTGTTCAGAATGATTTCGATGGACTACAGAACATAATAAAAAGTGTGAGAATTAAAATAGCCTCTTGTCCTCTGTATTGCCCTCTCTTTCTAGTCTTGGCACGGTATTCATGCATTGCAGGCTATCTCTAGGAAGTAGATCCAAGTCGTAAACATGAGCCATACAGCCAAGTTTTTAAGGGTAATTTTTTAAGATTTATTCGATATGATACCTACCTAAATGTACCCATTTAATAAAAATATCGATAACAAAGTATCGAGTTCAAAAGTATGAGAATCGATAAGAAAGTACTACAAAGTATCGATACTTTTTTCGTATCCCTATTTATAAGCTGGTCACAAAACATTTTTATACGAAAAAATGTTTTAATAAATATATTTCAAAAACACAATCATTTATTTAAAAATATGAAGGGTTAGTTATGCAATTACTTTCAGTTAAATCCTATAAAAAAATGAAAATTAAATAAATGAATCCAATGCACAAAATACGAAATTTTTCCACCACTAAATTTGACTAATGTGTCATTTCGAAATTGGTACAATTAAAATCTGTTGCAGTCGCTAACCAAAAACTAATCAAACATTTGTTTTCTACAAAACGGGCATTATCCACAGATAATTTCATAAATATTCCAGAATTTTCATTTTATTATATTGGTTCATCATTTAGAAGAACGCATGCATATTTGCTTCAATTTTTTTCGCAATCCTTTACGTATAAATTTAGTTTTCGAAGCCATTTTTTATCCTTTATTTCTCTTCAGTTGTTTTCAACCAAAAACCACCAAAGACTAAAGGAACATTCCTAAGCCAGCAAAACATGGCAGGAGAGTTTCTTAACTCTGACCAATTTGAGACACACGAGGCGCAAGAAATAAGGAAACACGATGGCGTACACAGACAATTAATCAACAAAGGATGTGCTCGAGGGGCGGACATGGGGGTCGAACGAGCCACTCATCCCCCTAGCAAAAGCTGTTAGTCGGCCACCAAATAATGTACGGACTTGTGCAACTATTCCAACAGCAGAAGTAGCGGCAGCGGAATCACTTTATAGTTCTTTGCCGCATTCCCTAATCGGCTATAATGATCTCGTGTAGCAGGAAGATAACTGCTGGGGGGATAAATATATTGAG
The DNA here is from genome assembly GCA_034190945.1 of Octodonta nipae. Taxonomy (NCBI): domain Eukaryota; kingdom Metazoa; phylum Arthropoda; class Insecta; order Coleoptera; family Chrysomelidae; genus Octodonta; species Octodonta nipae. Next base: position 31,797,627 of record CM067221.1, on the reverse strand, counting down.
CCCTTAATAAAATAATGGTGGTTGGTTTCCTTTCCCATAGCATAATATATGGCATTTTATTAAACTGTTGAATCTCCAAATGATTGTGCGCTATAATTTGAGTTTTGGATGAATCGACTCCTATCACCATTAAATTGTAATAAGTATGTGTTTACCATAAAGGTCTGGATGGTTGTGATTTTTGATTCCTTTAAGCTGTACAAAATATTCTATTTATACGCTTTCATTTCAAGTTTAATACTGTTTACAGTTTGCTGTAAGTTTTGTATACGGGGTTTCCATTTCAAAACTAGTCACCCAAAATAACTTTTAAAAGTTGTTTAAAAGAAAAAAACAAAACACACAAATTCGTTGATATATATTTACCGGGGGACACATTTTACAGAACGTATGCAGTTTCAACCCCTAGGCGGGGGTGAATATCACATTTTGATTTTACATTTTAGAATTGTGCGTGTTTTTCATAGTTTCTTTGCAATTGACAACGGAGTCTGACCTAGCTCCGAAAAGTTTGGAAATATACAGAAGTTTTGTGACTTGTGGTGTTATTTCCCAAAAAGTCCTTTTGTCAATCTTTTGACACTTTTTTTAAAACCAGATTATATTTCACAGAGTAGTGACTTAGAAACCGTAGGAAATTAAAAATTTTGAATCGTAATTGACAAAAAGCATGAGTATATAGACTGTCATAAACAAGTGGCAAAAATCCTTAAATGTTTTTGGAAATATATTTGTGACTGTAAATGTAAACAATTTATTATTAGTAGCGGTTTCGTTGTACACTGACCCTCAAATTTCTACAATGATTTATTCTTTACATGAAATAATTGAAATAATATGTATTTATGGGGGAGAACAATGCTGTGCACGCAGAATTGCTGATGTTTTTCAACAGAGACATCCCGATGAAAATATTTGGCAACAGTATGTGTGTTGGCCTAAGTTCATAAATTTCAATAAATTGGGAGTGTGCAGAGTTTAACTGAAGCTGCACATGTTGAGATTTTAGGAAATTTTGCCATGGAGCTTCAAACATCTATACCAAAAGTCTCCATGTTAACAAATATTTCTGTCGGCTCTGTGCATAAAACGTTCGCCTAAGTAAATTCTTTCCCTACAAAATACAGCTTTTACAACAGCTTGGTGAGGATGATTATGATGAAAGGTTAGAATTCTGCGAATTAATGACTCAAAGGGCAAATGCACAGCCTAATTTTATTAAAAATATTAGTTTTTCTGACGAAGGAGGTATTTTTTAAATGGCTTTGTCAATAAACATAATTGTAGATACTGGGACAACACCAATCCGTGAGTTTTTCGGGAAGAGTACAACCAAAATCCTCAGAAAATCAACTTTATTCGAGGGAGAAAATTTAATAGGGAATTGCAGTTGGAATTTGATAGATTCCCTTTTAACCGAATTTTTAGAAATTCAAATAGATCAAGATGAAACTTTGTTGCTAGGCGAAGAAAACCTATTTCTTCAACAGGACGGAGCACCTCCACACTATGCCTTGCCTGTACAAAAGTGGCTTAATCGTTTCCAGATAAACGGATTGGAAGAAGGGGCGCTATAGAAAGGCCAGTAAGATGACCCGACATAACACCCCTTGACTTTTTTGTATGGGGACATCTAATAACTGTAGTGTATAAAACTCAACCTCGCGATATTCCTTAACTTAGACGTAGAATAGTGGAGGAGTCGAGCTGCGACTTTACCATTGTCTTACTAACAATAGCGGATATTTTAAACATCTAATTTAAGTACAATGTAATTCTAATGCTTAATAATGTAAATCCAATGTAAATAATAATTATTTTAATTTGAAAATTTAAAATGGCAAAACTCTATAAAATATAATCTTATTTAACAAAATCAGATGATGCCCATTTGTATTTAAACTTGGGGAAGTGATATTCACCCCCGCTTAGAGGTTGAAACTGCAGGGTGACCGATACGTGTAAAATGAGTCCCCCTGTAAATATAAATTCACGTGTTTTCTTTGTCTTTTTCTTTTAAAGATATTTTAAAAGTTATTTTGGATGGCTACTTTTGAAATGAAAGTCCTGTATATATATTCGATGTACATTGATTTTGTAATTCCTCCACAATTTTTAAATATTGTTACACCTATAGAAAACTTATTATGCTCATCCTTAATATTTGATTATTATAAAATACAAATTTAAATATTTTTGTAAGCAAACTACCTACTGTCGACAGTTTGCAATACATTGAGTGAAAGACAATACATTATTCAAGTCGAGACCGTTCGTCAATTGCTCTTCCTTCAATTAATTGAAATCCCGATTGAAGTTATGTATGGGTCGCGTTGGTGTAATCCCAAGAGATTCTTATTTTTTATGCTTATGGTCAGACATTTGATTTATTAGTTAACACAGAATATCAATGATTACGCTGAATTTAGTTTTATAAGAATTTAATTATTTTAGAAAATTATGAAAATCATGAAAGAGGGATAATATATTAACAGTCTTTTCTTATATAGAGAATTAAAAATATATAGGAAATAAGTAAACATTTTACATTAAGACTTCTGAATAATAATTAAATTTTTTTGCGTGGAAAAGTTTAACATGTAAAAGTTCAAAAACTTATATTCATGAATTGATATTGTTGTATTTGTATTACGTTTCCTCACTAGATGGCGTCACTGTTAATTCAACGAAGTAGAAAAATGATGACATTGTTAAAATTCCTTAATATGGCACTGCAGACCATATACTTCTTGAGGTAGCGTGCAATGTACGTTAATAGCGGACCTTAGAACATATACTTGTTATGACATTAAGAGCATTAAAACAAAATTATCGTTTTGTGGTATTAGGTACTATGTGTATGATCTGTGGAATTATGGAAATATAATTCGTATTTGAAATTGAAACCAAACGTAAAGTTTTTGGGTACATCTTTCTTTACAATTCATGGTATATTAATTTTTGGTCGCTCCCAATAATCAGGTATGAGCTTCAACAGGCAAGTTAATGAATCATTAATTTTTTATTGCTTGCTGAAATAGTTGTAAGATTTATTGGGGTTGACTTCTTAAGTATCAGTAGTTATTATTGATGAGATTGATTGGATTTTATGATTTAAAAAATATCTACTTATATAATGTTTCTATAATTTAATATGTCATAATTAATATGACCCCATTATAACATAACATAACAGAATATTAAATGAGTAAAGTTTATTCGAAATATTATAATTTAACAAATTTTATTTGTCATTTATATGTAAATTAAGAATTAATTTAAACATTAGGATTAATAGATGAGTCGTAACAAAATAGTGACTATTTTAAATCTTCTGATATTTATATCCATTACTAATGATGGCTTAATGAAAGAGAAACGGAGACAAGTCATAAGAAGCTTTCGCTTCCATCGTCCACTCTCAAATCACTGCCCCTCCTTTAACAATTTAAGAGGATCTTCATGAACAATCAAATACCCTACTCTAGTTCACATTCATTAAGGGAAACCAGAGTAATGTATACATGAAAGAAAATTTCAGTACTTTACAGTTTATTCAGATATCTCCTGATGAAAACATTATTTTTAATATTTTCATGAAAAATCATGAAAATAGAATGTCTAATGGTGGCTACTAACGATTCGGTTATTGATTAGAATGTTTGAAGTTTGAACATTATATTGGTAGAGTGAAGCTCTTGTCAAGAACCACCAAGTTGCCAAATTAGGTGAGTAAAACCGAAATTACGACGGTGTATACGTAACAAAAGTTCCGTCCACCCGACCCATTATGTGAAAGATTGCGCTTCCACTAACATATTTATAAAGAATGTTTTGGAAAAATCTAATATTAATTGTTATCCCGACTTGACCATACAATGTATGGCAGTACACTCATAGCGTGCCTTTAGGAGAAAATTCACTAAACCCCAGATATCCTAGATATCAAAAGGGTTTAGCTCTGTGGGAGCCCTTGCCAGGAGTTCAGGCCCATGGTTAGTTTCCCATAAACTTCCTGACCATCGGGGCTGTTCCTAACAGGACGGCTTTTTGCATTTGTTGGTAAAGATGTTCGTCCAGACCGAGGTATTTTAAATTGTTTAATAGATTTTTTGGAACTAGTCCTGTCGCAGACATAACAATTGGTACAGTTGGTTCAGTGTTGTTCATGTCCCACTGAGTCTTTATTTGAAATTCCAAATCCCTATATTTGGTTATTTTCTCAGCCTGCCTGATATTTATATTATTGTTGTTAGGAATTGCTATGTCAATTAAAGTTGTTTTCCTAGCGACTCTGTCTACCAAAACTATATCTGGTCTATTGTGAGCAACAGTCCGATCAGCCAGTATCGTGCGGTCCCAGTACAGCTTGTAGTTGTTATTTTCTAAAACAGATTCTGGTTTGTATTTATAGTATGGTAATCTTACCGACTGTGATAGTTCAAGTTTCAGTGCTAGTTCCTGGTGCAGTATTTTAGCAACAGCATTGTGTCGTTCTTTGTATTCAGTTGCAGCGAACGCTTGACAACCTCCTGTGATGTGCTGGATGGACTCAGATGTTTGGCAACCGTATCTGCATCTGTCGTTGTTAATAGAAGGGTCTTTAACGATGTACTTTGGATAGTTTTTAGCTGGGATTACTTGATTTTGGATTGCCAATATAAAGCCTTCCGTTTCAGGAAACATATGATCAGAGATCAACCAGTAGTTCGACGCTGCACTGTCGACATAATCTTGGTTGGCGTCATTTATATGTCCTCCATGAAGGGGCTTCTCTTTCCATTTCAGCAGTTTCTGATCAGTGGTCTGGTGGTGTAATTGGACGTGTTGTTGTGTCAGTCGCAGTGGTGGTGTGTCATCAACCTGGCACATGAGTCTGTGTAGATCAGAAAATTCTGCGAGATTCTGGAAATGACTACGCAAAATAGAAATTTGTTGATCTAATAGTTTGCTTAGATCTGCCAATCCTCTTCCTCCTTCATACCGTGGCAAAGTTGTACGTTCAACAGAGCTCTTTGGATGGTGACCTTGAGCTTTGTTAGTAAAACTCGAACTTTTCGTTATAATTTTTCAATGTCAGTCTTGCACCAATTAACTATACCGAAAGAGTAACTGAGCACTGAACATGCATAGGTGTTAATAGCCTGACACAGATGTTTACTGTTTAGTTTGGTTTTCAAGAGTCGTCGTACCCTTCTATAAAACTCTGCTGTTAGGTCTTTTTTCATAGTCAAGTGATCAATACGTTGAGCCTGCTTTATTCCAAGGTATTTATTAGTATGACCTTCCCCCATAGATTCAGTTGAGGTGCCATCTCCCATTTCGAAGTTCTCCTGCTGTATTTTGCCTTTAACTATAATAATAATTCGGCATTGGTCTAGACCAAATTTCATATGGATGTCACTAGAGAACCTTTCTACTATTTTAAGGATATCATGCAGCTGTTGTTTCGTAGCTGCTATCAACTTTAAGTCGTCCATGTATACCAAATGGTATATCTTTAATGCTTGTACGTTGTTATGTTTGAGACTGAACTCACAATTTGTTGAGTTCAGTTTGTTTGAGAGAGGCTTCACAGCGAGGCAGAACCACAGCGGGCTAAGAGAGTCTCCCTGGAATATACACCTCCTGATTGGAATGGGGTCAGTTTGTATCGAACAGTTGGCTTCATTCAGTAAGATGTTAGTTTGTCAGGTGGACATGGCATATTCTAAAAAGTTAATAATACAATTATTCACTTTATAGACTTTCAGTGCCTTAATGAGCCAATCATGTGGAACTGAATCAAATGCCTTTTTGTAGTCCACATATGCCATGTAGAGATTTCGTCGTTTGGCGTGGGCTTGATTGCAGACAACGGAATCAATTATCAGTTGCTCTTTGCACCCCATCGAATTTATCGCGCATCCCTTTTGTTGTTGAGTAATTAGGTTGTTCAGCTCACAATGTTTGAAAATGCAATGATTAATGCACGATGTTATGAGTTTGTATAAGTTTGGAAGGCAAGTGATTGGTCGGTACTTTGCTGGGTTCTGTGTACATAGGTTGTCCTATGGTAAGAGGTATGTAGCACCGTGTGTAAGGAAACTAGACATCCTGTGTGGGTGGGTAATTACGTCATTTACAAGGGCTGTTAGTGTGCCGTGGGTTGCGTAGAGTTTCTTGATCCAGTAATTTTGCACACCATCTGGTCCTGGTGCTTTCCAGTTATGGAGGTGCTTCATTATATTGGATGTGTATTCCGTTGGAAATGGTAGGTGTTGCATGCCGTCACAGTTCTGAACTGCAGCCTCCTCCTCATTAATCCAGCTGGCTTTGGAGTTACAGGAGATTGTTGTGGAAAACTGTGTTTTCCAGAATTCCTCGATGCCTGTTTTACTGGGGTAACTAGGGGCTTAATTATTATTGATGTTGTTAAGTTTTCTATAAAACCCTTTTTCTGATTGTCGGAGAAGTGTGTTGTCTAGTTTTCTTTCTTTACTGGTTTTGTACCTTCTCAATCGACTTGTGTAGACGGAGAGCTTTTGTCGTAGACTGTCCAGACACTGCTCAGATGTGATGTTTTCTTCATCCCATTGGGGGTGTATTCGGTTATTGTCCATGATAGTCTTAACAAGTTTTTCTATTCTCTTGTTCCTGACCCCTAGTTGGTACTCGGTCAGTCTTCCAACGTCTTTCCGAAGAGAACTGATTTTCTCTTCAAGCCTTCTTTGCCAAGGTGGTATTCGAGGCGTTTGTCTAAATTGGGGAGGGTCTTGCGTTGGTCTTTTTGCGACCCCAATAGTTCTGCAGATGGAAGTTGCAGCACAATAAATGATTGTGTGTAGCGACTCTAACGTATTAGCACCTAAAACATAGTTTGGCAAGATGAATCGTTCATAGCCTGCACGACGATACCCAGTTTCTTAGACGATCTTAGTTTGGGAAGAGGTGGTCTAGTGAGTGGATCTGTTTCACTATACTCTATAAGAGCTTCTTCCATTTCTGATTGGATCTTCTCACGCAGGTCAGTTTTGGTTTGCTGTCCTTGTTGTAGTTCTTGAGTCTCGTCCGCTCTTTGTGCCAAATGTATTTCAGGCTTTGGATCGATTGTATTTCGACCAAATTGTTCACACTCCACTTCGTTCTTTATTGTTTCCAGTTGTTCAGGCGAAATAAGGCCATTTTTCAAGATGACACGTTATTGATCTGCGACTCTCTGTTCGGTAATTTGAAGCTCTGGGTACTCACGACAGAACACTTGATGGAGTATTTTACGATATCCAGTCTTGTCCTGGCCTAGGTTTGTAAATCTGTAAAACGTGCGCATTATAAATTCATTCATTCTGTGACCGTATTGGTGAGTGTAGTTGTGGTTCTTGGGCTGTAGCTCTTTGGACGACAGGGACCCACCTCCTCAGCACCCTGCCACCAATTGTTATTATTATTATTTTTGATAAATGTTTCAGATAAAATGTTTGCTGTTCAGTTGCGCTATCCCACGTCCTTACGATCCTCTAAATATTGTCTAGAGATTCCCTGTTGGGTAACTTTCATATTAATTTTGCAGGGCTGAACTTTAAGCCGATTCGAAGATATGGCGAGAATTTTTTTATCGTTATTGTGTCTAAGCCCTTAAATTATATATTTGAAGTAATAATAATTTAGGATGTTATGCAATAAGAAAATAAATTCCAAAAATGCAATAACACACATTTTAGTGTATTGAGAAAGTTATTACATAAGGCAAAGTTTGCGGTATGAATAAGTTAGTAAAATAAAATCATTAAGTTTTTAATATTAAAATAAAATTTGAGGTAGCATAGTCCAAAAGATATATTATGTGTTTTGGCGATATTAATAGGATTAGTCATAAAAACAAGACATTAACAGTTTTATTTAGCAGTAGCCCCCAAGCAGTTTCATAAAATGCATTTTACAATGAAAGATGGGAAAAACCGTATTACAGGAAACTAATTTATTAATTTATATTTTACAGATGTAGCTATAAAATTATATGCATTTAAACTTAGTTGGTCTTTCTTCTCTTCCTTAATTAGTTCTAAACATTATTCAGGTTTATGTAGTAATATTTTATATGTAGACTGTTTACACTCCCGTTTGACCTACATATTTATTGGGTTATTCCAATTTTGAAATAAAATTTAATTATTCACTTTAATGACCAATTCTTGGACAATTGAAATTTCTCTCAGATCTATTCTTATTTATATTTTATAAACATCATTTAGTATGTAATTGTTGTCTTTAAATGACAATCCGACATTTTTTAACGTAAATGTAAGGTTTATAAGACCCAAACAAAAGCAAAATAAACTTAAATGAAAAAACACTTTCAGAAAAGGAGAACAAAATAACATCAACACAAACAATATAAAACCGAAAATAAACTCACAAGGAATAGAATGGGCAACCTATATACGGGCAACCTATATACAACAAGTTGTCGACTATAACAGAATTAAATTTAAAAAAATAAAACGGAATGCCTAATCCCTGGTAAAACTTTGATTAAATTATTAGACTAGTAAAGACTAGGCTGTAATATTCCATTAATTAGATCTTGCATCTCTCGTCTTCTAATTAGATTATGTTGACATCAATGTCGTGATATTTGAAATTTAATACACTGATTTAAATAATTTTTACAAAAAGGAAATACTTAACTTTTTACTCACTAAAATGGTGTATACAAATACTAAGAATTATTAGAATTATAATAAATTTTGAGTTTAGAAACTGATCTGAAAAATATTTTGATAAATGAATTAAATTATTTTATATGTATGAAGGTTTGTGCGACCCAATTCACAATTGCACTGATTTTCAACTACAACACCCACTTTTTAAATTAAAATTCTAAAAATGGAATTATTTTTGGTAACTTATCATAATTTTTTTTATGTGCTCTTGGGAAATAACACCACAATTGAAACAAAAATCTGTATATTCAAGGAAATACCAAACGTTTCCAGGTCTATTCTGACCTCGTTTTCAATGACTTTAAACATGTATTGAAAATTAAATGCAAAATTTGATATATGACATTTAAGTTATAAGAAAAATGTTTTGTTTCTATATAAACAGGTAGCACAAAAAAGTGTAAAGAACATGTATTATATAGACCTGGAAATGTTTGGTTTTTCCTTGAATATACAGATTTTTGTACGATTGTGATATTATTTCCCAAGAACACATAAAAATAATTAAGAATATGCTAAATAACATGTTGCAGATACCCCACTTAAGGAATTTGCACCTCAGACCATGCCTCAGACAAAATGCAAAACCTATTCCACACAGGTAATACAACTCTTAACTTAATAGACCGGGAGATTTGAAATAAAAGTTCAACCAAAAAAGTTCTATTAGGTACTTACAATTCATGGAAAAATCCTAAAGTTCCCTGGGGGATTTTCCTGTGAGAATTAGATTTTCCAAAACAAAAAAAAGTAACTGCTGCGACGATATTCTGAGTACTGCCATGTAATAAAAAGACAGGTTAGCCTCGATTTTACCAAGAAAATTTTTTGACAGGAGGGTAGTAAAGTGTTGAAATCGATATATAAACATGTAAGATAAACTATTTATTTATTAATGATATTTTGAGTCCTGTCAACTAAATTAATCAAACATATTTATGTCGAAATGACCAAAAAAAAAAAAAAAAAAATGGCATGACACCTTCTAGGGGATAAATGAATTTTTACTTAGAAAATTGTCCGGAAAATTTTCATCTTTATTCTGTTTTTCCAGAAATGTCTCCAGGAGGCGTCATGCCAATTTTTTTATTGTCATTTCAATATAAATATGTTTGATTAATTTAAATTAATTCATAAATAAATAATTTTTCTTACTTGTTTAGATATTGATTTCAACCCTTAGACCCATTACTACCATCCTGACAAAATTTTCTTTGTAAAATCGACGGTAACCTATCGTTTTATTAAGATGGCAGTACTCAGAAAATCTTCGCAGCAACTACTTTTTTTTTTGTTTAGGAAAATCTAATATTCACAGGAAAATCCCCTCGGAAACTCAAGGCTTTTTCCTTTCATACTCCAGAAGGCAGGAATCAGAAAATCGGTGTTGAACTTCTAATTCAGGTCAATAATTTGTACATACCCCTTAATTTATATTTAAAATGCTTGCACTTTTATTTATTACATTAGTTTGCATGCTAAATATTTATTTACTTCATCCTAATCATAACTATTGTTAGGCTATAGAGTGCTATTATCAAAATGTAATACAATGTAATCTATATATACTATTATTGTAGTTGTGTGTCTGTTTGTTTGTTTGTTTGTTTGGTTGTTTGTTACCTCATCACTAAATAACTACTGAACTGTTTTTGCTGAATCTTTTTTTGGTGCAAAGCTTATAGTTTGATTTAAAATCTGGTATACATTTTATCTCCCTACATTGACAGAAACGGTAGATATAGTAAAAAACTAATACCATGTTCGGTAATACACAAATAGCCAATTGGTTCCAGCGCATGCACCAAATTTTAGATACTTGAATCAGTTTAGCTTTTATTCATAATTCGGAAGGTGCCTATGTAACATATCAAATGTAATTATACAGGGTGTTCCATATAAGTGATAGGTAAAACTTACAGCCGAGTAGAATTACGTATTTCAGAATCCTTCAAAAAAAAAGTATATTAGCCTGTAAGTAGCTGCATATATCTATATAATGTGGTTGAAATAAGGGGGAAGTTATACGGGGAGTGGTTCGAAAAAGATATATTGAGTGTACCATAAACAGTTGTATCTACCAGATAGTTGAAAAACGTGTGGAGTTGAATTATATTTATGCAGGTTGGATAACAAAATGTTATGTTGTTAGCGTCATAAGTAGTTGGAGATGCAATGTGGATGAAATAAGGATAAAATGTTTATACAGAGCGGATAAAAAAATATGTAAGCAAGTAGGATATTTGAATTTTCTTATTATTATATTATTAAAGTGATGAAATGAGTTGAAAAAAATGTTAGAAGCGGTAGTTTATTCTGGTTGGTTGAAATATAAGATGGAGTGGAATTATAGTTTATAGTGTGGTTAAAAAATTGTTTTATATCCACAAGTAGTTCACAGGTTTTCAAGTAGCATATTATAGGATGGTTTAAATATGTAGCAAAGTATGATTACAGCTATACAGGAAGGTTTAAAAAATATTTTAAAGGAATGTTATCATCCACAAGCTGTTTCATATACCGGATAGATGCAATATAGGGTGGATTAGAATGAATGAAAAAATGTTATATTGGGTGGCCCATAAGTAGTTGCGTATAGAAGGTTGTTGAAATATAGCATGGAGTATAATATTAACTATACAGTGTGGGTAAAAAAGTAGTTGCACATACAAGGTGGTTGCAATAGAGGGTGGAGTTGAATTATAGTTAAATAGTGTGGATAAAAAATTGTGCTAATTTTTGTTAACGTAGAACATGAGCTGTTGCATATATGCAATATCTGAAACATGGGGCGAAGTAAAATTATAGTTATACAGTGTAATTAAAACATATTAGAAAAAGTTGCATATACGTGGTAGTTCACATATAAGGTGGAGACAAATTATATTTTCCAGCATGGTTAAAAAATATCTCAAAAATTGTTATTTAGCGTAGTTATACAGGATGGTACAAAAACCGATAGAGCATGTAAGTTGTAATGGATGACTAATTGGCAGCAGTATATACAAGATATTTTAAATATAGATGGAAGTTATAGCTATAGAAGGCAGTTCTTAAAAATATTGAATAAAATTGGTATATAGGGTGGGCCATCAATAGTTGTGGGTTGGGCGAATTGGGTTGGGATTGGTGAATTTAGTTATACAGAGTGGTACAAAAATGTTATATTGGGTGGCCCATAAGTAGTTGTAAATATATGGTGGTTAAGCTTTTGAATTATAGTTTTACAGGGTGGATTAAAAAATATTTTAAACAAATGTTCTATAAGGTAGACCCGGAACAGTTGCATTTTGCTATATTAAATACCTGAAATATGGAGCGAAGCAAAATTTTATTTATATATTGTGTTTAACACAGTTTTAAAAAAAGTTGCATATAAAGGCCGGTTAAAATTGTAACTTATGAAGTGGCTCAAAAATTATCAGAAATAATTGTTATATAGCGTATAGGGTGGAGTAGAACTATAGTTAGGTAATTAAAAAATGTTATATTGGGTGACAAATAAACAATAGCATATACAGGATGGTTGCACTATAGAGTGAAGCAGAGTTACAACTATACAGGGTGGTTCCTAAAAAAATTTGAAGAAAATTGTTATATAATGTGACCCATAAGCACTTGCAGTTTGGGTGAAATGTATTCGGGATTGGTAAATTTAGAGTTATGTTAAGTGGTTCAACAAAGTTAGAAAAAATTGTTATATTGGATAGCCCATATGTTTCATAAGCTATTTCTTTTTGCAAAGAATTCTACTTTCCATACGCGGGTGAAACCGCTAGTATGTAATATACAAATAACTTCAGGAAATGTAAGTCAAACTTCTAAATTTCTAATGAAATGAATGATTTAGAGGACGGCCAGAAGGAGTTGCATATATATGATTGGTAGAAATATGGGACGGAGTCGAATGACGGTCGCAGAAGGCAGATAAAAACTTTATGGTGGCTTATGGGCAACTGTATATACAGGATGGTTGGAATATAGGGTGGAGTGGAAATTGATTATACAGGGTAGTAAAAAAATGTTGGAAAATATGTTAAAAAGCGCCGTCCATGATCAGTTCCAGATACAGGGTCTTTGAAATATAGTCAGGAGTAGATTTAGTTATACAGAGTGATTAAATAAAATAATTATATCTAAGAGCTTGTGTGCAATTGAATATGTGATAGTGAAATGTAGGGCAGAGTAGAATAATGGTTATACAGGATAGTTAAAAAGTGTTAGAATAATGTTATACCTATTGGGTACTCCATTTGTAGTTGAAGTTACAGGGTTCTTGGAATATAGGTTGAAGTGGAATTATAGTTAGATAACAACAACTAAGTTTGATGAAGTAGTAGATAAGTATGCAATGCAGGGTTTAAGATTTGCTTGGCACCGACTTTAAAAATATACTAGGTAGGTAGGTTATTAATTTGAACAGTATGAGCACTTTTTATTGTCTATTTTTTTTGCTATGTTTGTTGGTATCTAACAACATTGATTGTGGTATTTATTTTCTATTTAATTTTAGGTCTTTGTGCAGCTGATTTATTTGACATTTATTTTGACTTTTTTGTATATATTTTGAAAATTTAAGGAAATCAGTAAAGATTCTCTTCCCTATTTTCTGAAAAACAATGTCCCAGTTATGTTCTGTAAGATTGCTGGCTTTTCATTTCCAATTTATATTTAATTCAGATTCATTGACAACGAAGACAGAACCACACATTGAAATGTGTGGATTTTTACACTACACAACTATTTTTTCTCAGTGTAGTGTTATTTTTTAAGAAAATCAAAAGTAAAATACAATATGTAAACTTAGACACCATTTTGCTGTTGAGAAGGCAGGAAAAACAATAAAGATCCCAGGCGTTTATTTCAGATGTTAAAATGAGACCACATGCACACCTACCTTTCTCCTCTTAGTAGGTTTGTATTTCACGATTTTTTTCTTTTCCCACATCTTGCCCAACCTTCTTGATAATTTCGCTTTGGCTTTCTGTAAGTTCTTTTTCTATTTCTTACGATTCCTGTTTTTATCTAACTATAAATTCCCACTACAGCTTTGTAACTTTTCCCTTAATTTCGATGAGAAACAGACTTGGAAATAAAAAGAGCAACATTTTCAGTATTTATAAGCAACTTCTACATGTAAAAGATTTGTTTCATTCCTTGAGCCATATGCTTTTTATACGATACCCTATTGCAATGTTCTCTGGCAAGCAAATCACTCGGGTCCGTTCGAACGAGTAATTCGCCGTGTACACTCTTCAAAATTGCTTTTTAAACTTTAATTCCCTGCTGCCGTCGGCCCTTTGTACGACTCCGGTTTATTTCGGGTTTGTTGAGTTGTATTTCTTGGCTCTTTCGGCACCGGATTGTTTTGTCTTTTGTTGCATTCAGGTACGAACAAAATTGAATTGGAAATTCGTGATTTTTTGTTAGGAAGAAACATCGAGAATAGTAATTGTGAACATTCTTTGAATTTTAGTTAGTTTAAGGAAAACTAAATAATCGAATGCACAATTTTTAAATTCGTTATAATAATTAATAGAAAAGACGGCATGTTAAAAATTGTATTACAGGAAGAAGGATTATTATAGTAGAGGTCTTTAATTTTATTTCGTCTGTTCAGGTTTTTCCTGCAACAGATAAGTGTTTGAAATTGTGATTGGAAAAAAAGTGTACTGAGACAATTTCGGAAATTGCGTGGATTATTGGTTGCCTGTACAGGAATTCTTTCAACCAGATATTCGGACAGAAAGAATTATGTACAAAATAATCAAAAAGTATTCCTGTATACAAATCGTGTTTTGTATTTGTATTTATCTTTGTTTGGAGACCTTTCTTCTTTGTTTAAGATGTTTGACAGTGAGAGCAATATCGACTCCAAAGCTGAAGTTAAAACGTCTCTAAACACTGATATATGTGACAAAATATACAACACACTGTTGATATACAGGAATACTGAGATAAAATCCTAGTGAACAGGCAAAAAATCACATTGATGAAAGATACTGTATGTAGATAATTATAAGTGACACAAGACAGTTTCTAAAGTTTCATGGTTACTGACAGGGTATATCCAGAAATTTACTTACTTACTCTACACGGACAAAAATATTAAGATGTGGATCCGAGGCCGGAGGCCGTGAGATCACATATTGGCTGAGGTTCAGTTCAGTTGTACTTTTACATTAAACAAAATATTTTAATTTGAATTGCTATCGTGCTTAAATAAAGTTTTTCATTAATTGGAACAACAATTTGAATCCGAACTCAGAGTGATCCGTAACAATAGAATTTTTGACCAGGGTGTATTAAGCAGGTGGGCCAACGACAATACCATTACATTGATTATGCAGTGACACTAATTTTGTTTACTTCACTGATTATCTGAAAGAGGGCGCTACCAAATAGGAACATGCCGTTTTGATGTTTTTACAGGGTGTTCGTAACGGTTTTATTTTGATTAATTTGAAGTCATTTCTGTCAATCTGGGAAACTGTGAGTCATAGACATACGAAGTGGTTAATAAAACATACCTTATATTTTTTAGTTTAAACGAATTCGTCCAAAAAATTGTGCAACTCCATTTACAATAACAAAGTTATAGTCAACCACTAGTATAACTGGAAGTGGCCAACAGTTTGAAATTAATTTAAAAAAAGAGCTTTCTGGAAAACACCCTTAACAACAAAATTCAAATCTCAAACATTTTTTTATACAAGAAGTAGCTGGGCGACCAAGCTTCACTCATGATTTCAATATTGCGCCAATCTGTTGGTGACATATATACATATGAAAATAGTTTCATCAAAAATTATCAAAATCAACTTCATTTATTTATTGCCGTTAAAAACTCTGATTTATCTACCAGAGAATGAAACTATGAAGTGGTGAGTAATTTATTTTTAAAGTTACAAATATACAATCAATACATAAAAACTGCTGAAATTAATTTATTATAATAGTAACCTGTTT
Organism: Octodonta nipae; assembly: GCA_034190945.1. Classification (NCBI taxonomy): domain Eukaryota; kingdom Metazoa; phylum Arthropoda; class Insecta; order Coleoptera; family Chrysomelidae; genus Octodonta; species Octodonta nipae. Next base: position 31,781,956 of record CM067221.1, on the reverse strand, counting down.
AAAATTGTATAACCTACTATATAACCTACTGTAATGTCTTATTAAGTTATTTATATGAAAACAAACCTTGTATTTATTTATTACAGTTCTTTTTCTCTATCAATTATATCTATTGCATTTGTTACCAATTAAGATATATTAGATTTAAACCTTTTAGACTGATTCATTGTAAATTTCTATATTTGAATAAACTATGAGTTTTGTAAATTAAAACACATCTCTATGTTCTGCAGATTTAGGTTTTTTTAAATTCTGTTGAGCTGAATCTAATGTAATGTAATACACCACTGTAGCTTGAAGCCTCTCATCATATCAATCATTATTTGGTTCAACCTAAAATTATAAACGACAATCACAACCTTTGTAATTATTTGTTGATTATTTTACTTGCATATTTCTTCTGAACCTATATTAATGTATTTTCTAGTTAACGGCACTTTTTTTGGTATATAAACTGCTACTGTTAACGCCAAATACATCCAGTGTGACACTTTGATTCTCAATATGTTATGCTTGCCAGTATTTTTCTCTGCGGTGAAAATAGTCATAATAATTGTTCGTGATTTGTTTAACATAATAAATAAAACTTGTTTAATAATAATTCACTTGAACACACAGATCGGTTCAATCATTTCTGAGTGAAATTTATGATCTCATTACCGGCTTACGTTTACTACGACGTTAATGTCAGTATTGTCAGTCAACGATTTCCGTGTAAATTGTCATTATAATAAATGTAAGTTTTTTGAGTTCTGAGGAGTGAGCCCGAATTGTATAATGTTATTTGACCAAATAAATAATCAATATGATAGATATAATGTCTCAAATCTCCGTGTTAAATTTTTTATACAATTCACTTCGTACTGGTTTATAATATTGATTTAAATCAACCCTCGTCCTTTTTCCATCTTCTAGTCTTTTACCGTACTACTCACAATTACTGTTCACTTTTAAAAGTGTTCTTGGCCGATCTCCTTAATACACCCTGTTTTTGACCAAAGAAATGTTGACGTACAGGTTTCTGTAATATAGTAATTATTACTTACATATATTGAATGGAAACAACAGAATTATTTGGAATAGTTGAAGGCCCGATATGGTGAAAGATAAGAAGTAAAGATCTGATAAGCAAAATTACATAAACAAAGGATCAAAAGCATACATAAAAAAGACGAAAAGAACTACTTACAGGAAAGGGCAAAATATAGAATGATTGGGAGATTTGTATGAATGGCAGTTTAAGTATATAGACACGTTTTTATGTCATATTCATCTGTATTCTACCATAATTTGGTGGTATAGCAAGAAAGCCATGCACGTCTGTTGTTAGCCATTACATTGTTGGTTGTCCTTGTTGTTTTTCTAAAATTGTAGCCCCAAGTTACAGCCTTTCTATTGTCTTTTAGTAACCATGGGGTATTATTAAGTGGTTTCTCTTGTTCAAGCTCATAGAATTTCAGGAATTATACTGTATGGATGACATACATTACTATGGTCTTCTTTGTTATTCACAGTGTTCTCTTACTATCCTTATTATTCGACTAATACATTTCTCCATACGTGCGTACAAAAAATAGAAATTAAATCAAGTATCTATATGTTTTTGAATGATGAAGATATATGGCAACAGATCCTGTTGAATAAACATCAAAAAGGGAACTTCTAGATTAATTAGCTAGGAACCAAACATTCAAAATTGTTCAACAGTGTTGACAATTGCTAAAGAGAAGTGAACTAAAATCATAAATTGCTTCAAAAAAACTCCGAAAAACACTGGGAAATTAGTTGACAAATCCATAGACCTTTTGTCACTTAATCGTGAGAAAGAGTTTTTTGCAATTTTCGATTATTTAACATATTCGTTTTCAGAAATGACTGCGGGGAGAGTAATTATAAATGAAAATTTACATAAATATGCCTAATAGCTGAAGCGAATGAGAAGAAAAAGGCCTAGTGATAATCAATTAAGTTTAATTAAAACTTTTCATGTGTTAAATATTTTATCATACGAAACCTTGCTACTAACATTGCAACATTTGTACGTTACATAGTGATAGCGATTTTAATTGACCAACCATTGTTCATTTTTGAGCTGCCTAGAAAAAACTGTTTCTGATTTTAAATGCATTCGTTTCGTCAATTTTATGAATGTAGGGAATATTCAGTGAAGGAAATTTTCGCAACCTTTCAATCTCAGGAAATATTTCCTGGATATGATTATAACAAGAATATATATATGTGTGCATTTTTCCAATTTCAATCGCGTCTGCATATTTTATATTTCTTCAAACGTTTCATACAATCTCGTTACGTATGTACGTATACGTCTTATATCGACGGTATGTGTATTTTACTTAGAAATCCAGTTTTCTAGTTTCCTATCTTTGACATAGTTGTTGAAAATTCGTTTCGAAATATCTAGATCGATTTCATAAAGCGCCTTTTACGCGATTCGGTATCGAAACGAAGCAACAAACAGTTGGTTTTCGAATATTCGGAAATCCAACGATTCCTTTATATACAAATATAACTTTAATGGCGAGTTCTTTGAAAAATGTTTTAGTTATTTGTATAATTTGTGGTGGACTTCTAGTAGTTTTGTAGGTATAGTATTTATACGTCATTTCAGTCAAGAACAACAACGTTGTCTATACAATTGCAATGAATGTCACAATTGTAACACGGAAACATTTCTAAAATATATTGGATCACAACTATTAATATGGTTGTTATGAGAACATATTTCATTGCTTGTTCTAGGGAAACATTTTGTGGACCGCGACTGTTCAGCTTGTCCGTTTACCTGATTTTTTTTATCATAATTGATTGTGAGGGATTAATTCCCATGTGTATTTATTATGTTTCTTGTAATAGTTTTTCAGGAATAGATATGTTGATATTGATATAAATTTTCGTGGGTTCTAACACAACTAAATTACACCAGAAAATATTCTTTATTTCTTCATAAATTTACAACTAAACTAACCACTTCTCTTAGACTAGATCTACACTTCGAAATGTTAAACAATCGACCATTGTCACCTGAATCACAACTTAGCTATCTACTGAACTGAACTGCTGTTATATGGCGGCATATATATCCTATCACATTCGCTTTCGAATGTTCCTCTAGTGATCGAGTCTAGAAAAGAATTGTAACGTTTTGCTATTTTCACCAACACTTGTGCGTTCAGGAAATATTTTTTGCCTGCGTTTGTTTTTTCGGATAGATGGTTTTTGTAAAAGATGATTAATTTCGAGAAAGTTTCATTTTTTCTTAGTGTAAAATTAAAATTAAACGTTGTAACAATATGATAATTATTTCAGTCTTCAATTGATGTAAAAATACAGTTTTGCACCCTAACATCAAACCTTTATTTTAAACACTAAGTTGTCATTGATGATGATAACTCTGTTGAGTTGCTGAAACGGCGTTGAGTGTTTAAAATAAAGGTTTGGTGTTAGGGTGCAAAACTGTGTTTTTACATTTGTTACACACCAATGGTTCCACAGCATTTCCATTTTTCTTTTAAGATTACTTAAAAACAACAAACACTTGGTTCAATTTTCACTTTTTATTTCTTTTAATTTGACATGTTTCGCCAAGTATAGCTTCATTAGAAATTGGAAATACAATGATCTACTAAATTCTTACAAAGAAATTACAGATAGGGTAATAAAATAATTAAAGGTGTCATCTGAATTCTGGGAAATTTCCGAGGAAGTGGGCGGGGTGTAAGTCAGGTAAATTATACATTTGTTTACAACAGATGTGGATAATATAATATAATATTATTTAGAAATGGATGTTGAGATTAAGTAAGGGAGATGAATTCGTATCAGTTTGGTCATTTAAGAGATTACCAGAATTTTTGTTTTTGTTGATTTCGTGGGATTCAAGAAGATATAATTTATTACTTTTGTTTTGTAAATGTAAAATTTCGATTGTATTTTGAGGTATATGATTTTCTTTTAATAAGTGGTCAGCAAAAGTAAATTTATTTGTTGTTGATTTTCAAAAGATTTAGTGTGTTCTCGCCATCTTGAATTGAAAGATCTCCCAATATTGAAGTTGGGGCAACTCCTACAGTTAAATCTATACACACCCGAGTAAGATATTTTTGTTAGTCTCATCTTTGTTATTTTTTATATGTCTAGATAAATTGTTGTTTTTTGTGAAAGCTGTATATATGTTCCTATTCTGTAAAAACTGGGAGATTTTTTTATGAGAGAGTTCCATTGAGTGTGAGAGTTTGGTATAATTTAGGTATGGGATTGGGGTCAGTGGGATATACTTCTTTTATAGCAATTTTCTTTAATTTTCTGTTAAATAAGACGCGGGATACCTTCAAATTTAACGAAATGTATCAAATACATAAAGAAGTGTTCGAGAGGACATTCAATTGTGGGAAGAGCAACTGATGAAAGTTCTCTAACTAGAAACAAATATATATATATATATATATATATATATATATATATATATATATATATATATATATATATATATATATATATTGTCTTGCGTACAAAAGAATGACACCTCGAAGAGAGTATTGTAAACAAAGTCATTTAGCATATGAGGAAGGTAAATTTACAAAATTTATAGTGTATACTGAAGTTTAGCATTATTATATATACTTCGTAAGTATTCCCGACTTGTATTTAGTTACTATGCAGACCCTTTTGGTCGAATTTCGACTATAGGCGATACTAGTAATTAAAAAACTGAAAATTCTCTACATTGGTGGTAGAACATGTGCTCTAGATTTAAATTGGATCACAGTTGACGCATATTTAACACAATTAAACGTTAGTCACTATCTCATGTGCATATTGAAACATATCAGAATGATAGTTTAAACAACTTTTTGTAAACCTACTTTGTGGTTTCTCTGCTAAATAGAAGAATTTTCGTTAATTTAAATAAATTGAGATATCTTCAATTCCTGTCATAATATGATTATACGGTTCTAAACCCAATAAAAATTATCTAAATCGCTACGGGAGCTTGAGCTTTCCGTTTGAATATATAAACAAAAAAAAAATAGATGCATTACAATTTTATGAAAATGAATATTTATAGAATTAAATTTTTATTTTTGTGAGAATAGATTATAACAAATTTAATATACCAGGTTATTGTGTCTTGACTGTGTATAAATATATGCATATAGTCCCTAATTGGTAATATTTTACTTTTGCCTGTCAGATCTCAGTTTTGCAGCACTTACTTCTGAATAAATTTCCGAATGTTATTCTTTGAATTTTAAAATTAGTTTTAAAATTTTTCTAACTTGCATTTATAAATTTATTGAGAAACAAATGTGCTTATATATTTTTTTAATAGCTTTTTGCGCAATCTTGATATAACTGTTATGGACTCAAATTTTAAATTTGACTCCTATTAACTTTTATTTTTAATTTGTTGAATAACATTTTTAGATATGTGACAAAATTTGATAGTGGGTGCGGAGGGATTTTAAAAATTCTATTATTCTTTCAAAAACCTACACTTTTTTCATTCGATATTCAATTTTATGTATGTGTTATATTTATATTTCTTCATCTAGTAGGACATGATATATAAATTCAACGTCACGCCGAAACCTAGGAGTGGACTAGTTTATGACTACCCAGGAAAAAAGTATTTGAAAAATCATACTTTTTTTAATAAAGATAACGCACTTTATTGCAAAACATTTTTCAGTACTAGGTATAATTACAATTTTGAAAATATGACAGTTGAAATGTTTTATGGCTAATTAACTATTTTTTAAGGTACAGTCCCAAATTAATCCGCAATATATGTTCTTATATCACACTATATATATTTTGTTACATTTATTTGGAGAAAAAAATTGTCGTATTAATTTGACACCTCATTTTATAAAAATATACCTAAACTACTATGGCAACTTATTGCAAAAGTTGGCCCCACTAATGTTTGAAAAATGGTATAATACTTCTTCCGGAATTCCTAAATAAAAATTTATGTAGTATTTTTTTAGCAAAAGTACCTACCATTATAAATTGTTTGACTTAAAACGAACTTTCCACCAATTGTGCGTAATGTCGCTAAATGATGTGTTCAGCAGCATCCGAAATTCTTTAACGTAGTTTACTAACTGTTTATATAGGTTTTGAATAAATCTTGTCTTTCAGGCAACCCCAGTAAAAAAGTTCAATGGATTTAAATCGGGAGAGCTTAGTGGCCATCAATCTATTGCTTAATTTGCCGACCATGAGGTGCTACCAGCTTGCGATTCACTTGCAGGCCCACTTACGGAGAACTTGGTAAGTCCTTATGATTATGTTTAATTTCTGTGAGAACAGTGACACTGACTTATATTAATATGATCTGCTACACTTTCTTAAGGAGTTTTAATAACTAAACAGATTCATCTGCTGTGATTATGTGATATCTGAAAGGTGAATAGATTCTAAAGGATTTTCCACAAAGCTTCAGATTTCCAACACGCCGACAATATACTTGTCATAAAATTGTGTTTGAATTCAGCTTTGCCGCTCAATATATCCATTAAGCCATTCCTTTTACACACTTGCAAGCAATGCATTAAGTAGTCGGGAACGCTTTGTTATGTAACATATTATAAAGCTGGCCTTTTACGGCAGAATTCTGCATTTCCCTTTACTGAAGTGTTAAAGTTTTCAGCCGTCTTCGATTCTCTCATCGATGATGATTGACATCAAGCAAATATAATTTTTACCGAACAAAAATGAGAGAGAGTCCATATTTCCCAGCACAGCATTGATGGATTCAATAAGACAGAGTCAGTGCATTTAGAATTCACTCAAATTTCGAAGTGCTTGAGTCGAAGCAAATTAAATCAAGTGGGCTTCTCTTGACATTAGGCAGCTTGACATTGCTGCTGCCGTCGATTGAATCATATCGAATTCACTATCTGAGAGTTTAATAAGGTTTTATTATCTACTTGTATTTTGAATAGTTACACAAGTTTGAGTTCACAAAATCGATACCTAAAAAGTTTTCGACATTTACTTAATTCAACTTACCGAAGTGAAATAGTTTTCAAAATTAATGTTACCTACATCTATTAACTAACTCAGTTAAAAAGCATATGTGATATGGAATAAATAGCGATCTTTTCAGATAAATAGCAAAGATTTGCAAGAGATATGGAGGTAGGATACTAATAGGAAAAATTAACTGTCGTTCTCCAAGTTGTATTTGAGTAAAATTAATATTTCCTCCATCGAAATATGGTAAAATAACTTTTTTTTAACTTTCAGTAACGTTCTACAGCTAAACAGCATTGTTTTTTGACAGAATCTTTCCTCGGTTGCCTACTTTGAAATATTTGAAATCTTGAAAAATTACAATAAAATCATTGTAAATTTTAGTACTTCGGATGGAGTTGCTACTCTAGCATTGTCTGTATTTTAAGAATTTCTTGGGAATAGCACCACAATTACTGAATAGTTGGTGCAACTCAAACATTCTAAGCGTTTCAGTCTAAATCAGACCGCTTTCCACGACAATAATATAATTGGAATTAAAGATAATAAAAAAATAAAATGTTTGCAATTACAATTACATAATACACAAATTGACATATAAACTAACGTAACTAAGAGGGGTTGTATGATTGTAATTCTAAACTATTTAATTTTTTACATTCTTTTATTCGGTTGTGTTATTTTTTTATTGTAATTGAAAACTTCTGAGTTAGACCCTAAAACGTTTCGAATATTTGAAATACACTGACTTTCCCGCAATTGCGGTGTTATTCACAAGCAAATCTAAGAGTACAAAATAGCGATGCGACAAATGTATTTTCAGAAAATCTAACATTATCTCTCTCGAAAACATATTCTATCCAAATAATTTAACAACAACCTATTTTGACGAACAAATCAAATATCCGTACAATGACTACTGAAAATAATGGCCTTTTTGTATACATAATCGGGATTTTAATACCAAAGAGATGAATGCGAAACTCTGGATTTTGCGAATCAAACGAAGAAGAAGAGACTAACTTGAGGAGATCTTACAAACCACTGTACGCAAGATAATATACTGTTTCTAGTCGAGAATTTTCATTCGTTGCGTTTCCTGAAGTGAATGAGTAATTATGTATTTTGTACATATAATAATTTTCCTGTTTATTTAATAGGCTTTTGTATTTTGGGATTTGTTAATAGTAATCTTAGGCAATAAAGCCTTGATAAGAAAATATGATTCAGTTCTGTTCTCGATTTATGAATACTTGCATCATGCAGAACAAAACGCACCAAGAACTTATTTGTTCTTTATTATAATGTTATAACATATTAACTCATATATAGCTATACTTTCATTGTTAAAAGAATGATATATATTTTATCAGATATGTGACTATTTCTACGAAAATCACTTCACTAGTGAAAAATGTGTTCAAAAAATTGCTCACTTATCTACTATATACTACATATTGGGTTCGCATAATTCTCGTAGCCTTCTGCGAACCGACCTGAAGAGGGCAGATGTGACTCTGCCGAAACGTCGTCATTTGACCATCGATCCCTGCAGGGATCAGTTATCAACTACGCGGATGAATTTCCGGAAACCACCTAAAACATTTAGTCCCCGCGAAAACTTAAAAACAAATATATATATATATATATATATATTTTTTTTTTTTTCTGGGCAAATTTATCTTCTTTGTGACATTGTGACGTAGCCTAATAGACCTCTCAATTAATATATTGTCTTGAGTATATCAAAGCTAACGCTAACAAGGCTAAGATATTAAGCTGCAACCCTTCTGTCATACGCTTAATAAGACCATTCCAATTTCTAGCATTGGATTCTTGATATAAAGATTTGTGATATTGTTTCCAAGGGAATCACTAAATTCATATATTTCGTAGAATTATGAAGTATCGAGAAACTATGTCTGTTTAAATAATAGGTAGTTATGTCGACTCGTATGCTATTTATGATATATCACGATTATTTTACCTTATATTGGAAAAAGATCTAATTCCTCGGCACCAACTCATACGGAGAAATAAATAGCTGTTCACAAATTTGTTTAGCTAATTTTTTAGAGACGATTAGGTGACAAGAATTAATAGATCTGTAGAAAACCGCAAGGGATATATTGCATCTTTTCAAAGCGTAAATAGTCTTGCTAATTTCTTTTAATCAGCTTGATTTTGTTTTGAAGGACCAAGGCGGAATAGAGAGAATTGAAACCACAACTAGTACCTACTACTCTGATACAAAAAAGCAAATATACTGTTCCCATTATGAGAAAATAATAATGACATGGGTTATAGTGGAGAAATACCTCAAAGAGTTTAATAATTACTAATTACTAGAAAACAAGCAAATTTTAAACTTTGGAGAAAAGGTAAGGCTATACACCTGTTTTATAACCTTTGGCACAACACAAAGTAGTAAAGGGAATAATACAAATAAAATAAAATATATCATTTAACTGGGAATATAAAACAAAAATTGGCTATAAATGTAGGTGATTCCTGAGGCCCTACATTTTTTAAAGAAGATAGACTCTATTTCAAAATTGGAGAAAATTTTGGAGGCAAACAGAAGCCATTGTCATTTCTATATATTTGCTTCTATATTGTACTGAAATAAAGCCAATATTTGCTGAAGACTGAAACCATAAAAGTTATAATATTAATTATATTATAAAAAAGAGGTAACATTGTCTATCTGTGGAACGCAATACATTCTTAAGTAGTTGTTAGTTATCCTTGCAGAGGACTCAGATCCGATGATCGTGTAAGCCAAGAAACAGCGGAATGCTTAACACTTTTCATTTTGATTGTTCATGTAGTTTTACTCTCCTCTAAATGATTTTTGAAACAGAGGTATGGTAAATAATTGGAAATTATATTACAATAAAAGCAAAATTGTGGACATTGCTGGGAAGACTAGTTGCCTTCTTAAATAATAACGCTCTAGCATTATTTACTTAGATAAATCTGGTCTATAGATTTGTCAATTATTTTTCCTTTGTAATATATGTGAATATATATTTAAATAAACGTATCTGTTTAATCTGGTCTGGACGTTTTTGTTCCATATCAAGATCATTCTCGAACAATCTTTGACAGCAGCAATATGTATATGATGTTGAGTTCCTGTTAATTTTCTTAATCTTCTATTTGACACTTTTTTTGTTAGGTTCCCTACTAACTAATTTTGAAGTTTTATTTTCGAGGTTCATTGGACAGGTTTTGTTGTCATGATACATCTATCTCTATAGAGGGTCTCCTCGTTATTTCTTCATTGTTTAACACTTTCTTAGATTTTCTTTTCTTATTATGTTCATTTTAGTAGTATCATAGTCTTAATCAACATTATCAGTTAGTACACAGTTTGATTTGTCGATGTGACTTCTCGAAATAAAGTACTGGTGTTTATTTTTCCTTTCTTGGTGAGGCCTTCATATTTCACCGGTATTTGATTTTGTTAAATTAGTTCTTAGTGTATTGTTTGTTTTAAAAACCGTTTTTAAGATTTTTTTTATTTCCAACACATTTAATTTTTTCGGTTAAACCGGAAACAATGGGTGTAATGTATATAATTTCGGAGTTGTTTCAGTTTCTCAAGTTCATTTAATTAGATTATTTACTTAAAATATTATTTTATTATTTACTTAAAATATTATTAACTATATTATATTTTAATCAGAATCGCTTTAGAAATGTGGTTATGAGGAAGACTCAACACTAATATATTAATTATTTTTGGAAAAAAAATAAATGAAAGTTAACAACTTGAATTGAAATGTTCAAATTCAACGTTTCAAATTTAGAAAATATAACGCTAGCACGAACGTAATATTCATATATTTTTCCTGTACAAGTAACAATGGAAGTAAAAATTGAAGAGTGTTACAAACATCCTATTGCGCTGAATGATTGTAATTACGTTAGCCTAACTTCGCCATATGTCAAAAACGCTGAGTAAAGCGTATAATGGCTTCATGTACAATTCAAAGAAACTAATTGAATTCCATAAATTCAGCAAAATCCTGGAAAGGATTGGGTCAATTCAGTTTGAATTAACGTTATCTGATTCAATTAATAACGATGCATTATGGACGATTGAGTTGGATTATTGGCATTAAGCCACAGAAACACAATTAGTACAATTATTCTAGTTATGAATTTTTAATATCTTGCCGTGGTGGATTTTGAAATCAATATGTTCTCGCCTAAAAGTTGTATAGAAGTTAATTCAGGCAACAGATTTTTTTACTATAATGACTGCTACCTGCTTTATTTTTTTTGAAGGGTGCGTTATCAGTAATCTAATTATCCGTACTGCGTCGATAATGAACCAAGTGAGGAGTGAATATAAAAAAGTTTTTAGTATTCAAATAGAAGTTATTCTAAATATGGTAGTACATTTTAGTTAAATATTTTGAAAGACGTTTCTATCTAGTGTGCGCACAGTGGCCGAAATTCGATCTTATTTCAACAAACTGAGAAGATTATTAAAGTTCCTTTGTTAAAAGCATATTTCTATGAGAAACAAAGTTGGAGAGATACCGGAAAAGTAGGCGTCATGACCCCCCCCCCATCGTAGAAGTCATACTGACAAATTTATTGAAATCAAGAAAATATCAGAATTTTATCAAATATAAGTATTCCAAATAATTTTGAGAAATGTGTGACCCGCAAATTATTGGCTGGGACCGCTCCTAGTAAAATTTTTGATATAATAATTGCAGATTTGGTTTTTGTTACCTAAAACTTTCCGGCGTTTCCAGTTTCAATCTAGTTTATAGATACTAAAAAGAGATGACTCACGAACCTATAAAAACTTCATTCTTTACTGCATTCTCTATTGTCCTCTGATTGACAATTTTTTACACTTTTGGAATATTGTGAAAATAATATATTAGCATATGTCCCAAAAATCAATACTGATCTTCTATATTGACTATTTTATACTGAACAATAATTAACGCTTGATGCTGAACTATCAAAGATGGTCTTCACATGATGATCTGAAAGAGCGTTAGTCTGTCACTGTCAACCACTCTACCAGCAGCTAACGCTCCGTCCTTATATAATTACTCAATGGTTTCACGGTTAAGGGCAGCCATGAAAGATTTTGAAGGAAAAATATATTGAATAAAAATATATTTTATTCTATAATGGATGTAGTAGGTACCTAACTAACTATAACAAATTGGTAAAATTTACATGTAATTAATTAATTTTTTTATGTTTTAAATACACATCGTTAAAATGTCAATGACTAGCTTATTTTAGGTAAAAATCACTTACCTTGTACTAAAACTACGATTATGAAAGAATGGGGTCATGCAATGAAAAATAAATGGACTGTAAATTACCCACATTATCAGAAAACAACATCTTCTGCCTTTAAATATATTTACACATGTATTTATAATTTTCAATACGAATTTCAATATAAACAATTTCCAATTCATTTACAAATGAACACTACATTTAAATAATATTTATGATTTGAGACTGAAAATTTAGAATAGTTTTAAATTATATGTAAGTAAGTAATAGGAGTAAGTAGAATCTTTATTCAGATATTATACATAAACGATTTGAACTCGTAAGATGAAAATGCAAAATAACTTATAAATTAGTTTCAAAGTGAAATAGGTGCCTACTATTACATTACAAATAATCACAGTACGTCAGTACGTAAGTAAATATTAACAATCTTCAAACTATGGTATATCTTAAAATTCAGTATAATTTCATTAAACTGAGTTAAACACAGTTACCTAGTAACCCATGACGATTCCTGTTTTATATCCACAATATAAAGAAGTACAAAGCACTTGGTAATTAATATTAAGTGCATCAATTTTTAATGACAATTTTTTTCAATGAACTGAAATTGGAAATAATCCTTTTATGTTTTTTTGGGCAATAACAGGTCGTTTTATTTCTATTGTGGTGTTATTGCCCAAAAAACATAAAAGTAATCAAGAATATGCCACAAACAATGTTTAGAAGACAATTGGAAATAATACATTGATAAATTGCCTGATTGAATTGAAAATTTCTAATGAAAAAATCTAATTAAAGTAAAGGAATGTTAAATATCAAATCAAATTCGTTAGAAAGCAGATGGCTATGAACATGTTGCCAGATCTAAGTATTTATCTTGAATCCTACCACTATCTGTAATCTTAGGCAAATTAAATAAAAGAAACTAAATTAAAAATATAATGTTAAAATTACTAAATTGTTATTAGAAATAAATAGATGAGTTGCAACATAATTCTGATTTAGTTGACCAATCATATTTACAACGCAATGTAAGTTGTAAACTTGCGAGAGCCCAATAAATGTCGAATATTATGTAATACACATTTGTGTGTGTTCTATTTCCTTAGGATGGTAGTGTAGAATAACTTTAAGGAAGGATCAAAACGTGTTTGTTTATGTGTAATTTTGTGTGTCTTTCACATTCGAGTCAATCCAACTTTATAATTTTCTGTCCAAGCAATCTGGCTGCAATGCTACTGTTATTTGTTTAGCTTTGGTAGTATGGACGCAAATAATGAATTTTTTATTTTATTTTATTTATTGACTGAACTAATATTATAAATAAATTTTGGCATTCTGCACTGAAGGCTGTCAGTAGCTATTAAACAAAATGAAAATAAATAAAATCGGTTAATCGACAGAGGAGAAAATGGTACCGAACCGTTTTGTCTTTGCCAATTTATATATAGAGATAAAACAACGGTATGTATGAAGTACTAAACCTCAAAATGTCCTGCCTATGGCAGTAGTCATTTGAATATGGTTTAAGTTAATTTTGTCTTAACAGATTTTCAGTTTGATTTCTTTGTCGGAGAGAATGAAAGATAAAATTTCAAGAATGGGAAGTTCTATGTTATTTTCTATGCAGTATGTTTCGGAGTCGTTGAATTGGTCTTGGTTGGTATAAATAATTTTGAAAAGATGTGAGACGACAGTTTCAGGGTCATAGGGCAAAGGTACAACTAAGTATTTTCTATGCCTGACAGATTTACTGGCCATGATGTTAAGAGTGTCATTACTGAAATTAGGGTCTTCTTCGAAAAAGTCATCAATAATTTTGTCGTGTAAGTCGTTAGTTTTGTTTTGCCAAAAGAATGTAACTATGCGTTTGTGGGACTTGTCTAGAAGTTGGGAATTGGATATTTCAATTTTAGAATAATCGATTATTGACTCAGTTTTGTAGAGTTGAACAAATCGATTAAACTCAGCGATAATTCTTTCGTCATGTTCGTCGTCATTGTCAGAGTTTTCAGGTTGTTCGGAGTCAGTTTCGTTGTTAGCGAAAATTTTGTTTTTGGAAAGGAAATCAGCACATTGCTTGAAATGGTTGATTTTGATGCGAGAAAGAGCATCTGCGTTTTGGTTTACCTTGCCGGGCTTGTACTCGATCTTATAATTGTATTCCTCTAGCTTAAGGCGCCATCTGGCTAGACGACTGCCAGGATCTTTGATGGAAAAGAGCCAAGTAAGCGGACGGTGGTCACACAGGAGTGTAAACCTTCTCCCAAAAAGATACGGTCTGTAGTGCTTAACAGCCCAAACTATGGCCAACAATTCTCGTTCGATGGTGGAATATCGTGTCTCTGCAGCACAGAGGGTGCGAGAAGCGTATGCAACAGGGAGATCTTTTCCCACAGGGCCTTGAGAAAGAACCGCTCCAATAGCAAAAGCACTAGCATCAGTAGTGAGCAGGAAGGGTTCTTCAAAGTTTGGATATATCAGGATTGGGTCAGATACAAGGGCTTGCTTCAGTTCATCGAAGGAAGACTTGCAATCTGCGTCAAAGATGAATTTGACGTCTTTTTGGAGTAGTTTAGTCAGAGGTTTAGAGATCTTCGCAAAATTTGGTATGAAGCGTCTGTAATACCCAGCGAGACCAAGAAAAGATTTGATGTCTTTCGGAGTTTGGGGTTGCGGAAAGTTCTGAATACATTCAACCTTTGAAGGGTTTGGTTTTACACCTTCTTGTGTGATAAGATGGCCAAGATAAGCCACTTCTTTACGAAGAAATTCGCACTTATCAGGTTGAATTTTGAGGTTAGACTTCCGAAGTCGTTTAAAAACTTCTGTTAACCGGGAAATATGTTCATGGATGGTCGGAGAGTAGACGATGATATCATCCATATAGACGAGACAACGTTCATTCTGTATACCCAGAAGAATATTGTCCATGACCCTCTGAAAAGTAGAAGGTGCATTTTTTAAACCAATTGGCATACGAACGAATTCATAATGACCATTTTCGACAGAAAAGCCAGTCTTAGGAATATCTTCCTCTTGGATTTCCAACTGGTGGAACCCGGAAGCGAGATCCAGTGTCGAAAAATATTGACACTTTCCAAGTTGGTCGAGAAGATCAGAGATATTTGGCAGAGGATATTTATCATCTACAGTCAATTCATTTAATTTCCTGTAATCGATAACTACTCGCCACTTTTGTTTACCAGAAGCATCGAGCTTCTTGGGGACGACCCATACAGGGGAGGACCAAGGGGATAAGGAGTGCCTAATGATACCTTGTTCAAGCATTTTTCCAATTTGGGTTTTCACTTCCTCTTTATGTACTTGAGGATATCTATAGGATTTAGTGAAAACGGGCTTTGCGTTATTCGTATCAATCGAATGTTTAACCTCGTTAGTGAAAGTCAAGACGTCACCTTCAAGATAGAAAATGTCTTGAAATTCCAAACAAAGATCAGTGATTTGTTCGCGTTCTTCGTCATTTAGATGTTCAGTTCTAATTTGTTGTCTAATAGTCGAGTTTCTGTCTATGTATTGGGATTCATGATAATCGTCTGTATTGAAATTCAGAAGAGGGTGAGTTTTGTCAAGTGGTTCCAGTTTTAAATCGGAAAAAGTTACTGTTTTGGGCATCGCATTAGCGTTTATTATAGACGTTAGAAATTCACCATTTGCGTTAATATGTACGAGTGCGTTTGGAAGTCGTACTCTGTCAATTTCTTGAGTTGGTAAGATGGCGTCGATGTTAGAAAGATCGCATTTAAGTTTAAAGATCTTTTCTGTTCGTGCCTCAATAGTTATTTTGTTTTGTGTGGGTGTTTGTGAAGTAATATTTGGCTTAACATTGGGTGTGTCGGGTACATCAGTCAAGGGTTGATCGTTATCGGGAATTTTGTGTAAAGGGATGGTTTTAAAATTTGTTATCAGCTGTTTAGATTTTAAGTCAACTATGCATTCATAGTGTTCGAGAAAATCTAAACCTAGTATGCCGTCAAACTCAATGTCCAAATCGTATATGAAAACTTTATGTGGGTTACGTGGAGCGAATGGAATTAGGGTAGATTGTGAGATAGGGATTTTTTCATGGGTAATACCTTGAATCGTTACCCTTTCAGGAGATCTTTGGGTGAAATTCTTTACGGTATTTTCCTTGAAGATAGAGATACCAGCTCCGGTATCAATAAGTAATTTGAATTTAGAAGAAGCGTCAAGAATGTAATAAAGGTTTTTAGAATTAACGGTAAGAAGTGGGCTTAAAGAAATAGTTGCTCCGGGAAGTTCAAGTTGGGGTTCAGATTGTCGAGATTCAAGCTTTGAATCTGCGTTTCGACTTCGCACAAAGTTGTTGTCGAATCGGGAGGTTGGTCTAGGCTCGGAAGCGCTAGAAAATCCTGGTATTGATGGCTATTAAAGGGTTCGATAGGAGTATCTTCGAACGTTTGTTCAACGATAGGATAATTTTGAAGATCATCCTCATAATCGTATGTGTTATCATCCGTATAATAATTGTAGTCTGAATAATTAGTGTAATCAACATTTTGGTGTTGATTGAAATGGTGTGTCCTTTCAGGACGGTTATTAGGATTGTTTTGTATTACCGATGGGCGATAATAGTTAGGGTTCATTTGAGACCTAAAAGGGGGTCTCTGAAAGTTTTGTGGACGAAACTGTTGTCCTTGTTGAACAGGGGGTGTGTTTGAGGGGAAATTTGGCCTTGTTGGTTGGTTAGGTTCAACAGGATTTGGCCTATGGTTTTGATTGAATTGTTGAGAATTGTTTTGAGTTTTCAATCGGCAGTTTACGGCTATGTGGCCTAATCGACCACAATGAAGACACTTAAGTGGTTGTGTCGGCTTTCGAGGTGGGAAATTTGGTTTGTGAGGAACAGATTTGTTTGTTTTCTGATCCTCGAAATAAGAAAGTTGAAGCTCTCTCCTAATCCGGGAGTGTGCCTCTAGAAGGTCTTTTGGGTTACTGGCACGAATTACTTGTCCTAACCGGGGTTCTAATCCCGTAAGAAGAGTATTCATGACCATAGTATCCACTAGAGTGGTCTGGGCGTCTTTTTGTTCTGGACTAAGCCCAGCAGTTTTGTGAATGCAGGAGTGCACTTTCGCACTCAATACTTGGAGACGATTGTAGAACGTTAATGGGGACTCGTTCGACAGTTGTTTTAGACGTTGTAAGTCGTGAATAAGGGAAGAGAGATCACGAGAATCTCCGAAATGCAATGTCAGTAGTTGTTTGATTTCAAGGTATGATCCGGGATTCCTTGAATTTATCAACTGCGCCGCTTTCCCTTTGAGTTTATTTTTGATATGGATCACTAACAAATATTTTTGATCCGCCGTGGACATATTATATGCGCAATTACACGCATCTATAAAGGTTCCCAAGGAAATTTGGTCGCCTTCAAATTCGGGTATAACGGAAAATATCTCCGTTAACCGGTATCTTTCTGTTTCAGGTGTACCTGAATTTGGTGAAGCTTGTGCCATATTTATCGATATAAATGAATTGGAGTGTAAAGTATATAGAATAAAATGTTAAAAGGTGTAGAAAATTAAAGAACTGTAGAATACGTTAGTGGGAATTAACGATTGTTTGAACAATAGAACAGTATGGTATAAAAAAATGTAAAGCAATTAAACACGATAGATGAAAATATCAATTCAAATAAATCAATTATTCAGATAATAAATCAATAAAATAAGTAAATCAAATATATCAAACGTCAATAAAAGAGATAAAATAAATATATAAAATAAATCAAGTAATGAAATAGATCAATATTTCATTCAAATCAAATATATAACAATCAAATAATAAAATCAATAAAAAATCAATCAAATCGAATATATTGAATCAAATTATTAAAAATCAATGGTCAATAAAATAAATCAAATAATATTTACT
Source organism: Octodonta nipae (assembly GCA_034190945.1). Taxonomy (NCBI): domain Eukaryota; kingdom Metazoa; phylum Arthropoda; class Insecta; order Coleoptera; family Chrysomelidae; genus Octodonta; species Octodonta nipae. The sequence continues at coordinate 31,763,749 of CM067221.1, read as the reverse complement.
TAAAACGAATGACGATTCACCATTACTTACATCAACAGGAACATTGAAAGCGCCGTGTTCTACGTTTGATTGCAGTGAGGACTCCGTTCAGGTTCGTTGTTCCGTTGAGGGATAGGAATCCGCCGCTACCAGTTAGAGTACTCGTGTTCTAGTAACGTTAGACGGATCCTACTGACTGCGCCAATTTGTTATATCACACTTCCAAAATTTCACTTTTTAAAAAAGACTTTATTTATACTTGCACAATCAATAAAACTTTTAATATAAACTTGAATATAATGAAAATAATAATAAAACTTTATAACAATAAAAAAGGAAAAAAATGAGTGTTAAACTAACTAGACAAATCTGTAAGTAACAATGAATGCAGACATAAGGCAATTGAACAATTTATAACATTAGAATGCTGACTAAGCTGTCGCAGCGTTTGCTGTTCTCACGGATGTACGTCGTCGAAGGTAACCTGAGACGACACGTGGATGCTGACTCAGCTTGGGAACTGTTGCTAGATGGTTTCACACAAGTCGATGGAATAACTTATATAACATATATATATATATATATATATATATATATATATATATATATATATATATATATTTCTAATGTCAATGGTATCTAGCGAAGAAGATATAATAAAATTAAAGCCATAACAAGAAGAAGTCAGGTAAGTAACACTGTCAAGTGGATTCTTTTTAAAAATTTTATTTTTGGTTTCACCATTTATTTGTAACTGATACTAACTGATAACAAAATTTAATCATGTAATAGAGTTCAAGTAGAAAGCGTTTGTTTGGTAAACTGTTGTTCTCGTATTACTTCATTACTATTATAACTTTTCCATATCTTAAATATAACTATGTTTTACTATGCTGACATGCTGTATTATTTTGCTAGATTAGAAGTTTTAACTTCATAACTATTTTAATTCTTTTGTTTTGAAGCTTATATTTGTCATCTAGTTTATTTTAATGGTTTTATTGGAAAATAACACACTTGAAAATAAATGCTGCATATTCAAAATATCCAAACGTTCCAGTGTTAATATGAATAAAATATAAATTTGAAATTGAACATTAAATCGGTTTCACAATTTCACAATACATAACTAAAGACATTTGTAAATATTGTTTTAGATATATAGGGTAGCAGGAAGAAGAATTTGAAAAAGTCTTCAGAATTTATGTGTGGAATGTTTAGGGGCGATAAAAGAATTCTGTTGATGTAGTGATCCCGTTAACATCAGAAGGGAAAACCTAGGAAAACGTTATGAACTATCCCGATATAGGGTCGGTAAAAAAGAAATGGCAGTTGTTAAATCCATCCCTAATTATCGGCAACCAGATTCGATTGGTCTCTACGGAAGTAGTAACAGAGTTAAGGCAGACTCCTTTATTTGTCGTTTTTTGTTGAGTTCTCCATTGTGTATATTGTTCAATTGTAAACGCATATTCACAAATTTGTTGTGCTTCCTTGTATATCCAAAAAGCAACAAATTGTCAAAACCATTTAGATTTCAATTAAAAATATATATTTAATTCTTTATTTTGACTCTATTGACAACGAAGTCAAAATAATACTTTGAAACCTTTGGATTTATTGAAAATACAGCCCTTTTTCGCAAATGCGGAGTAATTTCTCAGTAAAACCGTTAAAAGAAAGTTTAGATTAAGGATTTTTTTCATAAGGACAACTACGTTTTTTCTTATTCAAAATGACTGAAATTTGTCGAAAATTTGGGTAATCTCAGGCGGTTTATTCAAGAAAGATTTTGGATAGATTAGCAGGTGGGTCACTTTGGACAACACATACACTAGACTGCGTCAAAAAAAGTTTTTTTTTTGATTAAACATATGTAAAAAGTTTCTTCAGTATAAAAAAATCTCAATATCTCAAAAATTGAGCTGGCGCATAGGGGGGTCCCCTTTTCCGTTTAAAATACATACGAATTTTTTTTTGGTTTTAAAATATCTACATGTATAAAATTGTTAAAAAATTTTGCTTCTCACTATCTTATAGGAAATTTAATTCTCTACAAATTGCTTTCCGGGTTTTTGTTCTAAACTCAACCGCAACGAAGTTACAGGGCGCTGAATAAAAGGCAAAAAATCAATTAATGATTTAAGAATCGAAAACAATTTATTATATTAATTTATCAATAAATTAACTCAAAATACTTAATTTGTGGTATTTATCAGAAGAAATCGCGTCACTAGCATTTTTTGATGATTCTGTACCACTTGAAGTAAAATCAAAAATGGTTGAAGCAATACAAACAAAGAAAAGTCGAACTGACAAAAAATGTATTGACGTTGATAAAAAAAATTTAGATATATTGTTTACAAAAAATATAAGTGACTTTATCAGATCAGTTGCTTAGTTGAAGAATTTAATCAGTTTAGTACTAAAGATGAAGAACAAAAACAGATTTTATGGAAAGTTGTACAGAATCATCGCAAATTGTACCCTACGTGCAATCAAAATTACATGAATCAAACTAGTCAACAATAAATCAAAATATAATAACTTAAATTAATTAAATAAACTAAACTTAATATAATGTTAAATTGACCGATTTTGTTAAATAATTAAATATTTTGAGGTAATTTATTGATAAATTGATATAATAAATTGTTTTGATTCTTAAATCATTAATTGATGTTTGCCTTTTATTCAGCACCCTGTAACTTCGTTGCAGTTGAGTTTAGAACAAAAACCCTGAAAGCAATTTGTAGAGAATTAAATTTCCTATAAGATAGTCAGAAGCAAAAATTTTTAAGAATTTTATGCATGTAGATATTTTTAACCCAAAAAAAAAATTCCTATGTATTTTAAACGGGAAAGGGGTCCTCCCTATTTTTGAGATATTGAGCTCAAAATTTAGAAGATTTTTTTTATACTGAAGAAACTTTTTACATATGTTTAATCGAAAAAAAAAAAAAAAATTTTACGCAGTCTAACGTAGACTATTATAATATACTTTGTGGAGAGTTCTTTGTATCAGTTTGTAGAATACTGAAAATACCTACTCCATTCTAACTCTGGGTGCATAATATGTTCGAAGTGAATGGAGCATAGTACGAGGTATCAACGTATCTGCAGCAATTACAAATAAAACTATCGGAAGAAATTGTACTAGACCACGGTAAAAAAGCCCGGAAACATACAGTAAATCCATACTTTCAGTTATTCATTTCAGCATTTCGTAAGGGAAGTGCACACTGAATCTTGACCGGAGTACCCGAGCATCAGACTGGACTTGAGTGGTAACACCGACACCAGATCGGACCAGAATACCGAGCCAATTTCCGGGCAGAATTGCCAATCTCGACTATTACTTTATGGGCTTAGAAGTTGTTATAATGATTTTCATTTCTGTAAAAAAGATGATTGGTATCGTAGCTGAAGAAACAAATTGAGTTCGGCAAATTACACACATTTTTTATGAATTTAACTGATAAGCATTAAGTGAATGATTCAGAATGACGAGATATTATTTTCGAAAATATAGTGACAGCAACTTTTGGAAAACCATTGGTGTACTGGAAAATTGAACGTATGCATGAGTTAGGTAAAGAAAACCTATTTTATTAAAAAAACCTCAAAAGCTTGTATTTAATTTTTACTTATTTACGATGTATTTACAATTGTCATTGCAGTAAAATACCCTAAATGGAAGTCGCAAACGAGTGGAGAGGAGGAACCTGAGTCTGGTTGCGATCCAACCAAAACAGATCGCCACCTGAGTCAGTAAAGAAGCTAAAGTCCGGTCTAGTCCGTTCTGGTCCCAGTGACGCCGCTCTACGGCTAAGGTTGGGTTTGCTCCAGTACTCTACTCAAGACTCGTTGTGCGCTTCCTTTCATCATTGCTTTATTTTATACGATTTTATGATGTATTTATTATACAATATTGGCTTAAACTATGAATAGTTAACAGCAATAGCCAAATTTTTGGGTGTTTTAATAAACCATGTTCCGCTTCCAAATTCTCTCTCGCGCTAGAGTTAGTCATACAAACTGATTCTAGAAATTAGAAAAAGATCATTTTTAAATCTGCAGTTGTCATACACGTTAAGTTAGCACATCTATTTTACATTATCCGCTCTATAATATTCATTAATGTGTAGTAAAGAAAATTAGAATTTTATATTTTTTGTCGCTGGTTAAAAGTTAGCATTATCATCGCCTATTTTCACTTAAAGTTGACATTAGAATGACAGAATAAGTTAAAAATTAGCAGAAAATATGGCCCGATGGAAAATATTATGTGCCTTAATTTTTTTTAAAATACTAATGACAAATCCATCATCATCATCAACATGGCTCATTTTCACTTACTTAAAGTCGATATTATAATGATTGAGAATGTGCTCGTTTATTTATATTTTATCATTGATTAATGCTTATCTATAAATGGACGAGGAAATGGAGAAAGTGGATACCACGCGCAACTAGATGAAACTGAGAATGCAGGGCACTGACTTCATAGAAAGAATAGTAATAAACTGGATTCAGAAAGGTAAAAGGCCTATGTTCAGCAGGGAACGCCGAGGCTGGTTGATGATGATGATGATCAGTGATAGCAAGTATCGAGGTCTGAACATAAATCATAGCATCAGTTTACTCTCATAAAAAGTGGTAAAAGGAAAAACAACAGTTCGTTCATAAATTTGCTAATAACAACTAAACAGAAGTCTTATAGTCTTATAAACACAACAAGTATATGGCAAATTTCAGTTATTCGTTTTAACTACTCAAAAAATAAAACTTTATTGTGAATACAAGTTTGGTGGTATCTGCACATTTAACTCTTCAGAAAATACCGCTGGAGTTATATTTCACTTCAATTAACTCCACATGTCGAACTAAGTCCATCAGCAAATATTTACTAACAATTAAATTTATTGAATTATTTCTTTCATATAATTATTTCCATAATCCCACATCACTTTGAATTCAACGCACTAAATCGATGTATCTGCAAAACGCTTACCACATTATGACCGACGTCAAATATATTACGATATTTGCATCCGTTTTGAACAGAGTATGTTTGAATAATTGATCATATTATACCAATGCACATCGGTTTGTCATTAGCTTCGGTTAAATTACTCTACCGTGTGATTACCGAGGAAGTAAAACGATGTAGAGAATGCGTAGTACAACAGGGATTTAATCTGAGTTTAATAGCAATGAGAAATCTATGATAATGGGTGAAAAAGGTAAAGGATGTTGATTATTTATTGAAATATTTAACAATATCAAATAATTATTCTATATGTACATTGAATTTTTTTCTATAGACTCAGTTTCTATTACAAAAAAGTTTTTTAAATTGAAAGTAAATGTAAGTTAAACAGGACAATTTCATAAATTATTTGACTTAATACTTGTTTTACACAAAGTGATCCTTACATTCATGATGTTTTGATAGAAAAAATTACGTATTTTGTAATCCTCTAGACCTGCTAGTTTAATGTAAACCTGGAAATTACAAGTCCAAATCTCTCTCTCTCTCTCTCTCTCTCTCTCTTTTGTAATCAAAAGAAGCAAGAGCAAGAATCCGTTTTAAAGTCTGTGCATATAGAACTAAAGAAATCAACTAGATAAGGATATAAACGAGTTATAACATGACCAACATTATGTTTCAAAATATTTTGCTTTCAATACTATTTCCGGCAATCGTAATGATGACAAACCTCTAATAACGTTTGATAGCCGCAAACTTAACTCCAAAATGTAGGTCAAGAACATGTTTGGTTTAAACAAATGGAATATACCAGCTCTCAATCACTACTTCAAAAACTCACTACAAACTTAGTTGCGGATATCTTATATGTTACGAAATTTACCCAAAGCCGACCCTGTTTCATTTCGGTACGACAACAACCGCTTTGAGATAAAAAATGGTTCTCGAAAAGACTCGACAGCTGTAGGAGTGATGACTGATTTTACTGGAGAATTCGACGCTGGTGTTATAAAGGAAGCAGGCCACGATCGCGAGATCAGTTGGTTGTACGAAGAGCTTATATGTAAAATTGTTATTGTGATATTTGAATCAGCTGTTGTATACTCGATGTAAATGTAAGCTTCTAGAAAAAGTGAATATTAGTTTTATAATTTTAAATTGAACCCACGGACTGTAAACAAGTTGGTGATCAGAAGTAAAGGATTAAGTGCAGTTAAAATCCTAATTTGATTTATGGAAACCCGTAGTATGGACGAAACTACCAAAAAAATAGTCAAGCAGGTTACGGAGGGACTAGACGAATAAATAGCACCGATTCTAGAAAAACGTGACAAGAAGGAGAAACAACATCAAGAAGAAATTCAACAAAGGTTAGTAAAATCTTTTGAAAAACGTAAAGTAGAATTAGAAAACCTTGTCACTACGATGAAAAGCGAACAACAAAATCTAGTTTCCACGATGAAAAGTGAACAACATAATTTAATTGAAGGATTATTATCGAAATTTGAACAAAAACAAGATCACATTAAATTAAAACGACAAAATGATTTTAAAGTATTTGAAGAGAAACAAGATCAAATTGAATTAAATCGACACGAAACTGAACAGAAAAGACAACTGCAAGTCGAACAATTAATGCAAATAGCAGGACAAGTTAATGAAACAGTTAATGAAAGAATGCAGATAGTTGAGTCAGATATAAAAGAGATAAATGATGACATTAAGACCATAAAAACTACTGTGGATACTCTTGAAACAAAAGTAGATGATCTCGATTCCTTCCAAAGCCAAATAAAATTTGAAATCAGTTCAATTTAAACACAGTTCAAGATCAAATCAGTTCCATCAAGCAAACAGTACACAGTGAAGTACAAGATAAAATCAGTGCCATCCAAAATAAACTAGAAACAGAAATTAAAAAAATGCAACAGGACTTACAGCGAGGAAAATACCAGAACACCGTCAGTACTAGAGGTTCCATTAGTAAACCACCCACATTTGATAGCAGTTCATCTTGGCCCATGTATAAATGGCAATTTGAGTCCGTGGCTACAGCTAATGGATGGGATAATCAAGAAAAATCTACTTCTCTTGTAATTTAGTTAAAAGGTCCGGCCCTAGAACTCCTCCAAAGCATTCCAGTCGATGAACAAGGCAATTTCGACAAGATTATCGCCATTCTAGACCAACGATATGACAATCAGTCCTTGAGCCAGGTATACCAAGTCCAACTGAGTGGAAAAACGCAAAAATCCGGTGAAAGCCTCCAAGAATTCGAAGCAGAGATTAGACGGTTAGTTCACTTGTCCTACCCAGACCTGCCAGAGGAAACGAAAGACCAGTTGGCCACACAGAGTTTCATAAACGGCATCAGAGATGTGGAAGTACAACGAAACATAAGACTAAGCGGCGTCAAGAAAAGTAATGAAGCTCTACTTCGGGCTTTGGAAGTAGAGGCTGTCATGAACATGTCCAAGGCGAGGGTCCGAGCAGTTTCTTTCAACCAGAAAGAATCAAAGTCCTGAATTTGTCCAACAACGACATCAGAATTGCCATCATCAATTGCGAAGAAGAGCACCAGACGTCGGTGAAGGAGACAGGGCCCAGTAAAGAGTTCCTACAACAGTTTGCTTACCATTTGACACAACTGACACCAGAGAACCAGAAGAAAGCCAAGCAATTTATCACAAAGCACTGGCAAATGTTTAACAGTCAAGATGGAACCACCGGTTGCACCAACATTATCCAGCATCGAATAGATACCGGAAAGGCTCAACCCATCAGAATACCACCTAGACGACTACCATTGGGGCAACAAGAGGCAGTCGAGGAAAACATTGAGTCCATGTTAAAAAATTGAGTTATTGAGCCATCCATCAACCCATGGTCTGCTCCCGTCGTGCTAGTTAAAAAGAAGGATGAAACCACCCGATTTTGTGTGGATTACAGAAAGCTGAATGACGTCACGAAGAAAGACAGCTATCCACTACCCCGAATCGATGACAATTTGACCACACTAGCAGGCTCCCGTTGGTTCTCTACACTAGACCTAAAAGTGGATATTGGCAGGTTGGTCTACACGCAAACGACAGAGAAAATACAGCGTTCTCCACCAGTAACGGGCTATTTCAGTTCACGGTCATGCCCTTTGGGTTATGTAATGCACCCGCTACATTTGAGAGGCAAATGGAGTATTTACTGAGCGGGTTAACACGGAGGACGTGCTTAGTATAGCTCGACCTCATTCTAGTCATGCGCCAGACATTCGACGACAATCTAAAGAACCTGGACGAAGTATTCTCCAGAATTAATAATGCCAACCTGAGACTCAATCCGAAGAAGTGTTCCTTGTTATAAAAAGAAGTAGAGTTTTTAGGCCACGTAGTGTGCGAGTCAGGAATCCGCACCAACGAAGACAAGATATAAGCCAGACAAACATGAACTCCGAAGCTTCTTGGGCCTCTGTTCATACTACCGGCGTGTTGTTGGGGGATTTGCCACCATCGCCGCCCCTCTACATCGGCAGACCACTGAGAAAGAGACCTTCCATTGGAATCAGGATTGCGAAACATCATTCAGGCGACTGAAGGCAGCACTATGTTCCAGCCCAATCCTAGCCTTTCCTACACAGTCCGGCAAGTTCATCTTAGACACCGACGCCAGCAACACAGGTTTGGGGGCCGTCCTATCCCAGGTGCAAGATGGTGAAGAGAGAGTGATCGAGTATTACAACCGTGGATTCTCGAAACCGAAAAGAAATTATGGCGTAACCAGAAAAGAACTTCTTGCAATAATAAGGGCTGTAGACCATTTCAACAAATACCTATGGTCGTCATTTCTTAATCCGAACAGATCATGCCGCACTCAAATGGCTGCTGGACATGAAGATACCGGAAGGACAACTGGCCAGATGGATAGAGAAATTACAGCAATACGACTTCAAGGTGGAACACCGTGCCGACCGTTTGCACAATAATGCCGATGACCTATCCAGAAGACCCTGTAGAGCGGAATGCAAGCATTGTCTGAAGACGGAACAGCGAGAGGGTATCTCCATCAGGCAGATCCGAGTGCAGGCCAATGAAGACTGGACAACGGAACAGTGCATCCAGGACCAAATGGCTGATCCAGACATCGAAGCTGTCTTGTCACTCAAAATGAGAGGGGCACCCAGGCCACGATGGGACGAGGTAGCTAGATACTCCGGCGCGCTGAAATCATAATGGGCTCAATGGGACTCTCTAAGAGTAGACAATGGAATGCTCAAGCGAGTTTGGGAAAGCGCTGATGGACGAGAAACCAAGTCCCAACTGGTAGTTCCGAAGAAAAAGGTACCAGCCATCCTGACCGAAGTACATGATGGAATTACCGGAGGTCACCTGGGCATGAATAAAACCCTTGACAAGGTTCGCCAGCGGTACTACTGGGTGAAGTACTTCGAAGACGTCAGAGCTTGGTGCCGCAAATGTGCCATCTGTGCAGCCAGCAAGGGCCCGAAGACCCGGACCAAGGGCAGAATGCAGCCGGACAATATGTGCGTCCCATTTGAAAGAATTGCCATCGATGTCGCCGGTCCGTTTCCCGAGTCTGAGAGGGGGAACAAATACATTCTGGTCGCAATGGATTACTTCAGCAAATGGCCTGAGGCATATGCGATACCCAACCAAGAGGCAACCACGGTATCGACGGTGCTAGTAGAACAACTATTAACCGGATGAAGACGCGATACGACCTTAAGGCCAATTCAGTCGGGTCCAGGAGAGGGACAAAGTCTGGCTGTACAAGCCCCAACGGAGCAAGGGTAAATCCCCAAAGCTTACACCCGCCTGGGATGGTCCATACGAGGTGGTCAAGGGGCTGAATGACGTCGTCTACTGGATCCGTCGAAACCCCAAGGCTAAATTGAAGGTGGTTCATTTAGATCGACTCGCTCCCTACAATGGAGAGGATGTTTCTCATCAGGACGATCAGAATTAAAGGGGGGGGCAGTGTTCCAAAATTTACCCAAAGCCGACCCTGTTTCATTTCAGTACGACAACAATCGCTTTAAGATAAAAAATGGTTCTCGAAAAGACTCGACAGCTGTAGGAGTGATGACTGATTTTACTGGAGAATTCGACGCTGGTGTTATAAAGGAAGCAGGCCACGATCGCGAGATCAGTTGTTTGTATGAAGAGCTTTTATGTAAAATTGTTATTGTGATATTTGAATCAGCTGTTGTATATTCGATGTAAATAAAAGTTTATAGAAAAGTGAAAGTGAATATTAGTTTTATAATTTTAAATTGAACCCACGGACTTTACAACAATATTTTCTAACTATCTATCTCTTTCTTTTTTCGGTTTTTTACACAACCTCATATTTACCCTTTTTTTGTTTCTAAATCCCATTTCTAGTCCGTTTTCAAAATAAGCCGGCTCTTTTCCTTTTTCCCTTTAGCAACCATTCTATAATATTTTGGACATCTATTTTCTGCCATTCTTTTAACATGTCCATACAATGGAGTGGTCGATTTTCCAGTGTCTTTGTTATAGACTGATTTATTAGCATTCTCTGCCAAATATCTTGGGTTTTTAATTTGTCCTACTTTGTAACGCTTAACATCTCAGCATATAGTCAAGTTATACGGTTTTAATCTAGAACTGCTGTGGGTATTGACCAACTCTCTGCATGGTAGAGTACTATATTTTCCACAATGCTATTAAACATTTCTTTGTTACCTGGCTTACGTTCTTAGTCCATGGTTTTTGTCGCCATTTACACATACCAATACTCGTTGAGATCTCTTTCTCGCAGGTGCCAGCAGAACTAATTGTTATTCCCAAGTACTTAAAACCATTGTAAGAAAGCATTGTATGTCTATTTTAAATCATTGCCTTAACAGCAAAAAATTTAAATAAACCCTTTGTAAATTTACACAAAACTTTGTTGGTCTAAAGTAAATTTTTATAGCAATTTATAATAAAATGTTAAGACAAAATTAACTTAAACCATATTCAAATGACTACTGCCATAGGCAGGACATTTTGAGGTTTAGTACTTCATACATACCGTTGTTTTATCTCTATATATAAATTGGCAAAGACAAAACGGTTCGGTACCATTTTCTCCTCTGTCGATTAACCGATTTTATTTATTTTCATTTTGTTTAATAGCTACTGACAGCCTTCAGTGCAGAATGCCAAAATTTATTTATAATATTAGTTCAGTCAATAAATAAAATAAAATAAAAAATTCATTATTTGCGTCCATACTACCAAAGCTAAACAAATAACAGTAGCATTGCAGCCAGATTGCTTGGACAGAAAATTATAAAGTTGGATTGACTCGAATGTGAAAGACACACAAAATTACACATAAACAAACACGTTTTGATCCTTCCTTAAAGTTATTCTACACTACCATCCTAAGGAAATAGAACACACACAAATGTGTATTACATAATATGCGACATTTATTGGGCTCTCGCAAGTTTACAACTTACATTGCGTTGTAAATATGATTGGTCAACTAAATCAGAATTATGTTGCAACTCATCTATTTATTTCTAATAACAATTTAGTAATTTTAACATTATATTTTTAATTTAGTTTCTTTTTATTTAATTTGCCTAAGATTACAGATAGTGGTAGGATTCAAGATAAATACTTAGATCTGGCAACATGTGCATAGCCATCTGCTTTCTAACGAATTTGATTTGATATTTAACATTCCTTTACTTTAATTAGATTTTTTCATTAAAAATTTTCAATTCAATCAGGCAATTTATCAATGTATTATTTCCAATTGTCTTCTAAACATTGTTTGTGGCATATTCTTGATTACTTTTATGTTTTTTGGGCAATAACACCACAATAGAAATAAAACGACCTGTTATTGCCCAAAAAAACATAAAAGGATTATTTCCAATTTCAGTTCATTGAAAAAAATTGTCATTAAAAATAGATGTACTTAATATTAATTACCAAGTGCTTTGTACTTCTTTATATTGTGGATATAAAACAGGAATCGTCATATGTTACTAGGTAACTGTGTTTAACTCACTTACGTACTGACGTACTGTGATTATTTGTAATGTAATAGTAGGCACCTATTTCACTTTGAAACTAATTTATAAGTTATTTTGCATTTTCATCTTACGAGTTCAAATCGTTTATGTATAATATCTGAATAAAGATTCTACTTACTCCTATTACTTACTTACATATAATTTAAAACTATTCTAAATTTTCAGTCTCAAATCATAAATATTATTTAAATGTAGTGTTCATTTGTAAATGAATTGGAAATTGTTTATATTGAAATTCGTATTGAAAATTATAAATACATGTGTAAATATATTTAAAGGCAGAAGATGTTGTTTTCTGATAATGTGGGTAATTTACAGTCCATTTATTTTTCATTGCATGACCCCATTCTTTCATAATCGTAGTTTTAGTACAAGGTAAGTGATTTTTACCTAAAATAAGCTAGTCATTGACATTTTAACGATGTGTATTTAAAACATAAAAAAATTAATTAATTACATGTAAATTTTACCAATTTGTTATAGTTAGTTAGGTACCTACTACATCCATTATAGAATAAAATATATTTTTATTCAATATATTTTTCCTTCAAAATCTTTCATGGCTGCCCTTAACCGTGAAACCATTGAGTAATTATATAAGGACGGAGCGTTAGCTGCTGGTAGAGTGGTTGACAGTGACAGACTAACAAATATTACTTCACAAACACCCACACAAAACAAAATAACTATTGAGGCACGAACAGAAAAGATCTTTAAACTTAAATGCGATCTTTCTAACATCGACGCCATCTTACCAACTCAAGAAATTGACAGAGTACGACTTCCAAACGCACTCGTACATATTAACGCAAATGGTGAATTTCTAACGTCTATAATAAACGCTAATGCGATGCCCAAAACAGTAACTTTTTCCGATTTAAAACTGGAACCACTTGACAAAACTCACCCTCTTCTGAATTTCAATACAGACGATTATCATGAATCCCAATACATAGACAGAAACTCGACTATTAGACAACAAATTAGAACTGAACATCTAAATGACGAAGAACGCGAACAAATCACTGATCTTTGTTTGGAATTTCAAGACATTTTCTATCTTGAAGGTGACGTCTTGACTTTCACTAACGAGGTTAAACATTCGATTGATACGAATAACGCAAAGCCCGTTTTCACTAAATCCTATAGATATCCTCAAGTACATAAAGAGGAAGTGAAAACCCAAATTGGAAAAATGCTTGAACAAGGTATCATTAGGCACTCCTTATCCCCTTGGTCCTCCCCTGTATGGGTCGTCCCCAAGAAGCTCGATGCTTCTGGTAAACAAAAGTGGCGAGTAGTTATCGATTACAGGAAATTAAATGAATTGACTGTAGATGATAAATATCCTCTGCCAAATATCTCTGATCTTCTCGACCAACTTGGAAAGTGTCAATATTTTTCGACACTGGATCTCGCTTCCGGGTTCCACCAGTTGGAAATCCAAGTGGAAGATATTCCTAAGACTGGCTTTTCTGTCGAAAATGGTCATTATGAATTCGTTCGTATGCCATTTGGTTTAAAAAATGCACCTTCTACTTTTCAGAGGGTCATGGACAATATTCTTCTGGGTATACAGAATGAACGTTGTCTCGTCTATATGGATGATATCATCGTCTACTCTCCGACCATCCATGAACATATTTCCCGGTTAACAGAAGTTTTTAAACGACTTCAGAAGTCTAACCTCAAAATTCAACCTGATAAGTGCGAATTTCTTCGTATAGAAGTGGCTTATCTTGGCCATCTTATCACACAAGAAGGTGTAAAACCAAACCCTTCAAAGGTTGAATGTATTCAGAACTTTCCGCAACCCCAAACTCCGAAAGACATCAAATCTTTTCTTGGTCTCGCTGGGTATTACAGACGCTTCATACCAAATTTTGCGAAGATCTCTAAACCTCTGACTAAACTACTCCAAAAAGACGTCAAATTCATCTTTGACGCAGATTGCAAGTCTTCCTTCGATGAACTGAAGCAAGCCCTTGTATCTGACCCAATCCTGATATATCCAAACTTTGAAGAACCCTTCCTGCTCACTACTGATGCTAGTGCTTTTGCTATTGGAGCGGTTCTTTCTCAAGGCCCTGTGGGAAAAGATCTCCCTGTTGCATACGCTTCTCGCACCCTCTGTGCTGCAGAGACACGATATTCCACCATCGAACGAGAATTGTTGGCCATAGTTTGGGCTGTTAAGCACTACAGACCGTATCTTTTTGGGAGAAGGTTTACACTCCTGTGTGACCACCGTCCGCTTACTTGGCTCTTTTCCATCAAAGATCCTGGCAGTCGTCTAGCCAGATGGCGCCTTAAGCTAGAGGAATACAATTATAAGATCGAGTACAAGCCCGGCAAGGTAAACCAAAACGCAGATGCTCTTTCTCGCATCAAAATCAACCATTTCAAGCAATGTGCTGATTTCCTTTCCAAAAACAAAATTTTCGCTAACAACGAAACTGACTCCGAACAACCTGAAAACTCTGACAATGACGACGAACATGACGAAAGATTTATCGCTGAGTTTAATCGATTTGTTCAACTCTACAAAACTGAGTCAATAATCGATTATTCTAAAATTGAAATATCCAATTCCCAACTTCTAGACAAGTCCCACAAACGCATAGTTACATTCTTTTGGCAAAACAAAACTAACGACTTACACGACAAAATTATTGATGACTTTTTCGAAGAAGACCCTAATTTCAGTAATGACACTCTTAACATCATGGCCAGTAAATCTGTCAGGCATAGAAAATACTTAGTTGTACCTTTGCCCTATGACCCTGAAACTGTCGTCTCACATCTTTTCAAAATTATTTATACCAACCAAGACCAATTCAACGACTCCGAAACATACTGCATAGAAAATAACATAGAACTTCCCATTCTTGAAATTTTATCTTTCATTCTCTCCGACAAAGAAATCAAACTGAAAATCTGTTTGTTACAACTCCTACCGAAGACGAAATTCCTATAATAATACAACAATACCACTCTGGTAAAAACAACCTCCATCGTGGCATTAACGAAACTATCAGACGTATTAGGGAAAAATACAATTGGACCGGCTTAATTAAAACTGTAGAACAATTCATCAAATCCTGCGAAACTTGCCAAAAGGTAAAGTTCTGTAGGAAAAACCTAAGTGCACCTTTTGTTATTACGGAAACACCCAAGACTCCTTTCGAACGTATTAACATTGACATCTTCGAGTATCCATCTAGAAATCATGCACTGACTATTAGGGATGAACTAACAAAATTTACACAAGCCTACCCCATAAACGACAAAACAGCTTCAACTGTCGTAAACACCCTTTTGATTTTCTTTCAACATTACGGCACTCCACTTCGCATCCATTGTGACTATGGACGTGAATTTGACAACACTTTAATGCGGGATCTATGCCAACTATACGACATAAAACTGACATTCTCCAGCGTTCAACATCCCGAGTCAAACGGTTCTATTGAAAGATTTCACGCGACCTTAGCAGAAATGATAAGGGCAAATACAGCGGAACATCCAAACGAACATCCATTTAACGTCCTCCCTTATGCCATAATCTGTTATAATAACACGAAAAATAAAAACACCGGTTTCACGCCCTATGAACTCATATTTGGGCACACTTCAAGTAGGCCTCCAGAAACCCTTTACAACCAGGCAAAACTGATTTCGAAATACGTAAGAGACCTAAATAACAGAATGGACTATTACTACAGACTCGCCCGTGCTAAAACCGAAAGACAGAAAGAAAAATCTAAAGTGCGATTTGACCAACACGTTTCTACTAAACAACCCGATTACAAAGTAGGCGACAAAGTCTACGTAAAAGAGTCCCAAATCAAAAACAAAGCCGAAAACAAATTCAACGGCCCCTTCGAAATTACCGCAATACGAAAAAACTCTGCCACCGTCATAAATTTACAAACAAACCAAATAACTAAAGTTAACTTTGACAGACTAAAACCCTATTTTGAATAAATCCCTTTTTTCAGATTCTGTGGACTGTTTTCAGTCGTGAACCTTCAACAGTACTCCATTACGCCTGTTAACAATACTATAGGAGTTTTCTTCCATGAAGAAGGCACCCTTAAAATTTCTAATGAGAAATGGACACTCCTTGTTTACAAAGATCTAAACCCCTTTCGAGACGCTATTTCTAACAACGACAATATACTGAACAGACTTTTAGAAACTATTAACGACAACAAAACTAACATTAAAATCTTCAAATCAAAAGTACAGACTCACGTAAGCCTCCTGAAACAAATATCAAAATCTGTTAACATCAAATATACAGAAATTTTCGCTGACACTGAGACTTACAGTACGGACAGAAAGAAACGCGGACTAATTATTGGACTGGGATCGATTTGGAAATCTATTTCCGGTAACTTAGATGCAACAGACGGAGAATACTTTAGTGACTCTATAAACAAAATTACTAAAGACCAACATCAAATTGAAAACTTAATGAAACGACAATTATCAGTAACAACTTCAGTCATTAAGAACCTTAACACCACAATACAAAAATTTCAGTCCGAAGAGAGAATATTTTCGGAAAATATCGAAGCAATTAGGAAGTCAATTGTGTTCATTACAGACGATCTTGCTTTTTATGAACTTCAAGCCAATGTCTTGGATTTGTGTGAAAGCTTAATGGAAAGTTACGTATACATTGAAGATACCCTCAACGATGTATTACCTGCAGTCTCTTTCGCCCGTCTAAAAATCTTACATAGCTCAATTATAAACCCAGTAGATTTGGTCGACTCCCTTCAGAAAATATCACAGTCACTTCATGAAAATAACTTACCACTTCCAACCTATAGTTCAAATGTTGCTAGATACATCGATCTAATAGAATTGGAAGCTTTTCAAATCAATACTAAAATTGTTTTTGTACTAAAAATCCCCTTAGTCAATCCTGAAACTTATACACTATACCGCTTGTATCCTATCCCAGTTTTGGATTATCGAACAGGATTTCACCATATTCTTCCAACAAAATTAAAATATATCGCGAGAGATGACGATTCGCTATTGTACGCATCTTTCGAAGACTTGAGTGACTGTAAGCCATTATCTAAAGAACATAAGATCTGTTCCAAAGTTATTCCACACACCATAGACAAAGAAGCCCTCTGCGAGGCACAGCTTCTTAGACAGCCAGCAGCCCTTCCTCAAACTTGCAAGCCTTTAATATTATATGCCGAAGAGTATAATATTCAAGAGATTGACCTGAACCTTTGGTTAATCTCGATTTCCGGACAGTTGCCCATCAACATCAAGTGCAAGGGAGAAGATGTCGTTACCCAATCCATATCGACAAATTCTCTACTGACCATCCAACCCAGTTGCAATGCCTTCATCGGAAACACCAGGGTCCATGCCAGAAGGACCACCAACAACGTTGACAACATCACACTTAAGAGTCACCCAGTCAACATCCCCTACAACTGTTGCGACAACCTGCCAACCATCAGTCAGCTTCCAAAGTTGAAACCCATGAGACTACAAGAATTGGATGCCAGAGACCTGAATATCGCTAACCATAAGCTTAGCCAATACTCCAGGGAATTGGAAAAGCTCCTGGACCAACCATTCTTGGAGAAACACACCTCCTGGTTTACGATCATCACAATGGCAACAACTGCAATTGTGGTTGCCCTCCTTTCCATCGGCATCATCAGGAAGAAATTCCAGAAGCCTCCAACAATCAGCCCTTCTGCCGATCCAGCACCACCACCAGGTCCATCAACCATCAAGCCCAGGGTAAAACTCCATAGCCTCCTTAGTCCTGTCGAGGATATGGAATTGCAGAACCTCCCTTAAAAGTCGATGCTGTAGTATCAACTTTTTTATATGGATGGGAGTTGTTATATAAGTTATTCCATCGACTTATGTGAAACCATCTAGCAACAGTTCCCAAGCTGAGTCAGCATCCACGTGTCGTCTCAGGTTACCTTCGATGACGTACATCCGTGAGAACAGCAAACGCTGCGACAACTTAGTCAGCATTATTATGTTATAAATTGTTCAATTGCCTTATGTCTGCATTCATTGTTACTTACAGATTTGTCTAGTTAGTTTAACACTCATTTTTTTCCTTTTTTTATTGTTATAAAGTTTTATTATTATTTTCATTATATTCAAGTTTATATTAAAAGTTTTATTGATTGTGCAAGTATAAATAAAGTCTTTTTTAAAAAGTGAAATTTTGGAAGTGTGATATAACATATATATATATATATATATATATATATATATATATATATATATATTATTTGAGTTCTTTTAAATTATGATTTTTTTAAATGCTTCTTAATACTATATTTATTACTAGTTTTATATCTCAGGGTCGTTTTTGCTTGGGTTCAAATATTCAAATGTTAAATAATAAAATAAATTTTATACTTATCTTTTTTTTATCTTACAATGATTTATCTCTCTCTTCAGGTTCACTTACACTTCTAAAAAAAATGAAAATCTATTTGCACTTTACTTCTTCTACTTTTAAAATTTTAAAATTACTGATAATCAAATTTCCAAAGTTTCAATTAAATTACAATTTATTTAATCCAATACAATATTTATATTAGTTTTCTTTCAAAACAAAATAAATTTCGTCTTCACTTAACTACTCTTAAATTTCTATCAAATTATGTTCAAAACTGTTTATCATTCATATACAACTATTATGATTATTCTAAATTTTGAAAAAAACTTTTATTATCACTGATTGACTAACCTTTTTTTATGACTTTTTTTTAAACAATGTTTCAAAAACTCACTGTTGTTTTTTTCCCTAATTCTTTTCTTCTTATTGTTGACCTTTATTAATAATTCCAAATTTCAAATTTCTTTACTGGTACAAATTCTGCCACTCAATTTCTCGTGCTGGTTTGCAATTTGTTTTCTCCCAATACCTTTGACTTTTATTAAATTTTTATACCATTATTCTTCCTTTTATAAAAACATTTTTCAATACTGGTAAAATTCTGCCACTTAATTGAATTTCTTGTGCTGGTTTGCAATTTATCTTCTCCCAATATTTTTTTATTTTAAATTTTTATACCATTAATTCCATTATCTTCCTTTATCAAATATTTATAAAAATATTTTCAATTCATCTCTCCAAACAAATTCAAATTAAAATTTTAGGTTACTGTTGTCTTACTGACATGGAACACTAAATTTGTTTTATATATCGTAGGACATTGACTTCGTTGTCATGACAACTGAATTTATGAGAACGAAATTTTTAAATCTATCTGATCGAAGCTTGACGATCAAAGAGAATTTGTCACTGTCAGATTTCCTATTTATACAATTTATTTTGCCACCTGCTATTTCCATTTCCATTTATATTTATTTTATTAATTTCCAACTATTATCCCTTTAAATCATATCAAAAAAACTAAACAAATTTCAACTTAAATTTCAATACCTTTTACCCTCATTCATTTTACCCAAATCATTTACTTATATTTTCAAAAACATTGAGTTGACATTAGTCACCTGTTGGCCACCAGTCATTTAACAGGTACTTTATAAAAATTGGATTTTATTAAAATTTGAACTATTAATTTTTTTCATACTATGCTCTACGCTCCATCTATTACTATAAATTTCTTTACTGCTCCATCAAGTTCGGAAGACTTATAACGGTTTTTATAATTTGACATTTGATCCTCTGTTTACTAAAGAATTTATGTATCTATACATGTTCTACAAACTCTACTATGATATTTACAACTGATTTAACCTTTTGATGTTTGACCTTATTATAAGTTTTTGCATATATTTCTTTATGTAAGTATTAATCTTTTATTAAAATTTGCATTATATAATATCTAACTATATATGCCACCTTTTATCCTTTCAACAATTTGCTTTTGACATTTTTACATTGTTTGTATTTTTAATTTATCTCTATCTTATAATATGAGTCGTTATTTAATTACAAATACTTGTCACTTCATTTTCACAATTTTTATTATTGCAATTTCCTTTTTTTATATATGTATGCATTTTATTTACATTATCCTATTTATTTAACTATTCAAATTGCTAAAGTTTTTATATGATTTCATATCTGTTTAAACCCATTACAATATATATATATATATATATATATATATATATATATATATATATATATATATATAGATATGAAGAAATATTTATCCGGGAATACATCCGTTCGTTACATTGATTCATCTTTGAATCCTGCAGACGTTTCGCCAAGGTCTCACTTGGCGTTCTCAATGCTCAATGCGTAGTTACGGTATATATATATATATATATATATATATATATATATATATATATATTATACAGTCTTATTTACAAGATGGGATAGCCTCTATAACAAATTTAAAATTTCTAATTATAATTGTCCATTGGGGCAAGGTTTTGTCAAACAACATCTCAAGGGAATGATTAATGAATTAAAAAGGAGGAAAATCTCAACACGATATATTATTTCAAGCGCTACTACATCCATTACATTACACGTTGTACACATTTTTAACTTTGTAATATCTAATTGGGATTCACAATTTGTTAAATTCTAAATGAATTAATTTGAATGTGGCTATCCCGCAATCTTTATCGGAACTCCTCAATCTGACTTTATTTTCAGTATCCCAACATCTGCAAATCACGTTCATAATTCATTCGTTATTAATAATACATACATGTTCTGGCAGAAGTGTGGTGACGGCTTAAACATTACACCTTTTTCGGAGTAGCCCTCACTATCCAGGTGCGATCAGCAAATTCGTTTCAATAGTCAGTCAGTCGGTAGTTGAGTGGTTGTTGTTTGACTCAATTTTTTAATTTCTATAACAAAGTTCATTCTTATAGAATATAGAATTTTCTAGCAGGCATAATAAAAAATTCCATAAAAGAAACCTACATGGTAGATATCAGGATGTAATGCTTTGGAATAAAAACGTTCAACGGGGCGGGACGCATGGGTCATGACAACCGTTTATGATATATATCCTTGTTAATTAAACAGGGTCCTTGCCGTCCGACATGTACCGGCACACTTTCGGAAATGCAATCGACAAGATCTGATGAATAAATTAATGACATACGCAAGAGCTAATTCCGTTTACGTCTGTGATAATGGTGGGCACACTTTAAAAGATTTTACATCTAGATATCTGAAAAGAGACCCTGTCTAATTAGCAATGCTAAACAATGCTGTTTTGCTGATTTATTAGTAAGGAAGATAAGAAAATTCTACTCAAATACTATAGGGGACTTTTACGTAGACGCCAATAGGTTTTCTCTCTCTCTCTCTCTCTAGTTTGTTTCTGACCTGTACGAAAACAATTAGTATGATTAGATTAGTTAAAATTCATACATATGTTTTGATTAAAGAAACTTAAAAATGAAAACTGAAATATTCAATTTATATTCTTATTAAGAAAAGATCGACAGTCATTTGAGACTGAACGATGGCAGTGAAAGCCTCTTATGAAAGATTCTTCTCTTCTCTCGTTATCTCACTTTCACTATTTTTCTTTCTTTGTGTTACTGTTAGTAATGGTAACAGGTGAATTAAAATAATTGTCACTATTTTGTTACGACTCAAGTATTAATCCTAATTTAATTCTTAATTTAAATATATCTGCAAAGAAATATAAGTTTGTAAATAGTTTTTTTCATCAGCATTAGTATTTCAAGACAAGATGTTAAAGAAAAGTTCATTTGGTTCTTAGGCTAACATTAGTATAAACACAGAACATTTATACAAAACAATAAATTATATACGTATATATTCAACGGTGGCAACAATTTAAAATTTTCTTATTGTATGTAATATTAAAATGAGTTTTATTCAATTTATGTGAGTTGTAAAAAGTAATTTCGAAAAGATTATTGAGGGGGTCTTTAATTATTTTGTCTGCTCATTCGGTTTTCTCTCATCAAAGTTTTTTTTCCTGCAACAGATAAGTATTTAAAAATTGTATATGTAGAACAAAGTGTAGTAAGGCAATTTCGTAAAATTGTGCGGATTGCTGGCTGTCTGTATAGAAATTCTTCCTCACAGTTATTCTGAGAGAAAGAGATGTCTACAAAATGATCAACCAGTATATAAGTAATGTATTGTATACTGTGTAATACTTATCTATATTTGGAGACGTTTCAACTCCGAGTCTGGAGTCGTTGTCAATCGTTTAGCGTTGTTTTCGAGGTTTTTCAAAAAAAATTCGCTTTGATCTTGAATTTGTTGTTTGTCAAAAAATATTTTGACAATTTTTAAATACTTATCTGTTACAGGAAAAAAATTTTGAGGAGAGAAAACTCAATGAACAGACAAAATAATTGTAAAAAGTAAATAAAATTAATTAATGACATAATATTTAAAAAAAGTAAAATTGTTTGGGGTTTCAAACCCGGAAACTTTGGGGCCGGAGCGGTGCAGTTTAGACTTGTAGCCACTTGCCTTTTGTTAAATTATGATCTTTAGAGGATATAAAAGTTTCTCATCAGTCCCTCTATTGAGTAGTAAGCGAACTTGGTTTTATTACGACAACAAAACGATGTAAAAAAGAACTTGTTTTACTTAATGTGTATCCTTCTGTGAGTTTATATTAGTTGATACATAAATAAAATGAATTTAATGCCAAGTTGCCTATTTGTGTATTATTTTTTTTAATTTCTGAAGTATGTCATGTCTCCAATTTAATATATCACAAAGAGAGAAATGGAGTGTTTGTTAGAACCAAAAGCAAATTTTGTTCAGATATTCTTTATTACTTGAATATTATATTTGTTTATTTCCTATTTATTATTGATTTTCTATGAAAGAAGAGACTCTTCTTACCTGGTCCCTATTTCTTACACAGAGAACTGAATTGGATGGGTATTTCAAGATCGAGACAGTGTGTAGTGTCTGTGTCAGTGGATCGGGTCAGTCGGGTAGGGACGGTCGGGTCGAAACAAATGGAATTTAAAGTTATGCATTTCATTCCGTTAATCATCTATTTTCAGATATGTAAGTTTGGGCCTCCGTTAAGAAGCTTTCAAAAATGTCAACCATGTTTCTTGAATGCGGTGCCGATGGTCAAATTAATGAATTGGTACTTGGGGTAAATAGCTCCGTCTAGAACTAATCGACAAGTAACAAGTTTGAGGAGCAAAAATGTGAGAGAAGCAAGGTCTGTTATTTTCTTCTAAGAATAATATATATATGTTTTTGTTTTCATTTTGGCTGAAATTTCAGTTCATAATACTAGATCTGACTTTCTACCATATTTTATGCCTTCCATACCTTCTCTCTGTTATTTAACCATAAATTCAGAATTAGGTTTTCCCTTCTCTTATTTTGAACTCAATACAAGGAATCGGGCCACAGCAGTGAATATCATAACATTTGTGACTTCACCATCCCAATCTATTCTGGCGTTAAACGGCCTAGCAAGCGTCCTAGGATTTACCGTCATGAAGACTCTCAGTTGAAAAACTCTTGACCAGGTCTCTTGAGTTTTGGCAATCAGTAATCCTAAAATGAGTATCTACCCGTTCTGAAGTTGCTCACGATTTGTGCCACATTCATGAGGACTCAATAATTTTGTCCAACAATCTGGTCCAACGCAAAACTGGAACACTGCCACCCTACGGCCAGAAATTTATATTATTCTTAAATCGAGTTCCCGAATGTCAACAATTTGGCCCTTCCTAAATTATTTACAGTAGTATTAACGCTCCATAAACACCGCCTAAATATAATGGCTTAATAAAGTCATCAGTAATAATAAAACCTTTTAAAAAAATTAAAATCTCCACCTGCCAATAATTTTAACTGCATTGTTAGAATATATATCAGGTATATTGGAGCCATTGAATGTATGTTTGTTAAATCGTTTTCCACTAGTACAACACCTCGTAAGAAGTCCATCAGAATTTCCTTAACTGTCTTTGGTAATTTTCAGGATTAAGAATTTTGTCTTGTGAAACATACTATATTTGACACCGATAAAAATGAAATAATGGCTAACTGAATAATGCTAGTGTATTTATAGTAGTTCTCTTAAGCCTGAGTGTTTCTTGAGGTAAGACGGGAATCCCTGTGTAATTATGAGTTACTACAGTTGATCTTTGTAAATATTGACTAAAATAAATAGTAAATTAAACGAATTAGTGGTGTTGTGTCAATTCCTAACCAAATCCAACTTTTTTTTCATATGTTATTAATAGGACTTCATTTATGAGCACATTCTTAATGCTTAGCTTAATGATCAACTTCAACTGTAAAAATGTGATGCTAGAAAAATATCAAGTAGTGATAAAATTCTTATAAGATCCTACACATCAATTTGTATTGAAATAATTTTTCTAGAGCAGTATTATTCTCAAGTAGGTCACAACATCACCCTGTATTGAATGAAACATAATTGTCGTTCTTTCTTGGTAATAAGATTTATCCCGATTTGTACAGGCCAAAACCCCGAAATGGAATTTCGACAAAATCGTAGTGCCATTTGCGAGAATTGCATATAAATAAGATGGATGTAAATAAATAAACATTATGTGTAGTATATTATTAGATAAATAAAAATACATATATATATATATATATATATATATATATATATATATATATATGTGCAGCATATCACGTCTCGTTAAAAGAACATTAAACAATTTTTAGATGAGATGTTAAAAATAATTTATAAGATTACTTTATATCAAATAAAACTGCAAATTGATTCGTCTTATTTTATTGCTAATACTGTAATACTTACTCAAGTTTTATTTGCACATGGCATAAATATAAATAATTAAAAATATATTTCCATATCACATCTCCTGAGTGTTTTCGTAGCTTTTTATAATGGATGCGTGTGCAAATTGTTATTAGAGTTGTGATACAAATCCGATGACTGATGGTTTTCAAGTTATGGTTGATTTTATATTTATGGTCACAGTATACCACGAAGCGTCGATATGTATATGAGGAACTACAGGGAGTATTAATGTGAAAATTAGTACAAGGAGGGTTTTCGAGGAGCCGGTTTTAGTTACAATATTTTCAATTGTATACGACTTCATTTCTACTGAAAGTGGACGTAAACTTTGTTTTTTTTAAATAGAACATCCTATTTTTTGTAGCATTTTTAGAATCTATGATGAATTTTAAGATAACTTTATTGGAAACAGCATATATCTGAAGGGGTTCCGTTAAAAGTTATTTCGACTTTTAGAAAATTTTGACAGATCCAGCTCTTCACGAAATATTATTTTTGTGGAAGTAAATAGGGCCTGATCAAAAATTACCAGAATTTGCCTGAATTAAACTTAAAGCTTCCTAAATCTTTGAAAACTGTTCAGAAACAAAAACGGAGAGCTCTGAAATTGGTACTGAATCCGAAAATCGTATAACTCATTTTTTTCAAATGGCAACTCTACTTTTCCTCAAAACCATTAGAATCTAGGCCAAAAAGTAGGAGTTTATGCTTACAAGAACAAATGAAACACTTTTTATATACAGTTGGAAAAAATAAAACTTCCGTGTAGCTATTAGATATATAAGAATTGTTAGTAGGATTTTTTGAAGGAACCGTCAAGAAACGTATATATATTACTTTACTTTCTCAACCATTTATGTGGAATTTGATATGGTTATAAAAAAAGTATGTGAAACCTTTCGACTGCGATTTCCGCATAGACCAAAGCATACTCATAACACCATGACGCAGATCATTTCCTGGCAATCTACCTTTGTTGTTAGCGGTGCAGCATTGACAATATTTGTTATTGGACCCCAAATAAAGAAAGCTAAGGAGTAATATTGGGAGAACGAGGGGGCCGTCCATGAGGTCCATTATTCTCTATCCAACGAACTTCAAAATGATTGTCTAAAAGTTATTCACAAGTGCAATATTATGAGGTCCTGTTGAGACCACAGCTCTAACCGATGTAAACCATTTTCTAAAATTTCGAGATATCTCTCACCTAAAAATAATGTGTGGATTAGTATCACTCCAATATGACTATTCCATAAATTTTGCCTCATACGTCCAAATCATTTTGTGTAGAAAATGTTCGCCTTCCTGAAATTTGATTAATATGAATTCGAAAGATTGAACGTCACCTGCTCTTAAATTCTTAACTAATGAGAATGCAAACGGATGGTTCTTATATTGTTTTTAGGATCCTCTGAAAACTAATCATAAATATTCCCACATCTCTTTCTGCATCTACTGAGGATTTTGTATATATGCTCTTAAGCTTGCGAAGATTGTAACTTAATTCTCTTTATTATCTACGAGAGGTTTCCCTTTTTCTTGCTTTTTCAAAAATTGTCCATTTGTTTTGCAATTGTGAATGAGCCCCGTCAGCTTGTCATTAGTGGGTGTTGGTCTATCCGAGTATCGCGAATGGAACTTAGTTACTAAATCCTAAACGGGACATGATAAATGTTTTCCATATAAATGTGCTTCAACACCAAATTATTAGCAAATATTGTTTGTTGACACTTCAGTATTTGTTTCTTGTCGATTTGTTCAAAAAAACTTAGTGATAATTCAGATATCTCTCATAACGACAAAAATCCTTTAATTTACGTATAACATACGTATTCAACCATAAAATCCATTTGAAAAAATGAGTTAACACTATTTTCGAGACAGCCGAATTCGGGGAAAATTTCTGAACACCCGGTATATTCTTTTGAAAAGTTTCCAAAGATTTAGGAAACTTCAGGTTTTATTCAGGCAAATTCTGGTAATTTTTGCCCTGGCCCTCTTTGTTTAAAAAAAAATATTTTTTTAGAAAGCTCATCTGTCAAAATTTTCAAAAGTATAAATAACTTTCAACTGGAGCCCTTCAGATATATGATATTTTTAATAAAGTTATATTGAAATTCCTTGTAGATTCTAAAAAAGCTTTAAAAAAGGGGTGTTCCATTTATAAAAACAAAGTTGGGGTCCACTTCCGTTAGAGCCGGAAGTCGTAGGTAACTGAAATTATTTTAACCAAAACCAGGTCCTCGAAAAACCCTGTATACCAATTTTCAGATAAATAGTCCTAGTAGTTTCTGATATACATATCGATTCAGCTCATCGTGGTATACCCTGACATTACATATAAAATTAACCATAACTTGAAAACTATCTGTCATCGGACTTTGCGGCCATGAAGACATTTGTTCATTTCGCTGAAATCTACAAATTAGGAAAATTTCAGCCAAATCCACCGGAGGTCACTTTCCATAAGGAATGTACGGAGTCCTTTGTCAAAAGTATATTTTTATAAGAAATAAAGTTTAAGTGAACTCGGAGAAGTAGATGTAATGACCAAAATTGTTCACCTCATATTGACAACTGTGTTGAAATAAAAAGAAAATAAAAATGGAATAAAATATATTCATTCGAAATAATTTTGACAAATGCGAGAGCCCCCAAATTTTTGGCTGGAGGATATAATAATTGGAAGATTGTTCTTTGCAACCTAAAAGTTTCCATGATTTGCGTTTCAATCGAGTTCGTGAATATTACAGAAAAGAGATGACCAACAATCTTATGAGAATTTTAATCTTTAATATATTCCCTATTGCCCACTGACTGACAATTTTTGTCCAACACCTTAAGAAGATTGTAATAATAATATATTAATCAAATAATTAAATTCACATCAAAAGCAGAATACTTAATATGAAAGGTACTGCAACTTGTCCGCAAAATCAATACTGATCTACTTCAATGAATACTCGGAACAGCTCCAGTTTCGGAACCTCTGTGTGTTAGTTTCCCTAACTAAAATCCTAGATGTCTGTCTTACATCTCGCGTGTACAAATTTACTGTTAAGTATCAAATACGTAAATAAGTGTTCGAGATGAGATTCTATTGTGGGAAGCGCAACTGATGAAGGTTCCCGACCAGAAAGATATATATATCATATATTTTGTCTTGCTACAAAAGAATGAAATCTCGATGAGAGTATTCAATATCTCTGACAGGTGAAGTAACCTTAAAATTTTATCGTGACAGTCTAACCACGGAGTTACGGGAGAACAGCTCCAGATTCGGAACCTCTGTGTGCTACTTTCCCCGAAAATCCTAGATGTCCGTCTTACATCTCACGTCTACATGTTTTAGGATTCTTTATTCATAATTACCTAGAAAATAATTTATCCTTTACTTTAGGACCCTACCATATATGTTTGTACACCTATATTTAATTTCATTATAGAAGACAAAGTAAAAGGTTTCTATTTGCCAATCATAAATTCTTTCTGTTTACTAAAATGCTTAGTGTCTCTATATTTCTTACGTGAACTGCAGTTTGTCAGGAATTATTTGTAATCGTTCAGGCGTTTATATCTATTAATTCGGCAGATATAGACAGGCTCTCGCAATAATATGACCCTATTGATAATATTTCACACATTCCCTCATCTCAGTTCCACTAAACCCGAAATTACTAGAAAAATGACATATTATGGGTGAGGGGCGAATATTGACGGTCGTAAATTTATGAGGGAAATACTTACTGGATTGTTCTCCTAAAACTCGACTTGGCATTGATAGTGTGTGTACAAACTTTGTTAAATGCATTGCAAAAACACTTCAAGGGAGTAAAAGGTGATTGTAAATAGTTAATAAACAATTTTCTAAAAAAGAAGGGTATCAGATCAAGACGCTTCATTTATGCTTATTTAATGAACTAATAATTAAGAATAAGAGTTTATAGTATATAAAAAATTACCTTGTCATTGATCTACTACGTTAAATCACAGCTATTTATTTTGTTGTCACCTGACCGCCATTAAACTTCAACGGATACGCAAACAACCCACTTTTTAAAATATCCTTCTGGCGTTAATAATTAATTTTCTCATTTCTTTTTGGTCGCAATATACAGGGTGTTATGTAGAAGGTTCGCCAAACATGGAGGGCGGATGGGTGGGACTCAACAAATGGCGAGGTTCCATAAAAAAGTCATTAAGTTAAACACTTCGTCACATTATATAAAAAAAAGCGCATCGGGAACTTCGAATGCTTACAAACATTTCTCTACTTCAACTTACAAAGTTAGAACTACAAAAAATGAAACGTACATCAAGTTGCAATAATTTGTTATAAATTTTGGTCAAACTGGCTTCCACCGCTACGGATGCAATCGCGAAATCTTTATCTGACTGCTAGTTTCGCATCTCATCCCACATTGTTTCAACAGCAACAATTATTCTTTCTCTTAACTGCTCCTTGATTTCTATTTTTATCTCATAAACGAATTGCTTGGTTCACCCTCATACAAAAAAATCAAAGGAAGACAGGTCTTGGGACCTTGGAGGCTAGAGTATAGAGCCAGCTCTCTCAATCCATGCGTCTCTGAATGAATTGACAGTAATGTGCTGGAGAGCTATTTTTTGTAAATATTATTGGTCTGTCTTCCAATGAGATCTTATCTAATAAGATCGATAAATCGTTCATTAAAAATTTACGAGATATAAACAGTAACCAAGGAGCAGTTAAGGGAAAGAATCAATGTTATGTTCCAAACAATGCGGGATCGATTTTATTAGATGAAATGCCACTGGAAGACAGACAAATAATTTTCAAAAAGATCGCTGTCCAGCACATTATAGGCGATCTGTCAGAGAGCTCCTGGCAATTCATTCTCAAACGCCTGGATTGAGAGAGCTGGCCCTATTGGTAGTCTGGCCTCCAAGGTCCACAAACCTCACTCCATTTTTTATATGGAGACGAACCAACTCGTTTATGAGATTTAAATAGAAACCAAGGAGCAGTCAGGAGAAAGAATAATTGTTGCTTGTGAAACAATGTGGAATGAGATGCGACTAGAGAACACGACTGTAGCAGTCAGAAATTAATGACTTTTTTACGGAACCTCGCCATTTGTGGACTCATATAATTTTTTCAACCAATTATTTGTGTCAAATATCGAATGCAGAAGAACATACAAACATCTAGATTATATTTAAGGTTATTTGGTGGAGATACACGGAAAAATAAAAAAGTTACAAAAGATTATATGAAAAGATATGTGAATTAAGAAAAAAATAAATAAGAAAAAGACAAAAATCGTAAGCTATGTAGACGTTATATGGGCTACACATGAGCTCACCTATCCACCCTAGAAGTTTGGCGAACCTTCTACAAAACACCCTGTATGAGTAAAGGCATCCTTTATCACCATTCATATAGAAAATTTCTCAATTTTGTCACAGCTTTTCAGTACTGTACCTGTTATAGTTATTTCTGGCACAATGCTTGATATACAGGTCTTTCAATCAATCTTTTTGAATATAATTGCATCTTGGATATGTTAAGTTTATATACAGTGGTTAAGTGTGTGTAAAATTATGTTGTCATTAATTTTCCAAAAAACAATATTTTTGAAAAAGACCAAGAATTGGTCGAAACGTACGTAAAATATAATAATTACCACGAAAAACTAAATTAGAATTATTTCAATGGTCCCAAAAACCCAAGACTTCTCAATCAAAAATATATATATATATATATATATATATATATATATATATATATATATATATATATATATACAGGGTGTCCCAAAAGTCTCGGAGAAAAATGTTTCGAACAAAACTTATAGGATTCGTCCCTGGCTATCGAATTGTGACCTTGAATTTGACCTTGACCTTCAAGGTCATTTCAAGGTCAAGTCGATTTTTCCAATGGAACAACATATTTCTGACCCCGGAAATGGAAAGATCGGAAAATTTTACGTTCAAATATGTCCTTGACCATTTTTAAAACATGACCTCTGGTTGTCAGTAAAGGTCAAGTCAAGGTCAAGAACAACTTCGTTGCGTAGCTCGTCAAATATGGGTTTAAATTTTTTTTTCAAGAACTAAGGTTTAGGATTTTTCCACGGCAATACGATGCTTAGTATGGCTACGCAACGAAGTTGTTCTTGACCTTGACTTGACCTTTACTGACCACCAGAGGTCAAGTTTTAAAAATGATCAAGGACATATTTGAACGTAAAATTTTCCGATCTTTCCATTTCCGAGGTCAGAAATATGTTGTCCCATTTGAAAAAATCGACTTGACCTTGGAATGACCTTGAAGGTCAAGGTCAAGGTCAAATTCAAGGTCACAATTCGATAGCCAGAGACGAATCCTATAAGTTTTGTTTGAAACATTTTTCTCTAAAATGCGTTCCCGCCGAGATAAAATGCCGTTCCGGGACTTTTGGGACACCCTGTATATATATATATATATATATATATATATATATATATATATATAATTTAGTTCAGAAATTGACTTTTGGCAATGAGCAATACAAGGCAATTGTAGAAACAATTTTTTATAATTATTTGTATATTATGATCTTAAGCATACCATCTCATAAGTTTAATAGTATCTATCATAAGTTATAGACTTAAGAGGCCATCTATTACTGAGAGAAATAAGGAAAACGATTCTCTGACGGGTGGAGAACAACATATAGCTTTTATTACTCTAAGTATTTCTTTTAACGAAGAGTAATGTCAGAAATTACTTTATGCACTAAAGTAGGAAGTGATTGGCAATTTGTTATTATTCAATGAATTGTTTAACGTACAAATTGCTATTTGACTTTGTAACTGAAACAAACTAGGATACACAGTCTTAGAAAGAAACTCTGCTGCAAAATGTTACGTTTTGTCTCGGAAGGTTACTTGTATCTTCTAGTTTATTTTTAAGCAAATTTTTGGGAAAATTTTGGGACTAAGCAGAACTATATCAAACCTTCAAACACGAATAATGTCATTTTTTCAAATGGAACGTGCTATATTTTTTTTCTATTATATTGCTTCTATTGTCAACATTTGTTTTTATTTAAAGTATTTCATCAAATTTGGCTTAAAAATTTTGCTATGGGCAATTATCAGCTACTGAAATTGTTAAAAATCAAATTAAATGAGCTGTATCGATTACTTTACAACCGTCTTATTCTTTATGGAGAATGCAAGAGAGTTATTAATTGAATATGTAAAAAAGTTAATTTTCACTTAGCGATAAAAACGCCGTGCAAAATATATTTAAATTCGTGATAAAAAATTATTAATCTGAATATTACTAAATTATCATTTGTATGAGCAAAACTATAAACTATTCCTACTCATTCTGTGGAAAAAGGTGCGTGGGAAAAGAGTCCCACGTAGTCTGCAAATTTCCTGAAATGGACTCAATAATGTTAAAGCAACGAAAACTGGCATCATCAAAACACTAATCCATAGAGCCGAAAATATCTGCAGCACACCAGAAGCCCTCAAAGAAGAAAAAGTGAAATTTAGAAAAGTCCTTTTGGCGAATGAATATCCGGAAACGATAATTACGAAGGCGTTTGAAGAGCTGGACAAACCACCTAAGCCGGAAGAGAAGAGCAACTCTACTATTACCGTATATTAAAGGCTTGTCGGAGAAACTTAGAAGAATTGCACACAGCTATGAAATTAGAATGATCTTCAAAAGCCACTTTGAGGAGCATGAGAACACGAACGAGGCCCGACGCACCAGCAATACCAAATAACTGTATATACAGCATACCATGTTAATGTGGCAATCATTGGAGAGACAAAGCGAATGCTGGACTCCAGGGTTAAGGAACACAGCTACTCAAAGGGCGGAAGTAACGAAGTCTGGGCTAGCTAATCACGCATGCAGCAAATACCATAATATCAACTGGGACCAGGCCAGAACAACTCCCAAGCAAGAGCACTGGTACAAAAGAAAATTCATAGAGACAGACAGCATATATAATCTCGAACGAAAATGTAAATCGCGAGCCCAGCGTCCAAATTAAAAAAAAATGTTTGGTGAGCTTTTCTTGGACGTCTGCCGCTACGCATTACCGGCAAGCAACTGCCAGGTATGACGACGTCGAATGAACCGGATAAGACCCAATGACCATGACCGGCGACGCATGACCGGTTAAAGTTAAAATATAAATACAACTGATAATCTGAATTTCCTATCATTCACTTGAGGACGATAGCAGATACACAGCTACTGAAACGTTGTGAGATCAACTACTTCAAGATGATGGAAGTCCAAGGAAACTTCGATGATGCCATAGCTAACATCTGAAAGCAGAAGAAGATAAACAAATACGGCACACCCTGGTGATAAAATATTTTTTAAATATGTCCAGAGAATATCTTAGTATCATATTGTTATATAGTCCGTGGGTTCAATTGATGATAAAATGAAATTTCATCTATAATGGTGTTATTATACTGTTATTCGTCACTTAGTTGTCAACTAATACAAACTTTTTATATTTCTCAGATTTAGCAGATTAAATTTTAGAAGAAAATTCTAGCTGTGAGTAAACGATACACCAAAAATTATTTAACATTTACAAACAATGTTATCCAAATTAAAAAATGTATACCCAAGACGAAAGAATAAGATGGTTCCTCATTAAGCTCGAGAGCTGCAAAATCGTTATTATAGATATTTAATTATATTAATATTAGTGTAGTATTAGTCGGGTCCCACAGAGTATGAAATATTTGAAGAAATATTTCACTGAAACATTTCTGCAATATTTCATGTCCGCGGCAAAACATCTGCTAAAATATGCCATGAAATATTCGAAACAGTTTTTGTGAATTATTAGACCAATATTCCATTAAATATTTCAAAAGATTTTTAATCGTAAGAATACGAATATTTTGGGAAACCATATTTCATAAAATATTTCAAAACGTTAAAAAAAAGATTTCAGAAATAGTTCATACTTAAACAGAAATATGGTATATTATAAAAATATTTTTAAGTATTTCACTAAAATATATTTAAACTATTTTTATATCTGCAACGATGGGCCTTTTGAAATGTATATGATATCTCATATACGGAAGCGGGTTTCTAGCGTTTGTAACATAACATTTATAGGGTGAAGACGGGTGAGGGGCGAGAGGGGTCCGAAAGTCTAAGGCTTAGTGTGACGGATTTTATGAACGGCGCCTATCGCATTTTACATACGTGTACAAATTTGATCTTCTTTACATTCATTTTTATCGTTGTTAGCATTTAATTTAAAAATATTGTGTCAAGGTTTGTTTTGTTTTGTTGTTCTTGTGTAGGGAAAATACTACTATTTAAGCAGGCTGCTGGAATTTTTTTCTGCGTTTTCCAGAAAAAAACATTATGCGACTTTCTCAAGAATAATGACTAAATTCAAAAACATAGTTTCACTAGTAAATTGCATACTGCCAGTAAATACGATGGAAATCTACAATTTATGAAAAATGCAGTTGACAGATTTTTGTAACAACGTCATGTAATGTTTCCTTCTTACTGGGGTAAGTGTTGCTATTTTAAGTCTGTAGTATAAATGATGACCTTATTTAGTAAAATGATTTTCTCTAAATTTTATTTTTTTATTATTGCCATAAGCCATAATTAATAATAATAATAAGCTTTTATAATTATAATATATGCTGACGAATAACTATATTCCACGAGATATGTTGACGTCAGGGTAGCAGTGTTCGGGTGTCATTTAACGAAAATTCCCATTTGACAAACCGTCTCGCCTATTTGCGTATAAGTGTCTGTAGTGCGATACTACTAAAGTATCGTTATGGTATCGCAAGGTATCGAAATAAAAGTATGGATACTGGTATCGGTAGTAGTATCGAAACTGGCACCGAATACTGGATACCAATTTAACCAGGGAGAACCCTAATATTCGGAAAATATGAATTTAGTGGGGGTGAATGCCATCAGAGTATCGATACCACAAACAATTATCGATGCTGGTATCGAAACATAATTATCCATACCCATACTTGTATCATCTCAATAGTATCACAACTTCGTTAAGTGCGTGGAAGCTCCTGTAAGATGCTAATTTATGTCAAAAATAATCAAATTACAATTAAAAGAGCCCACGACAATTCGGTATTGTTTTGGAACAAGAAAACCTGCTCCGTTTGTTTAAACGCATATTATATCAAGTCTCTTAGAACATAACACTATTAATTACCGTGTATTTCAAAGAACGTGAAACGTTACGAAAGCTCTATCTGACTATACCTCGCAGCAATACCAAAAATCCCCTCAGTACGAAATCTTATTATACGAATTCAGAGTCACAGATTAATGTTTCTGAAAAGCTTCTAATGAAAGTGAAATACTTCGTCAATAGCAAAGTTCTATTTGTGTTCAGTCTGCGGGTTTCACCGAAGACAAAGGTGCTAAGTGCCTATTAGGGGTTGATGAAATGATCGTCAATGCTAATTTCGCCTGACGCACCCTTGCCTTCGAATCTATACATTCGAGAAACCTTGACAGAATTTCATATTTCAAGTGAGCTTACGCATTCATACAATAATACAGAAACAATGGGAATGCGAAGTTGTAATGCTTGACTTTTAAACTCGCGATTTTTGGGGGGAACTGATTTTCAAAAGACAATGGTACAAGTTAATTAGAAAATGTCTTGGACGGGCACGGTTGTTCAACTTTTTCAGCTTATGACAAAGGTGCAGGGGGCTTTTTAAATAAGAAAAATTTGTCATTTAATTAAAAGATAACAACAACTTAGTAAATTGATTTCGGCGAATGCTTTGAGAATAATTCGCTCACTCAGGGAAAATGATTCTGTTATTGTAATTGCTTATGGTAGATGTTCTGATATAGCAAATTATAAAACAAAGAGATAAAATGGGTAGTGACTAATGTAGGCGAGATAATGATGAATTTTTTTCTTTTGCAAATACCCTTGTTATTTATAATTGTTGCTAACTTCTTAAATATTTCTCAAGTTTTTATTTTTTTTACCTTAAAGAATATATATTATATATACTATACATCTAATTGGGGTATAGTAAATTTGAAATGTGCCAACAATTCTATTTGCCGAGAATCTACGAACAAACCTATTATTATATATATATATATATATATATATATATATATATATATATATATATATCACGGTATTATGCTTCTACCTTTGGATCGGTAGATATTGTTCTTCTCTTGACCCCAAAAAAAGTAATTCAATTGTGGTAACGCCACCTAATGTATCGAATCATAACTATAAACCTTCTTCCCGAGAAAACTAATAAATTTTGTAAATAAGTCTGTCGGTAAACTTGTTCCCAAGTTATCTATCAGCTCGATAGAAAAATGAGGTGTGATTTCAATTAGTAAAGTCGTTCAAAAACTAAATGATCACTGAATTAGATCCATACATCTGTCGGATTCTAGCCTATCTATAAATCGTCATTTCGGCAATACAATAATATGTAAATTTGACTTATGTTGGTCAAACCGTTCAAACTTTTACGACCAATGACATCTATGCAGCGCTATCTATCGAATCTAAGCGTAGGTATCGACTCGACAAATCACTTAAGTTTTTTAAATATTACCTCAACCGGTCAATCTTTTGGAAGTTACAGCATCACTAACGATCTCAAGATAACTCGGACAAAGTACCTCGTATCAGGTATATAGCTTAGAACCTTCCTCAATAGTTTTACTATAAAATGCAAAAGGAATTACGCTAATCCAACTTGTAGTTACAGTGATTAGTGCTTGCAAACATACATATATACATACGAAGCCAGATTAAGTATCACACTTGCAAAATATCTGGAATCGAATCCCAGACTAGATGTAGGGAATTACATCACTGCAGATAACCAATAGATAACCGTTGCCAACTCATGTCATTTGTTCACTTGACTGTTAGTTATGGGTTCCAGCAAAACGATATTCCATTGCCAACCAGTTTTTGTTAATTTAATAATTGTCTTCGTTACAGTGTTTTTCCTTTTATCGAGATTATTGATATATGTAACACTGAATGAGCGTGGTCCGGTAACCTAATAAATATTATGATTTTTAATAAATTATGCAACCACTATGCTCTGCTCAAAAATAACACTACATAATAATACAACACTATCTGATTGATTGCTATTTTAGGTAAAGACACCTTGTTCTGTGAAATCTTCTGTAATTCATTTTGATAACTTTTATTTGACTGTCTAAAGCTATCATATAACACTCTAATTAGTTCCAGATACAAATGCAGGTTGGAATTGATGGTTCAAATTGGTTAATGAATTGTCTAATGGAACGAATCTTATATATAGTAACAAAACAAATAAAATATATTTTGAATAAAAAGATGATCACTACAGAAAATAACATAAGTAAAAACTTTTATAGCTTAATAATCAACCTACATCATAAAGGGATACAATAATATATTACTCAACTCCATAGAATTCTAATTTATAATTATATGGTTTCGCAGTTTTGACGGAATGTTTCATGAAACAGTCATATTTTCGTCCTCAATCCGTTCCATCTAGCGGTTTTGTTGCCGACTAGCACATGAACCGATTGATGTATTAGTTGTCGATCAGTTGATCGGGTGATGGGACGAATCTGGTGGATACAGAGGGTTTATGCTGGTACTAGTAGCTAACGTGCACATCATAAGGGGCCAATAATATTTCCCGAAATTGATCTGCTTAATTAGTAATTTCTGTAGGGAGTCCATCGTGTGTCTTTAAAACCAGAACCTACGGAAGTCATATTTCGTTCTAGAACAAAATGCGAGCAGGTGTTAACTCAGAGCTCTCATGTGTGTGCAAGCAAGAACAGGCCTTATTTGATCATCCCAGTCCCGGAAGTTTTCGTCTAGGAAGGATACTTTTCTAGAGTCCCATAGAATATTTCTATCAATCCGTGAGACCTTGGGTCTAAAACAGTTGTTCCGGTCTTCTTTATTATTGGAATATAAATTTGGCTTCGTCAGAATATAGTTTCAGTGGTACCCAAAGTAAACTAAAGAGCTGCGATATCAATTTTCAAACGATTTTTATGTTTCTCACTGCCGGTTGCTCCGAATGAATCATTTATTTTTGTGAATACGAACTTTCTATGCAGAATACCAGCTTACTATACCCGTATGTATCCAGGTAGCTAGCTAATTACAGAAACTTTAATAGAACAGATCAATGATTTAATCTAAGAAAAACGTGAACTCGGACACTGAGAAACTTCAAGGCCGTTCGAAAAATGTACATGATCATGAACCAGGCCCAGTGATAAAAAATATCCGCCCCTTCTTAATGTGTATCAGTTCAGAGACTGATGGCTCTGTTTCTTTACTGACAACTCGTGGGCAATATCGCTCAGACCTTAACCGTATAGCATTTGAAATTCCCTAGCGCAGCAAAAGTTGAAACGTTAGTTACAATATCGAACGCCCCACATCCAAGAAGCCCGGATAACAATTTTTGGGCAAATATAAATTTGGTTTTAACTTAGACCATATGAGAAGCACAATTTTCTAGTGGAATGAACAAAAAAATATTTATAACTTAATTTTTATATATAAAACGACTAATAATATCAAATTACTAAATTAACCAGCTATTTTCCACAGTACATAGCAATGTTAGGATCGTCACTTACATATAAAGTAATTACTCGGAAAAATATTAAACTCATACTTTTTATTCCCTCTCGAAGCTCAGTTGTGACTGTAATGCTGACAAAGCATTTCTTATGCTTATTTTCATATTAACTGAGCTATCAATCATTTTACTATCGACGTTTCTACCGTCCTACGAGCTGATCCTGATCACGTACATTTTTCATAAACAAATTAGCATCCTTTGCGCCCTACCCAGTGTCATTTCTTTGCGGAACAAAAACTTTTCATGCATCTCGAAAGAGTAGCCGTCCAATGGACATCTGATGACGTCCATCCATCATGCATGCAGGCCTGCACTACTGTCTCTGTCCGAGCGAAAAATCGTTGCAATCTTTTTATCTTATTGCTTATGTTCATCCGGATATTGGATTATTTCAATAAATAACTGCCACATCTGGCTGTTTTCATTTTAGGAAATTAGTTTTTCCAGATCTGTGCAACACAACGCATTTTATTACTTGATAGATAAATTTTCTAAAATAAAATTTTGATGGATCAGAATTGATTACTATACTACAGCTTATTGATGAAACGTATAAAACTATTAGAACTAAGCTGAAGATAAATCACTTTAAATGATTATCTTTCTTTAAATGTATTAAGAATGTTTAAAACTTTGAATATTAACTTTTGATAAGTCATAAGAATTACATGAAGAAGAAGGATTGTGGATTTCGTTACGTTGCTATATTCAATACAATCATCAACCAAAATGTATTTCTTTCCTGCCCCAAGTAAATGGTTATATAATATGCAAGGGTATAGATTTTACTAAATGTCATTTTCAAACAAAACATACCTACCAATAAAAAATATTGATTCCATATAGACCAATCAATAGAGCAAAAATTAACAGGATACCGACTGTGCCACCACATTAACAACGATTCCTAGCGAGATTTTGCTATGTTTTTCACTCGCGACTGTTTTTTTTACTTTGTTATAAACAATTGAAGCAAGAAAACTACTTTTTTTCTTAGCATGTTTATAAAATGAAAAATAATAAACTAATCTCAATTGTGTCAACAGGTCTATAGTAAAGCATGAAAATAATGAAATGAGCCCAGGCTCGATCCTATTGGATCATTAGTAACAGGGAAAAGCAAAAAATAC
The DNA here is from genome assembly GCA_034190945.1 of Octodonta nipae. Taxonomy (NCBI): domain Eukaryota; kingdom Metazoa; phylum Arthropoda; class Insecta; order Coleoptera; family Chrysomelidae; genus Octodonta; species Octodonta nipae. The sequence continues at coordinate 31,724,107 of CM067221.1, read as the reverse complement.
TAGAAAATAGAGAATTGTTTTTTAAATCGAATCTTCGTCACTTTAGAAGCTGTAGAACTGGGCTTGTAGGATAGTAATTTGCATCTATTTTATGTATGCCAAAACCAGGCGCTAAAGGTTTATTAGTTTTTGAACAATTGTAATATAAAGTTTTTCGTTCACTTTTTTGCATTTTGTCTCCATGCGTCATACATAATCAAATTTCAATTTTGAAAGAAGTTGTTGAAAGGAGAGGTGCCATTCTACAAAGCCTCTATTCTCATTTTTCACTAAATGTTTGTGAATTACCTGTAAAATCTTAGCAAACATTGTGCGAACGTAAGAATGTATCCGAGGAGTGGGGGAACCACGGTTGTTGAGGGGAAGCGGTTAGTAATATATAATAGAGGCAGACTTGCCTGTAATTTATGAATATTTTTATTGCTTTTGTCAAAAACTAATTGAGATATTTTCAAGTCTTTTTTTTTATTTATTTATTCAGTTTTTGTTTCAAGTTTAATATAAACCAATTGACTTAATTCTGGAGTTCTCTACAAAATATTTATTTATTCTAAAACGAGCTGAGATCTATAGTTTGGTTGTCTAGTAAAGGAACAATAGTTGTAGTGAAAATTCGTATATATATATATATATATATATATATATATATATATATATATACGAATTTATATAAACACCTACATAGATCGGTTTAATATTTAAATTCCTCACAAGTAAGAATTTTTCTAATGACCGCTCTAATTCGATGTAAACCCAAAATCCACAAATTTAAGCAACAACGTTTCCGAGAAACCGTTTACATATAAATATATTAATAAACAAACAGTTCTTATTTGATATAATAAAATCGAACAAATTGCTCTGTATAGAAGCTTTTTTAGCGATTTGATTCTTTCACCAATTATTGTCAGCAGTTCCCCTCAACAACCATGTTCCCCCCACTACTCGAATACATTCAGATGCTCACCACACATTTTGGTCATATTTGCTAAAATTTTTCGTATATTTCACAGACATTTGATGAAAAATGAAAATAGAGGCGTTGTAGAATGATACCTCTACTTCCGGATATCTCTATTCGGAATTAGTATTTGACGATCCATGTCGTATGGAGACACACTGCAAGAATAGTGGACTAAAAACTTCATATGGCAATTATTCAAGAACTAATAAACCGGTAGCGCCTGATTTAGTCACGCATAAGGTAGATATTAATTACTATCAGTACACACAATCCCCGTTCTACAACTTCGATAGTGACGGAGTTATGATGATATAAAGAAAACCGCTAAATTTTCCAGTATTTTTTGTTTTCCTCTGTTACTAAAGATCCTGGGCTCATTTTATTGGTATTTTCATGCTTTGCAATTCTCCTGTTGACCCCATTGAGATTAGTTTATTATTTTTCATTTTATAAACATGCAACGAAAAAAAATGTTTATAATAAAGTAGTTTCGAGTGGAAAAGGTAGCAAAATATCACTACAAATCGTTCTTAATGTGATGGCAAAGGCAGTATCCTAATAGTATTTTTTGCACGAAAAAATCTCTATTGATTGGTCTAATAGACTAAACCACTATTTCTGTATGTTTTTGGGATCGCCGAATCACGTTGGTATTAATTGAAACGTAACATTATGGTCGTTTTGGTGTGATCAAATCGAGGTAGTATTGTATGAGGTTCCAACCATTCTTGCTAGACTTTTTGGGGTTGCTGAATGCGAATCTAAGTCTGTTTACGTACACAAATAAAAAATTGAGGATCATTTCAAGGTAAACTTAAGCTGAAATCGAGAAAAAATATTGTCAAGGGTTCTAACCATCGTTGCTATAAGTTTTTGAGGTAACTAAAAGCGAATCTATAGTATGTTTATGTATACAAATAAGATTTAAGTTCAATTCAAGGTGATTCTTTGTTTTGTACTCACATGGTCATATTAACGTTACTAGAAAGAAGATTCAAGTCAAATCAAGAAGACCGCATACAATACGTCACAGATACGGAAATTACTACCTGACGATGGATTTATTTAAACAATTACATGAAGCCACAACTTTCAAAAAATAGTATCAAAACGGTTCAGAATAATGAGATATTTAATGAGCTACAAATTACATTTTCTGAAAACTCAATTAGACTCATTTTCAGAGAATTGTGGAGATTATAGAGAAGAGAAGGACGAACATTTTCAGCAAGAAATCAAAGTGATAGAAAGACGATATGAAGGTAGATGGAGTCCTTGTATGATGGACTATTGGTGGATGTTCAAAAGAGATTGTTGCTTTGAAGATAAACGAGTTCCATAGTGTCGACAGAGAAAAAAAAACGTAATAATCTCTGGACAGTTCAATGTAGATAAGAAATGCATTTAACGACCCCAAGAATCATTCGCAAAGACGGTTGGAACAAAACTTTTCCCCTATTTGAGCTTGAAATTACCCAAAATAAAACAGTTGAAAAAAATATAACCGACTTCCACCTATAACTAAAAAGCTAAAAATAATTATAACAAAATACAACTATAGCAAATAAATAACACATTCAATGTTGTTGGGTACCTACCCAGGAAGTAAAAAATGTAAACATTAAAAGGTGCTCATTCTGTAAAAATTAATTACCTACCAATCTAGTATATTTTTGAAGTCGGTGCTATAATGGTTGATTTCCCTGCACGCATGTGGTCATTCACAAATTTCATCACTTTACCAATAGAATTCTTTTCCCAAATTTGAAGTTTCACCAATCCGGATAAATACTCTATTAAACAAGACCATATTCATGCAAAACGGTTCACTACAGGAGAAGAAATCAGGTAACATACATACAAAAAAAATACGCGACGAATTGATAACCTCCTCCTTTTTGGAAGTCGGTTAAAAATGAATTTAATGCTACGTTTAAAATAAACTGACGTTTGGGATTAAAAAAATGGTGCTTATAAAACATTAATTTAAAAACTTAAACAAAAAATAAAACAGTATTTTTTTTTGTGCATCCGTAATGTATCAAATGAAAGGAATCTTCATAAAAAATATATTTTATTCATATTTTTAAACTAATTTGAGATTTGATAAACTTTGATTTAAAATTAGACTTATTCTCTCCGTTATCTCTCAAACTGTTGTTCGTAAAATTCAAACACAATATTATACAGGGCTTCACTGAAAGTTTATTGGTAAAATAAAGCAAAATCCTAATTTTAATTTTGGGGGTCAAATTAAATCAAAAATTAAATAAATTAATTAATTAAAATTAAATAAATATTTTTATAAAAGTCAAGTTCATAATATAGCTCGTCAAATAAACAAGGCTCCTTGTGGTACGGAACTGTAGGCTGCTTTTCTGAACGCCATAACTGAAGATGGCATTTTTATAACAGAATTTCCTTTAACCAAGTTCTCGGGTTATTTCCATAGTCCTATAAATATTCTTGAAGCTTTTTATGTATTGCTTGTCACTATGCTTGCTAAAGTAGTTTTAGCCTTATTAAAAGAATCATCATCTTTTTAAACGTTTCTAGACAGCTTATATTTGAGTAAATAAATAAAAAGTCCAACTATTATGAAGCAAGAAAGATTGTAGATTATACAGTCTCCACTTTTAATGCGAAAATAATTATAACCATATTTCTTCTCTAAAAATTAGAATAACTTATCCCTTGGTCTATTTTCCATACACATCAGAATGTTTCACAACAAAGCTATTTTTAAGCAACACAAAAATCAACACTCGCCTGACGTTTTTCAATTTGGAGGGATAAACATGATTAATTTCTTTCGACCAACACACCGCAAAGAACACTGCTGTCGAGGTCGAGTTCTATTAAACTTACTTCGAAATTGTTTTTTCTTCATCCATAACGTCCCTCAGCACATACAAACTTCGGTGGAGTGAACACAGTGTGCGCTAGCTTTAAGGGCTAAATAATGGATTTGTTTTGGGAAGGGTCGGTCCTTCCCGCCGACAGAGGGGCGATGTTGCAAGAACCACAACATATTTACTTCATCAAAATATCTCATATTATTTTGAACGGAAGGAATGGTTAATTACAAGAATTCATTTAGAATATACGACCGTATTCCCCGTCTTTAATTAACATTTTTATAGCCGAGTTGCGCAGGACCTGAGGTTTAATTATTAAAGTTAAGCAGGTACCTGTGGCGGGGACTTTAATATATTTTAATGAAAATTTTTACAAGCAACTTAAAGAATTTTCATCAGCAGAATTGGGAATCTTTACAGAAATAATTAAATGTTCGAGATTTGTGAAACTGATAGGTATTATAATTTTCACTGGTCTTTGCAGAAGTAATTTGTAACAAGGTTTTGATCTTAAAATTAAGTGTGAATTATCTTAGCTTTTGTGTATGGTGTTATCCGCAATCCTGCTGTAGTTCCCATGCAAGGTTCGAGCAAGGAAGTTGTAACAGCAATTTGTAAAAGTATAGCTTTGGCGCAATCCGTAGGATATTGTTGGATTTGCCTCTAAGGGGCCATTCATAAAATTTTACTTTTTCGGACCTTCGTCACGCTGCTTCACACTTTTTGGGGCCCCCCTATGGATAGTATAAATAGTACGTCACAGAAGCTAAATCTACCCCCCCCCCGTAAATTAATGCTAATATAAGACAAATAATGTATAAAAACGAGCTAGCAGTTTCTTCGTCTTTATTCTCGACCAAGCGTTTATTTCATCTGTGAATTACTAACGTAGAATGAGTGGCACATGTAATAATGAGCACAAAATTAAGGAATTTAAAGAGTCAGTATTTGTTGACTACTAAGAGTTTTTCTATATATACAAAGGTTTGTACTACTACACTTTTATCTTTAAAAGTGAAGTAGTACAAACCTTTGTATATTTAGAAAAACTCGCTATGCTAACCAGAGGCGGATCCAGACATGTGCTTCCGGGGGGATTTCATCCTTCAGGGGGGGGATCCTGTAATAAATTTACCTAAATTTAATTTTAAAGCCATATTTCTAAGACTATTATATTAAAAATATTCGTTATGAGGTTTAAACCCATAGAATTGACCTTCTTCTATGCTCTTGGAGTTAAGATGATCTCGTTTTAGTATTAAATTTTCTAACGTTGGGGCTCTTGGTGGGGGTGATCAAAATTTTAGCATTTCTATGGGTCCATTGGTCTAGGTCAGTCCCCGTTGTCAGTGGCTAAGAAACTATGAAAAAAGGCACAATTCTAAAAAGTAAAATTAAAATGTTTGACAATATCTATTATTTGACGACGGTTTGGTTTTTTTGTTGTCTTTTGAAACAATTTATTGAATTTACTTTCATATATACTATAATAATGACTGAAGCAAATGTGAAATGTGTATTTTGTGGAGAAGAAATTTGTGAAATTTTTTTTAACATTTTTTGATTGGTGATGGGCTGATTAACTACAAAATGAATATTTTTATTCTTGTATATCCAGCATATATGAAGTTGCATAAATATAAAATGTATTCTTATAAAAACAAGATTAATTGGTTAAAATTGAATCTTGTAACCAAAACGCCCCCCTTTGGCTACGGGCTTTATTTCCACGTGACTTCTTTTACACTTTGTTAAATTTGTACGCCCTCTCCCCCCCTCCCTACCAAAATGGCAAACTTTACGTAAACTTTTGTTCGTTTTAGGACCTAATCTTCACGATCCAACACGTCTCCATGACGCTTAGTAACTGCTTCCCGGGCTCCCCTACTACTAATGTAACCTTGAATTTTCTAATTTTGTATTATACAAAAGATATTAAGATTAAGTAAGGGAGACATATTTGTATCTGTTTGTCAAGTGAATCTAAAAGAGATAATTTTTACTTTTTTGTTTTACATGTAATATTATGAAAGTAGTTGGGACAATGTGATTATCATTTAATAAATCTGAAAATTGCTGGATACAACTCAAAGAGAAACGATCCTGGTATTTCTGAAGGAGTTAGGTAGTCCATGAGGGGAAGGTTAAAAATTTGGAGGTAGTTATCTTCAACAATTCTTGTTGATTAAGCAGCATTATATGTAATTAATGCTAATACAACTTTATTGTCACTTTTTATCCAGTTTGTCAATCCAAAGTATTCTTACCCCAAGCCCGAGGTTAAACCGTAAGTTTAGTAGACACCCTCCACCCTCTATTTTTCACTATACTACTGATGACAAAATTTCGTACCCTAACAGAACATCTCAGCTTCTATATCTAAAATTAACATAATTCGAAATTATTCAGCGTGAAAGTAAGCACATTTAGAATTAATCATTATTCAGTGGAGCAGTTAATTCTGTTAGTGATGTGAGCAAACAATGTTTACAATTCGATAATGGGCATGCAACCCGCGCGACTGCTAATTACTGATACCGATTCAATTCCTACGAGAGATTGCCGATAGATAGAATATAAAGCCTCTAGGTACTTGCTGCAGAATGCTAGCTGTTTAACTTCCAATTTGATGCGATAATTAACTCGGATTCAAAACTGTGCTGAACTGTTGCAAAAGGCACGGAACATATGTTGTGCAGATAAAGGAAAACATGTCTTTGAGAAAATCTGAACTAGACATCATATAACGGGGAAAAGATGGTGTACGAATGTATTGATAGCATTACCTAAGAAGAACAAACAAATCATTTAAATTGACTTTGATATTCCAAGAAATGGAATTTTAGAAAAAAATAAACAGATTTGTTAAGAAATATGTTAGGCCAATAAAATTATTTTTAAGGAAATATTTGGTGAATAAAATTATACAAGCGAAAAGTCAAAAAGAGCAAACACTATGAAATTAAAAAGCCAAAAATCAGTTTCAACAATTGACTATAAAATAGCAAAAATAAAACCTGAAATTAGCTAGGTATATAAAAAATAAATAAATAGTACAATATTCTCTTGATACTGTTGAATTGAAAGATAACTATATTGAATACAAAGCATAAAAATTCGTTGAAGGGAAAGTACAAACCTTATTTCACAAAGTAGAAGATTAAGTTTGAACGAGAAATAATGATTGAACATATCAAGGTCCAATTATTAATAAAGAATCTGTTCTGAAAACACTTATTCTCGATTAAAGCTTGTCCTGGCCAATTCGATGCCATACAATCGCCAATACTTGAAAAAATCATGCAAAGGCCAGGGCTCTACTAAATTGGTTAAAATGCTTTGCACTAGAATTACTCCAAAGTATTCTTGAAGAGCAGCAGACAGATTTTGCCAAAATAGTTTCAGTCCTAGAAGGAGTGTGAGATGACAAAAACCTTAGACGAATTTACCAAGTGCAACTTAGGTTACGATCACACAAATCTGGACAAAACTTAAAACGATTTCGAAGCAGAAGTGGGATGTTTGGTGTCTATCAAGAAGCATCTGAGGGGTTTTATCGCCTGTTACGGGCTTAACGCAGGGGCGGATACAGACGCGTGTTTCGGGGGGGGGTATCTTGTTTCAGGGGGGAGCGATCCTGTACTAAAGTTACCTATATATAATATTAAATTCAGATTTTTTGGACTCTTACATTAAATATACTCGCTCTGATGTTTAAACCCATAGAAATGACCTTCTTCTAGTCTCTTGGAGTTAAAATTACCTCGTTTTAATAGTAAATATACTATCTTTGAGGCTCTCGGTGGGGGCGTCCCACCATCGCACCCTCCCTTGGATCCGCCCCTGACTCAACGGTATCGTAAAGAGCAAACGAAGCTCTGAAGATGGGGAAGATGTTGAGACATACCGCTCGGAATAATAATTCGAAGCCTACTAAAGCAAAATGTTTCCGCTGCGGGCGAAAATGACAAAATATAATTTACAGTTAAGAGGATACAAAGATCATTGTCCAAAGATAAGCGAAGTTGCTTTTCCAGACTACTCACGGAAAAGCTTTCTGGCCTCTTTTTCCATCCACATCACCAAGATGAAAATTCACTGTGACTTTACTCTATGTCTCGGTTTAGCCATAACTTCAAAAAACCATTCTAAATCCTCAAAATGAACACTTACTTAGACAGACCCAAGCTCATATAAAAAAGCTTCGTTTTAATGATTAATATGAAAAATGAGTGAAGAAACCCATTTCTTGATGTTTTTTTTCTACTCTCTCTTCAACAATCTTCCAATCTTTTCTAAGATTACTCATGCTTTTAAGCATAACTTCTTTTATTTTTTAAACCACTTCTTTTAGACTGATCCACTAATTATTTTAATACCTTCATTGCATTTGACAATTTGAAGTTCCATACTTTCATAAGTTTTCATCAACGCTTCCATTAACTATTCATTATTTTTTCTTTTTACTACTCTGATCTATTTATGCTTCAACATTTTCACTGTTTTGCTTCATGTTTTCTCTCAAATTTTCATTATTTCTCTCTAATTTCTCATTATTCTTTTTTATCACTACATTATTCTTCATTTCTTCTTCTTGTTTCTTACTTTTATTTGGCCTAGATATGGCATTATCTTCTGAGATTCTGTTTCCTGTATCCTCCTGTTGATTCACATTCCTGGGCTTCTGATGATTTTCCACTATTGCCTGTATTTCATCCCAAGTTTGGGAGTTACCTAATTTCATCATTTACTACTTACACTTATACTTATACTTTCATTAAATTTCAGATATTCTGTTTCCTTTGTTACTTTTGTCCTTATTTTAGGAATTTAATTTATTTTATTTATTTTTTACATAAATGTTCAAAAATATTATGCAATTAGCTATATCTATTTTTCTGTTCCCAACTTCATCTTAAATTAAATATTGATTTACTATATCGAAATTATAGTACATTTCTTGGTTTGCCCAGCCCCACGTTGAGGGCCATTTATATATTTTTTTATTGTGGTTTACTAATTTAAGATTTAGCTTTTCTAAACTAAACATTATATTAGAATAAATTTTAATGTGTCACTAAAATATTAATTTTAACTTTATACTATTTTAAATCTTATTATAGTTTTAATTAAAAATAGTTCATCTAGCCCGTTAACTTCATTTTAAGGTGTTTAAGTTTATTTCAGAAGAAAATTTAAAATCTTTAGCTTTTAGGAAAACAATAATGCACAGTGAAAACTAACATACATTATAATTTCGGAGTTCGTTATATGCCTCAATTTTTTTTATAAATAAATATTAAAATATATTAAATTCTTGCGCTTCTTTGAACCTTTTACGAAACATATTTAACCATTTTATAAACAGATATAAATCCTAAAACATTCTTTAATACTGTTTCCAAGCCAATCTAATCAAACTGTAATAACTTTTTCACCCACGCTGTTTTATCTTACGGTTCCCAGACTGTAAGATTTCAAACGTACTGCTTACGCCTGAAGCGTAGATGTAGCTGAGGGTTTTCGACGAAATTGTTATGAAGTTCAGTGTTAAATATAGGAAAATATTATTTAGTTGTTACATACATTCATTCCTTAATGAATTGTAAGAAAGTAGGTTTGAGACTTAATCAAACCTTTATTATCAAATGGAAAAGTATATTTTATAAGCCATAAACTTGAGGAGAAACCGCATAAGTAGATGTAATGATCAAAATTGTTTACGTCCTGTTGACAAACTATTAAAATAATAAGAATATAAAAATTAAATCAAATATTGGTATTCGAAATTATTTTGACCACGCAATTTTTTTGCTGGAAACAATTCTGGTAAAATGTTCGATATAATAATGGGAAGGTTGTTCTTTGAAACCTAAAAGTTTCTGTCATTTGCGGTTTCAATCGAGTTCATGAATATTAAGAAATGACCAACAACCCTATGAGAACTTCAACCTTTAATACATTCCCTATTGTCCGCTGACATAATTTTTTACACCTTCGGAAGATTGTGATAATAATATTAATAAAATTACTAAATTGACATCAAAAACTGAATATTTAATATGAAAGTTAGTGCAACTTGGTCGAAAAATCAATACTGATAATCTATATTGACTATGGTACCACCAAACAATGACAATATATTATTCGCGTGATGATCTAAGAAAGCATCATTGTCAACCTATCTAACAGCATCTAACGCTCCTTCCATATATATAGTTACTTAATGTTTTGACCGTTAAATGCATTGAATTTCTTTATATTTTAAATAATCCACATCTTAAAATGTCAATGAGATGTTTATGTTAGTTAAAAGTCAGTCACATTGTAATAAAAGGATTTACAGGAATATAAAATAAATTATCTATGACATTAAATGCATGGAAAGAAAACAGTGAAAGGATTCGGCCTTTAAATATATTTATATATGTAGTTAGAATTTTTTACATAAAAAAATTCAATAACCTATAAAAATATTAGCATTATATAATATGCTAAATTAATATTAAATATAACATTTTCATAAATTAGTTAATATATATTTGGGGATATAAGATATCACTAACCTTAAATTGTTTAATAAAATAATTATAATATTTATTTTAATATTTCACAGTTAACGATGTTAACTCGTAAGCAGAAAATGTAAGTAACCAACTCAAAAGTTAGGATAAGTATTACAAAATAACTAAAAACATAATAACATATTAATAAATCATATCTTAAGATTTAATATAATTTTCAGAAAATTAAATGAAACACATCTTGTAAGCAATGACTTTTCTATTTTGTATGGAAATAATAAAGAAATGCACTGCACCTGCTGTAAATTAATGTTAAATAATATATATTTTTGTTGGAAACTTTTCTCAGTCAATGAAACTAAAATCTTGAACAATACTCATTGATTTAAAAACTTACTTTTACCACCGTGCTAACGGCTAGCAATATTATGAAATATCAAAATTTAAATCAAAGTCCCTACATCAAAGATGGCCCTGACTATCAGGACTGCCACATCTGTGTACTCACTAACTGTAATGTACATTTGTGCCTTTCAATGACCAAAAAATGTTCCCAAATATATCATTATAAACCATAGTATTATAATCTTTTTTATCTCTATTTTGTAACACAACACTAAATAAATATATATTTCTATTTGTTCCCTTACCCAACCGACCTTCCTTTTGGTGGCGGTACCCCTTTTTTCTCACTTGGAGTGCAAGATTTTATTCCGATATTACTTTTGATCTGATAATCGTGTTCTGCGTTGCAATTATTTTTTAGTAATTTTTTCTAAAAAATTGCCACTGCTAGAAGATAATGATGCAATTTATTTACAGAAAACCAACACATACCAACACCCACTTGAATTTCTATTCAATTTACACTTAGAACTCAAAATATCTCATTTAAAACCTATTACAAAGCAGAAGTAGTTTCATGGGCAAAAGAGATTTTTGAGAAAGATACAACACGAACAACAGAAAGGACTGCCAGATCTAACTGTTTATCTTGAATTTTACGCTCTGTGTATAAATTCAATGTTTTTGTAATGTTAGACAAATAACTTAATTCTGATTTTAGTTGACAAACAATGAAAGTTGCAAACTTGGGAGACCCCAATAAATGACGATTATTAAATAATGTAAAATTTCCTGGGTTCTATTTCAATAGCATGACGATGTGGAATAACTTTAGGGACGGTTCCCATTTTTGCATTTTTACGATTAATATAGTCTTTCTCATTCGTGTCAATCCATCTAATTTGTTTGGCATTGGCAGTATGGAAGTAAATAATCAATTTTTTATTTTATTAAATGGATGAACCCATTTTATAACTCAATTTTAGCTTTCTACCCTGTCTCGTCAATACCTAGTAACCAAAACAAAAATAATGAAAATCAGTTTAGAAATAGAGGAGCAAATGGTACCGACTCATTTTGTCTTTGCATATTTATATATTGATTTTAGTACTTGAATAAGTTTTGAATATATGTGTGGTGTTCTAAAAAAGAAAACAGCCTGTATGTATGAAAAGGGTATCACTTTGGAAACAGTTCAACAAACGCTCTGGGAAACGTATAATTTTGTTTTACAATGTAAGAACCTAACTAGAATTACTATATCAAAATTTATAAAAGATGGTTAAAATCTAAAATTTAAATTACATAAAATAGTAATTCATTGAAATTGAATATTTGAACCTAACATTTGGGGGTTTTATCCTCCTACCAGCTATGATCTAATTACAAGCTGTAATTTCTACTCCTTATAATGCACTTACTGAATGTAAAGTAAGAATTGCCTACGGAATTCTTATAACTGGATCGATTTTTCTGAAAATTTGGTCTTAAACTATCTCACCCCCCACTTTAAAAGTTATATAAGCCCGATTTCCAATTTCTTTTCCTATAAAAACAAAACAAAGGTTTCAGCATTTTATATGTGTCAAATATTTATTACTTTTTATTAAATAGTATTTATCCCTTTAACTGTTTTTTTGGCAAGCCAAAACTGAATCAAGGTTTCTCCTAATGTAAACATTATTTTCATTTCAACCGGCTACTCAGGTTTTTGTCACTTATCGATGTGTGTTTGAACGATAGTGGTAACACTTGATATAGAGCACGTGACACCCCCTAGAAAAACGTAACACGCGGTGAGAGAGTAAGAATGTTAATGGAAGTATCCATCCCTGTCTAAGCCTGTGTCTGATTGCTGCTTGGTTATTCAGTCATTTGATACATATCTATTGCATGCCAGCTCTAGACAGGGACAGATACGTTCCTCACGTATTTTTCTTTAGAAATTTACTCTATGATTTGAAAGCTATTCTTGATTCGTTTTCGAAAAAATGTTCGGTTATTGAGTAACATTTTTCAGATATAGACGTTGAAATTCGACATGGTTGGGTCGTTATTTTTCATTAATTTTAAAAAATAATTCTAATTGATTTTAAAACACGAAAATATTGGTATGTAGATAATAAGCTATATTTTATTAGTAATATATTGGATTAGTTGTTTTCTAAAACTCTTACAACAGTTAACACCTAATACAGACAGCCTGCCAGAAGCAGATTAGTAATTCGTTCATTTATAGCATGAAATTATTATTATTACAGAAATATCTTCAGTCGGAAGCTCCAGGAAAAGCAGTGCCTAAAGGTGTCAGAAATATTGTGGATTAAATTTATTTGGTGGTTATTATAAGTTATGGCTGACCAAGTAGAGAAAAAAATTGATAAATACACTTGCGAATTGCCCGGGCGGTGTAATTCGGAAATACAGATGTATTACCTAAAATGTAATGTACATTTGTGCCGTTCAATGACCAAAAAATGTTCCCAAATATATCATTATAAACCATAGTATTATTTATAATCTTTTTTATCTCGCTTTTGTAACACAACACTAAATAAATATATATTTCTATTTGTTCCCTTGCCCAACCGACCTGCCTTTTGGTGGCGGTACTCCTTTTTTCTCACTTGGAGTGCAAGATTTCATTCCGATATTACTTTTGATCTGATAATCGTGTTCTGCGTATTGCAATTATTTTTTACTAATTTTTTCTATTAGAGAAAATTGGCACTGCTAGAAGATAATGATGCAATTTATTTACAGAAAACCAACACATACCAACAGCCACTTAAATTTCTATTCAATTTACACATAGAACTTAAAAAATCTCATTTAAAACCTATTACAAAGCAGAAGTAGTTTCATGGACCAAAGAGATTTTTGAGAAATATACAACACAAAGTAAATCAAATATACATAGCAAAGCTCAAACTGACAATAAACAGTATACTAATATGAAATTGATATTTGACAGAAATGAAACCGGAAAGCGCTACTTAGAGTTCCAAGAATTGTGAGTATAGTGGTGCCCTGTTTCTGTGGGAATACTTATACTGGTTAAACTTCTCGTGCTCTCGAAATAAAGCAAAAGGAATACCAATAAAAACATCTGAAAAGAAAAGGTAGATAAAGATGGGGAATCCATGTACTAACTTACAAAATATTTGTAGTTTTCTGAACGATAATTGTGGCACCTCTGGTTTTTATTTTTTCTGAGTTCTTTGGGAATAACACCATTAAACTTGAAAGTCTGTATATTTCAAAAGGTCCAAACGATTCCAGGTCTAAATCAGCTCCGGTTTTCAATCGTATTAAACAAATGAACAAGAAATTAAAAAAATATAAAATTAAAAGGATTCGTAATGACAAATTTGACAATGTAAAATTGTGATTTACTCAGAAAAAATAGAAATATTAATACTTACAGAAGGGCACACCAAGAAACGTTTTCCGTTTGAATCCATCTTATGTAGACACACTGTATAATATAGAGACCAAAAGAGAACTTCCATCTTGAAGTTGATTAACTCACAACTATTTCGATTTAATTAGATTTCAGTTTTCAATTCTAATAAACTATGTTTGATTACAATTTCATATATTTAAAAAAATAAAGGTAACTCACATTTAAAAAAATTCTTATATTTTTGAAACCTATTATACGGTTGGAAACGTTACATATCTTTTTTAGTGCAGTCTCATAGATGCAGTTTTTAATTCTAATTACTTCAATTTGATACCAATTTTAGATATTAACAAAAATAAAGGTACTTCACTTTTAACCAAAATTCATATTTCCTGATAAACCTCGTCTACAGTTAAAAAAGTGACATTTTATGGTTAGAGACGTTTTAGAACTTGCAAATTTGTTTATGAAGAATAACTTCGTCTCTTAATATTATTCATAAAAAAATCGTTTTATTTATGAAGACACACTGTATATAGAGACTATTTAAGAATCTTCATCTTCAAGATGATTAACCGACATTTACTTTGATTAATCCAATTTATTTTCAATTTATTATACCCCAAGTTCGAAACAGAAACATTTCCATATTTTAATACATGCACCTCCATCAAAGCTTATTATATAATAAAGGCGTTACAAAGTTTTTCCTAATTTCCTAAAAAACTGTATAAGCTAGGTTAATGAAAAAAATATGGGACCACTTCGGGATCCCCGGAACTAATCCAACTTCTTTTCAAATTATTAGCCCACAGTAGGGGTGAAAACCTAGAAATGATCAATCAAAATAGTCTAAAATTTGTATTTCATAATAGCTCTCTGTATTAAATATGACATACTAGTTTGTTTTAACTTAAATAAAATGTTTAAAATATGAGATATTCATTCAAATTTGTGCTGTGTTTAATTAAACAATATGAATGGTAAAACCTGCACTACCGACTTTCTCTCATCAAATAATAACAACGATAATGTAGTTCCTGTGTAGGCAAATGGTTGTTTGATGATTTTGATGTAAACACCAAACACAAACATGATTAGACAACTGTTCACGTTGGTATTTGATTTAATAACACCATGTTATGTTAAGGAGATAACCAATTAATTGGATTATGAAATCTGATATTATACTGTTAAGCACATTATCTCGTAAGAATTTTTTCTGTTAAGTAATGTATGACGAAATAATATTAGTGATGTTTTTCTATTCAAAAATTGTATATTTTTTAACAAAAAATAATATTTAAACGTTCACATTAGTTAGTTTTCTTTGTTTTTGGTTGTTTTTTTTTTAATAATAAATATCAAAATTCTCATATTGCTCAAACTGTAATATAAAGAATAACTTACGAAAATCATAACTTCCTAACTGAATTTAAAAATAAGGAGGAAGTACGTATGTCTCTTATAAATGCTTCACCGAGTAATGGTCACTTAACTATTACTTATACTTATTGTTTTATTCTATTAAGAAGGATCAGAAACTAGTTTCTGTACTATTTTCAGTGATATGAAAAATATGGTTTTATTCAGAAAATCAATTTGAGACCACAAAAATCAAATTCATGAGTAGACCACCCATTTTCAACTCTCAGCAAGAAAACATATTTTGCAGTGCTGATTTAACATGCCTAAATTATTTTTTGGGGTTACAAAAGATGAAATGTGTCGACTTGTTTATAAATATTCAGACGCCAATAATGTTAAACGTAATTTAAACTACAATATTAAAATGGCTGGTCATGTCTGTTATAAGAACCTCATGAGAAGAAATCAAGGAATCAGCTTAAGCAAACCTGAATAAACCAGGCAAATTGCATAACAACATTTAACAAAACCGAATTAAATCAATATTTTGATAGTTTAAGAACTATCATAGACAAAAACAAGTTTCCCCCAGATATGATGTATAATGTGAATGAAACTGGAATTTCCATTGTTCCAAAAGACGGAGCTAAACGTGTGGGGCATAAAGGTATAAAGCAATTTGGAGTCATTGCGACAGGAGCACGTGGCAAAAAGGTCACAATTATTTGTGCTGTAAGTGCAGTTGGATCATATACACCTATTTTATTTCTTTATCCAAGAAAACCAAGTCGAACAGGTGCTTTATGCTATTGCACTAAAAATGGTTGGAGTAATGAAGATATATTTTACAAATGATTACATCACTTTCACAATCAAGTGCGATCAACAAAATAACATGAGATATTATTAATGTTAAATAATCACAGTAGTCATACCTATCTGGAGATATATGAGTATTGTAAGAAAAATTCTACTGTAATGGTTAATCTACCTCCACTTACATCACACAATCTCGAGCCATTAGATGTTATATTTTTTTGTCCACTCAAAAATCCTTTCAGTAGACATATACAGCTTTTAAAGAGATCTAAAATTAACTCTATTTCTGATCAATATAAACTAAGCCAGTTATTATTTAACATTAATATTCAATTCTGCATATCAACAAGTAGCAAACATAGAAAAAGATGTGGCTGGTTTTCAAGCAACTGAAATTTTTCCTTCAAATTCAGCGAGGAAGCTTTTGCTGTGAAAATGTGAGCATACTACACAATTTAGTTGAGCAAGAGGAACCAAACATTCCATCACCAACGCCTGAACTTTATACTGTCGGTACGTCAAATGTAACTCCAATATCAACAACAGATTTAAATTTAAGCCCTCAACCATCTACATTCAAAAATCACTACCAAATTAGTACGGAATCAAAGTATTAAGTGAGTGAAATACCTACATTTGTTATTATTTTGTTACGATATTTACCAAAGCCTGTTTCATTTCAGTACGACAACAATCGCTATAAGATAAAAAACGGTTCTCGAAAAGACTCGGCAGCGGAAGGAGTGATGATTGATTTTGCGATAATTTTCTATGCTGGTCTTATAAAGGAAGCAGCCACGATGGAGAGTTCAGTTATACCGCGACGACTAGCGTATATGGGAATGTTATTGTGATATTTGAATCAGCTGTTTTAATGTAAATAAAGTTCTAGAAAAGTGAAAGTGAATATTAGTTTTATAATTTTAAATTGAACCCACGGACTTTACAACAATTTGGTGATCAGAAGTTAAGGATCAAGTGCAGTTAAAATAGTAATTTGATTTATGGAAACACGGAGCCTGGAAAAAATGGACGAAACTGCCAAAAAAATAGTGAAGCAGGTTACCGAGGGACTAGACGAAAAAATAGCCCAGATTCTAGAAAAACGTGACAAGAAGGAGAAACAACATCAAGAAGAAATACAACAAAGGTTAGTAAAATCTTTTGATGAAAAACGTAAAATAGAATTAGAAAATCTTGTCACTACGATGAAAAGCGAACAACAAAATCTTGTTTTCGCGATGGAAGAAAAACAACAAAATGTTGTTTCCACGATGAAAAGTGAACAACAAAATCTTGTTTCCACGATGAAAAGTGAGCAACATAATTTAATTGAAGGATTATTCTCGAAATTTGAAGAGAAACAAGATCAAATTGAATTAAAACGCCACGAAACTAAAGAGAAAAGACAACTACAATTTGAACAATTAATGCAAATAGTAGCACAAGTTAATAAAACAGTTAATGACAGAATGCAAATAGATGAGTCAGACATAAAAAAAATAAACGACGACATAAAGATTGTAAAAAATAATGTGGAGGCCCTTGAAACTAAAGTAGATGACATCGATTCCTATACAGAGCCAGGTGAAATTTGTAATCAGTGCTGTTCAAAGTAAAGTAGAAATAGAAATTAAAAAAATGCAACAGGACTTACAGCGAGGAAAATACCAGAACACCGTGAGTACCAAAGGTTCCGTTAGCAAACCACCCACATTTGATGGCAGCTCATCTTGGCCCATGTATAAACGACAATTTGAAGCCGTGGCTACAGCTAATGGATGGGATAACCAAGAAAAATTCACGTTTCTGGTAATTTCGTTAAGAGGTCCGGCCCTAGAACTCCTCCAAAGTATTCCAATCGATGAACAAGGTAATTTCGACAAGATCATCGCCATCCTAGACAAACGATATGACAATCAATCCTTGAGCCAGATATACCAAGTCCAACTCAGTGGGAAAACGCAAAAATCCGGTGTAAGCCTTCAAGAATTCGAAGCAGAGATTAGATGGTTAGTTCACTTGTCCTACCCAGACTTGCCTGAGGAAGAAACGAAAGACCAGTTGGCTACACAGAGTTTCATAAAAGGCATCCGAGATGTGGAAGTACAAAGAAATTTAAGACTGAGTGGCGTCAAGAAGAGTAATGAAGCTCTACTTCGGACTTTGGAAGTAGAGGCCGTCATAAACATGTCCAAGCCGAGGGTCCGAGAAGTTTCCTTTAACCAGGAAGAGTCAGAGTCACCATTTCAAGCTCTGCTAGTCTGAATAAAATATTAGAACGGTCACAAAGAACTATCACCAGAGGGGCATGTTACCGCTGCGGACGGGCAGAACACTTCCAACGTGACTGCCGAGTAAGGCTACCGGAACGATCACCGACCAGGGGTAACCAACAGAACAGCCACATGTCCAGGGACCGCCAGCCAGTCAGCATATGGGGGCGAATGCTGACTGACCCTCCACCAGCCCCCAATACGTTATCCATCCCGGGATTTTGCCAAGATAGCGGCAGCCTAGTCATCAGAGGCACCATCAATAGGCGAGCAGTTACCATCACCATCGATACCGGCGCCGCTGTGTCCATTGCCAAGTCCAGGGTCTTGAGAGCATCAGAAATTCGGCCAGTTACCAATAACATCCAGCTCAGAACAGTCACCGGCGAGTCCATGTCAATACAGGGTGAGGCAAATGTCGTGCTACAGATAGGGGACAAAATGATCCGGCATAGGGTCCTGGTAGCGACTATTGAGGACGATTTTATACTGGGAATGGACCTAATTAGCCAGCATGGATTTATGTTCGACCCGAGATATGATGTTCTTCGGTTTCTAAATTTGGAATTTGTACTGACACGGCCCGTCAACAGTTCAGTCACCTCCATAAAAATTGTGGCAAAGTCTTCAGCTAGAATTCCCGGTCGAACGGAACAGATTATTCATGGGCAGCTAGACAGCAATCCTGGGAGCTGCGTTGGAATGGTGGAGCCTGTACACTCAAATCATGACTACTTAGTTGGACGGGCTATAGTTAAAACCGGACGAGATATACCAATCAGGGTGCTGAATTTGTCCAACAACGACATCAGAATTACCAATGGTCAAGAGATAGGTTGTTTCGAGCCAGTAGATACCATCATCAATTGCGAAGAAGAGTACCAGACGTCGGTGAAGGAGACAGGGCCCGATAAAGAGTTCCTACAACAGTTTGCTGACCATTTGACACACATGACACTAGAGAACCAGAAGAAAGCCAAGCAATTTATCACAAAGCACTGGCAAATCTTTTAACAGTCAAGATTGAACCACCGGTCGCACCAACATCATCCAGCATCGAATAGATACCGGAAATGCTCAACCCATCAGAATACCACCTAGACGACTACCATTGGGGCAACAACAGGCAGTCGAGGAAAACATCGAGTCCATGTTACAAAATGGAGTTATTGAGCCATCTATCAGCCCATGGCCTTCTCCCGTAGTGCTAGTTAAAAAAAAAGGATGGAACCACCCGATTTTGCGTGGATTACAGAAAGCTGAATGATGTCACGAAGAAAGACAGCTACCCACTACCCTGAATCGATTACACTTTGACCACACTAGCACGCTCCCGTTGGTTCTCCACACTAGACCTAAAAAGTGGATATTGGCAGGTTGGTCTACACGCAAATGACATAGAGAAGACAGCGTTCTCCACCAGTAAAGGGCTGTTTCAGTTCACGGTCATGCCCTTTGGGTTATGTAATGCACCCGCTACATTTGAGAGGCTAATGGAGTATGTACTGAGCGGGTTAACATGGAGGACGTGCTTAGTATACCTCGACGACATTCTAGTCATGGGTCAGACATTCGACGACCATCTGAAGAACCTGGACGAAGTATTCTCCAGAATTAATAATGCCAACCTGAGACTCAAACCGAAGAAGTGTTCCTTGTTCCAAAAAGAAGTAGAGTTTTTGGGCCACGTAGTGTCCGAGTCAGGAATCCGCACCAACAAAGACAAGATAGAAGCCAGCCGTGATTGGTCAGTTCCAAGAGACAAACATGAACTCCGAAGCTTCTTGGGTCTCTGTTCATACTACCGGCGTTTTGTTGAGGGATTTGCCACCATCGCCGTCCCTCTACATCGGCAGACCACTGAGAAAGAGACCTTCCAGTGGAATCAGGATTGCGAAACATCATTCAAGCGACTGAAGGCAGCACTATGTGCCAGCCCAAGCCTAGCCTTTTGTACACAGTCCGGCAAGTTCATCTTAGACACCGACGCCAGCAACACAGGTTTGGGGGCCGTCCTATCCCAGGTGCAAGATCGTGAAGAGAGAGTGATCGAGTATTACAGCCGTGGATTTTCGAAACCGGAAAGGAATTATTGCGTCACCAGAAAAGAACTTCTTGCAATAATAAGGGCTGTAGACCATTTCCACAAATACTTATATGGTCGTCATTTCTTAATCCGAACAGATCATGCCGCATTCAAATGGCTGCTGGACATGAAGACACCGGAAGGACAACTGGTCAGATGGATGGAGAAATTACAGCAATACGACATCAAGGTGGAACACCGTGCAGGCCGTTTGCACAATAATGCCGATGCCCTATCCAGAAGACCCTGTAGAGCGGAATGCGGACATTGTCTGAAGACGGAACAGTGGGAGGGTATCTCCATCAGGCAGATCCGAGTGCAGGCCAATGAAGACTGGACAACGGAACAGTGTATCAAGGACCAAATGGCTGGTCCAGACATCGAACCAATCCTGTCACTCAAAACCAGAGGGGCACCTAGGCCACGATGGGACGAGGTAGCTAGATACTCCGGCGTGCTGAAATCGTTATGGGCACAATGGGACTCTCTAAGAGTAGACTCGCTCAAGCGAGTTTGGGAAAGCGCTGATGGACGAGAAACCAAGTCTCAACTGGTAGTTCCGAAGAAAAAGGTACCAGCCATCCTGATCGAAATACATGATGGAATTACCGGAGGCCACCTGGGCATGAATAAAACCCTTGAAAAAGTTCGCCAGTGGTACTACTGGGTGAATTACTTCGAAGACGTCAGAGCTTGGTGCCGCAAATGTGCCATCTGTGCAGCCAGTAAGGGCCCGAAGACCCGGAACAAGTACAGAATGCAGCAGTACAATGTGGGCGTTCCATTTGAAAGAATTGCCATCGATGTCGCCAATCCGTTTCCCGTGTCTGAGAGGGGGAACAAATACATTCTGGTCGCAATGGATTACTTCAGCATATGGCCTGAGGTATATGCGATACCCAACCAAGAGGCAACCACGGTAGCGACGGTGCTAGTAGAACAACTATTCAGCAGGTTTGGCGTCCCAATGGAATTACATTCAGACCAGGGGCGTAACTTCGAATCGAATGTATTCCAGAAGGTCTGCACGATGTTGGGGATCAGGAAAACGAGAACAACACCATTACACCCACATTCAGACGGAATGGTGTAAAGATTCAACAGGACCTTGGAACAACACCTATCCAAGGTCGTCAGCAATAACCAGCGTGATTGGGATGAGAATATTCCCCTATTCCTCTTGGCATATCACTCTGCCATACTTAATAGCGATTACCCTGCGATTTGGCATTTGGCTCCCCCGAAGAACCTCCCCAAGACATCGACGATTATGCCGACCATCTCCGACATAACATGCTGGCAATACACGAATTTGCTCGAATGCAGATATTGGCCATCAGTGACCGGATGAAGACGCGATACGACCTCAAGGCCAATTTAGTCGGGTTCCAGGAGAGGGACAAAGTCTGGCTGTACAACCCCCAACGGAGCAAGGGTAAATTCCCATAGCTTACACCGGCCTGGGATGGTCCATACGAGGTGGTCAAGAGGCTGAATGACGTCGTCTACCGGATCCGTCGAAACCCCAAGGCTAAATTGAAGGTGGTTCATTTAGATCGACTTGCTCCCTACCATGGAGAGGGGTTTCTGAGAATTAAAGGGGGGGCAGTGTTACGATATTTACCAAAGCCGACCCTGTTTCATTTCAGTACGACAACAATAGCTTGAAGATAAAAAACGGTTCTCGAAAAGACTCGGCAGCGGAAGGAGTGATGATTGATTTTGCGAGAATTTTCTATGCTGGTCTTATAAAGGAAGCAGCCACGATGGAGAGTTCAGTTATACCGCGACGACTAGCGTATATGGGAATGTTATTGGTATATTTGAATCAGCTGTTTTAATGTAAATGAAGTTCTAGAAAAGTGAAAGTGAATATTAGTTTTTAAATTAAATTGAACCCATTGGACTTTACAACAATATAATTAAACGAAAAATATTATTTTAAATTTTTTAAATCACTATGTAGTATCTCAAATGAAAGGGCTCAGAGATACAAAAAATTTATCTCGGAAACAATATGATGTAAAATTTTGAAAAAATAAGAGTTTAGTTTCATATTTTAACTTTAAAGGAAAAATAAAGCGAACGCCCTAATTTCGGGGAGCAAATTATAAAACTATATGAAAACTACAAAAATTTAAGTTTTTCAAAGCATCATTCATTGTGGCAAATTAGTACTCACTATAAGAGTCTAAATAGAGAAAGTATGAAATAAATTAAGAGCGGTAGTCATTTGAGACAGGATGATTAAAACAAAAGCTACTTACGAATTATACTTATTATCTCCCTGTCTCTGTTCGTTTTTAAATGTGTAATCAATAGTAATAGATTAAGATTTCAGGAGATTTAAAATAGTTGTCACTATTTTTTTACGATTCAAGTATTAAGCCCCATGTGTAATTTAATTCTTGATTTAAATATAAATGCCCATAAATTTTGTTAATTATAATGTTTCGAACATATTTCACTTATTTAATATTCCGGCAATATTTATAACGAGGTCACTTTAATTATAACATATTATGGAAACGTTATTTAAGTAGATATTTTTTAAATCTCCCAGCATCTCCAGACTATTGTTCAAAATATATTTTAAACTAGCACATATAAAAAATAACATCAATCGTTTACAAATGTAGTAATAACACGGGATATCCACAACCAATATACTGTCACAGAAGTATCATCAGTTTACAAGTCATTTTCCTGTGTTTAAGTGCGAGCTTCTCTTATGAGGCACTCGCTTCAGAAAATCACTTTCATCAATAATTACTATTTATACTTAAAAAGTCAACCCCAATAAATCATACAATTATTTCAGCAAGCAATAAAAAGATTGATGATTCATTGACTTGCCAGTTGAAGCTCATACCAAATCAATTGTGAGCGATAAAAAACTAATATCCGATGAACTGTAAGTGCGGCAAAAAATTTAACAAATAAAAATACGTTTTGTCATATACTTAATACTGATATACTGTTATCGCCCGTAAGCGTAAGGGTCACCGACTAAGGGATTCAGCAAATTATACCGTACTGTACCTAAAACGTTTTGCCCAAGCGTTACCAAGAATCAAACATAGAAAACATAACCCACAACAGAAGAGCCAATTGGGGGGCATTTTCGAACATGCGCATAAGACTCGAAGTACGGTAAAACGTTGTAGACATATATACGTTTGGACTGTTATGTTTGCGCCTACCTCTAGACTCTGCTAGCAGTATATCAGTATATGCGTTTAGTTTCAATTTCAAATTCGAATTATATTTCCAAGATACCACAGATCATACACACAGTACGTAATACCACAAACGATAAGTTTGTGTTAATGCTCTTAATGTCATAAGATTAATAATATTTAATAAACAGATAATTAGTTGTTTAGGCTTTTAAAGTCACATCAACTATATGCTCTAAGGCTGATATTAATGTACATTATACTCTACCTCCAGAAGTATATGGTGGCAGTGCCATGTTAAGGAATTTAACAATGTCCAAAGTCATTTTTCTTCCTTGTTCAATGATTACACCATCTACTGACGAAAGGTAATAATAGAAGAAGAATGAAGAAGTGCGCAATCGTTCTGGGGTTACGGATGTCGTAGATCACATATGGAAGCTAAAATGGCGCTGAACAGACCAAATTGTCAGAATACTGAATAAATGATGGACTTAAAAAGGATCCTGGAGACGGAGACAAGATAAGCGAAGTTAAAGAAGTAACTCTAAAAGATGGACAGGCGAAATCAATATAGTACAGCTAAACTGGGTGGTATCTTCTTAGAACAGAATCTATCTGTTTCCCAAATTTCATCCAAATCCTTTGAGTCATTGTTGAATGAAAGTAAAACAAACATCAGTCCATTCACCATCCATACATCTAGATATTTGAGAGAAATTAAGAAAAAACAAATTGATTAAAAACACTTTTTGATTTGCACAATTTGTAGATTTGATATGCCATATAGTTTCGGAGAAAATATTATATTATAATTTGGATGAATTTATAATATTTTTGAAAATTTGTTCAGAGATGTAGGGTCATACGTACGTACATACCACCTCCCCTAACTAACCCTATTAAATGAAATCAAATCTAATGGTGAAGTGTTAAATATATCATCACGCATAAATTTTATTATAACCTGGTCGAAAATATATGATCTATATATATTTTCAAGTAGACGTATTATGATTACAACTTTTGTATATTACTATCTGACTTGCAGTTTTAACCTTTTATGTGTAGAAATACCCTTTCGCTAAATTAAATCTTCACCAGCAGAAAGAGAGAATAAGCCTTGGTCTTTCATGGCATCCAGGAGCGGTGGTGTAAACATGTAGGATATGCTTGCTCATTGCTGCTATTGATGTAATATAATAAACCAAACAATAGAACGGGGAATTAACGATGAAAACGATATGTTTTGTGTCAAATTCACGACTGAGAAGAATGCTCGTTGTGCGTTGACAATAAGTGTCGTGACTCAACAAACGAAATTTGTAATTGAATTTCTGTTTCTGCCATTTCAATAGAGATAAGGGTCTTGTTTCTCTATGTCATGCGACCAATTAAAATTACTTTATTGTTTGTTTTGAATTTTTATTTGTCAGTTGATTACAATTGTATACGCAGGATAAATGATTTCAGGAATCAATGAACATCAAAGAATAGGCACGAAAGTTATTATTTTTTTCGGATAATCTGCGGTATTCTTAACTTCATTATAAGGACATCCGTTGCTTCTCCTTTTGATGCCCAGTCGAATTTGTCAGATTTCTCTATTTGAGCCACACACATGAAGATTGGTCTTGTGCATTGTTGATGAATATTTAGACCAGGAAGAATTTTCGCACCCGGTGGGGAGAATATTCCGACACAAAAATTCTTTTTCACTTATGCTGTGTATACAGATTTTGATGGCGCTCATATTTAAAAGGTAAGAAATAATCTATTTTGTAAAATATCAAGGTTTACTAATTATTATTATTATTATTATGGTTAAAGTCGAAATAACCCCTGTTGCTTAATCAAAATAATATTTATGCTTTTAATAATAATTTTGTCAAGTGCGAGTTGGACTCGCATACTATGGTTTCCGTTCCACCATTGAGATTTGAACAATGTAAGTAAATCAAAGTAATATTTCAGTTTCAGACAGGCAGAGAATGAGTGGATTTTCTTATATTTATTCTTAAAATCTTTTTAACTAATTGCTTTAATTAAAAAAATATGCACTTTTATTTTTCACCATAGTCCTTCTTATTTTATCTGTTATATAATGCGCTGAATGTTTATGAAAATATTTATTTAATTTTCTATTTTGGCACCCACAATTAAGATTAGGATTTTCGCTTTATTTTACCAATAAATATTCAGTGATCCTTTATATAATTTGTTGACTGAATTTTAGGCTCAATATTTTGGACGTAAAAGAGGAAATAAAATATATTTGTATTTTTCTGATGATTCCTTTCATTTCATATCTTACTTTAAGGGTGCACTTATGAAAAACAAAGTTCAATTTTCTCTTTATGACTCTAAATTAATGTTAAAATTTATGTTTTACTTTTCTTGTAAATTTTCGTATGAGGCTACATTCTCAATATTTGCTTAAGCTTACGCTCAGTAGTTAGCAGCTATTGGAGGTAACGGTTGTATATTTTTTAATAACTAATAACTTATATTATTTGCCCCCAAATTAATATTAGGGTTTTCTTCTTATTTTTCCTGTAAAGGCTCAAAATTGTAGGTCTTAGTTTAGGAAATCAAGGGGGGATATAGATTATGGATATTTATGTTTCTCAGAATGAGTCTTTTCATTTCATATAATACCAGATTCATTTTAAAAAAGTACAATTTTTTAATTTTAGTTTGCCCCCAAAATGAATATTAGGGTTTGATAAAAAACTTTGATGAACTTTTTGTGTGAGTGATAAGTGGTTTAGATTTACAATTGGACCGGTAGTTACTTACTTAATACCTATAGAGAAAGCAGAATATTATTTTGGCTAAGCGTAAATTTTTCGACAGAATACAACATACCAACGGATATATTCCCGAATGAATTACCAACCACATATTTCTATCCATGAAACAATACATAAATATATAGGAAATGTATAGGAACATTCCTATTTGGTAAATAGCTATATTGGGACGTTTACAAAAATATATTTTGTACCTCTTGAGTGACAATGCTCGTAAATAATGAACAAATATTTATTTATTTACGTATTTATTCTCTTTACAAACACCAAATAGGTAATTACATGTAAAGGGTTAAACAGCACAAAAGTATTTGACAATGTCATAGATATAACAATATCATAACGGGCTTGCATCCTGATGCAGCAATAATATGCGCCTAAGCTCACCATATTTCATGTTAAATAGATCAGGAACTATGTTACTGGACAGCATATCATTGCAAGGGATATATGCCATTTCTGTGGGTGTAACAATTTCGTGACCAAATGTTGAAGGCATACTCAAGTTGAGGCCTCACCATAGATGTAAGTCGTAAGGTTGTTTTTACACTCAAATTTTGGCTATTACGTATGACAAATCCAAGAAGTTTGTATGCTTTGTTTATCAGGTAGTTGAAATGGGTATTGAATTTGAAGTTATTTGGAAAGACCACTTCCAGATATTTAACTTCCTTACACCTCTTAATCTTACAATTTCCAATATAATAGTCTTCAGTAGCTACATTGACTTTTCGGGAGAAGCACAAGATTTTTGGGTATTAACAAACAATTTGTTTTCTCTAAACCAGTTGAGCGCCAAATTCAGGTCGTTTTGAAGTGCAATAACATCATTTATGCCATTAATAGATTTAAATAATTTGATAAATTGAAATCAGCAAAGAACAACCCAACGCAGGTCTTCAGGCTATCGGGTAAGTCATTGGTAAAAATCAAAACCAAGAGAGGACCCAAGATACTACCCTGGGGTACTCCTGAGGTGGCAATATAGTGATGGGAGAAGACAGTACCTATCTTTACCCTTTGGGCTCATGTGAATAAGTCTGAAGTTATGAATGACAATACTTCACTTGAGAAACCAAGAACCCACATTTGTTTTATCAAGACACTGAAATTCACCTTATCGTATGCATTTGCACAGTGTATATGACATCTAGCTGTTGTTTGTTTAGAATTACGTCCGACACATATTCAGAAAAGATACAAAGATTTGTAACAATTGACTTATTAGGAAGAAAACATTGATGGCATTTGAAATTTTGTCAGCTATGTGTGCAAGTATGAAGTTATATATAATTTTTTCAAATATTTTAGTCAAGCTGTTTAATAAGCTGATAGATCGATAGTCATGAATATTTACCCTCCTCCCCTTTTTGAAGATTGGGGTTACAATTGGTTCTTTAAGCTTATCAGGAAACCATCGCTGCTTTGAAGCTTGATTAAAGATATATTTTCGAGCAGTAACCAACAGATCGGCACAGCCCTTTACGATTTATAGCGGTATATCATCAGGGCCAGTTGTTTTTTTTTGGGCTTCAAACTTTTTATATTGGAAAGAATGTCATCATCAGTTATTTCAGGTTTCAGGAGGTCGCTCGTACTTGGTTCAAATGTGTTTGAATGATTGAAAATATTGTGCAGGCATCTGCAATGCTTTGTTCATTGGTCAAGTTAATGTTATTATTCGAAGTTATCCTCCGTGATTAGTCTCGAATAAATGACCAGAAGGTACTGGGATCCTTAGTGATATTATTGTCAATTATTTTTTATAATTTTAAAAGTCTTTTCTAGTCTGTTTTTTAATATCACACCTCAATAACCTGTATTCATCGACATTTGATAAGCTTGCCTTACCTCTCGTTTTAAAGACATGTAGGTGATTTTTTTATCTGATCATTTGTACTAAATTGAATGTGAACCAGGAAGGATACCTATAACATTGTAACAGAATGCTGTTTAAAAATTTACTTCGAATTAGGTATAATCTGATTTTTTCCAAAGAAGAATTACACTAGAAATTAATCTACAGCTAATTCCAGCTGCAAGCATTCGAAATTAAATATTGAACGTTAGCTGCATTACCTCAGATGGATTATAATGAGAGCATTAACCGGTTATTTCTCCCTCTATGCCTTATGCAACAGCTATTATTACTGGGGTAACGAAGTTATATACGAAGTTATGTCTATCGCATTATTTTTTGCTTAATTATTAAAAGCTTCATTATTTGACTTTATGTAAATTTACTGCGTTCATTAAACAATAAGGCTCGTTACAAAGGGATTCTTGACTAAGGGGAAACTTTCATCGTAACGAAGTATTTTTGTTTTCGTTATTATTTTCAAAAGTGAAACATTTGAAATGGAATACGAACTCCGTTATTATGTTCGTTTGCTTTTGTGGTAAATTAATAACATGAGTTTTGTGTTTAGTTCTCATCAAATTTTAATTTTGGAATTGAGTAGGTAGATTCTTAAATAAATTATGTTGTTGCTTTGTTATCAATGAAACGAGACTTGACAAATTCCTTAATAAAATTTTTAATTTTTATTTTTATCAGTAGTTGTTAAATGTTGAAAAGTTTCATTATTACATTTTCAGCCGTATATAACAATGTTTTGGGCGGTTTTACAGTAGTATATAAGGAAGCGGCAGTCATTTGAGACACTCTAACTAAAATAATTGTCACTATTTTGTTACAAGTCAAGTATTAATCCTAATTTAATTTTTAAATTAATTATATCGGCAAAGAAATATAAGTTTATATAGTA
This sequence comes from Octodonta nipae, assembly GCA_034190945.1. Classification (NCBI taxonomy): domain Eukaryota; kingdom Metazoa; phylum Arthropoda; class Insecta; order Coleoptera; family Chrysomelidae; genus Octodonta; species Octodonta nipae. The sequence goes on along the minus strand of CM067221.1, from coordinate 31,694,701 downwards.
AGTGTTTGTAAATAGTTTTGTTCTTCTGAATAAGTGTTTGAAGACAAGATGTCAAAGAAAAGTTCGTTTTGTTCATCATTACAAACACAACATGTATACAAAACAATAAATTATATACCTATATATTCAACGATAGCAACAATTTAAAAATTTTTAAGATCTTATTCTATGTACTATTAAAATGAGTTTTACTCATTTTATGTCAATTGAAAATAGTACCAACAATTAATTATTAATGACATAATATTTAAAAAAATGCCACATGTCATAGAGGCTGATGCAGCATTCCCACTGTCAGAAAGCATACTGACACATTTTCTACTAAGAACTATGACCCATGAACAAAGAATTTTTAATTATAGATTTAGAGTCCTGTTAAATACAATAAATTTAAGTGCAGAAAAATTACAGGGCCTGTTGCATTTTAAACAATTTTTTGCCCAAGATGTCTGGTGCACACAGCTCAAGAGAAGGTAGTCAAATAACTTTTATATATGGACGTTCACATCAAGGTGGAAATCACTCTTCTTCAGTAATAATAATAATGAAGAACCTGTGCCCTGACAAGAACATATGTAAATTACACTATAATATGTAAATAAAACAATATCAAAAATTTAAATGTTGTTTATTCCATTTCCTCTTCTAGTACATCATAAATAAAATTATGAATTTTTCTCTTTAATTGGACTTTTTTGATATTCTTAATCTTCCTTATATTACTGTCAAAATAACTTAAACTCATCTTCTGATTCTGTTTCACATTTTGGCAATATATTTACTGCCTTTTCTAGTAGGTATTCCCAAATAATCTTCACCTCTTTTTCGTGAGGGTGTAGAGGACTGTAGATGTCCTGGTCTGCTACCGTCAATGTTAATCTCCACACTATTAAGTTCATCAATAGTTACTTCAAAAAGATTTTCAGTTACATCTTGTTCTTGTGATGTTGATACATCCTATATACAGGGTGAGTTTTTTTTGATAACCAGTAAGGGGATCTCGGAAACTAGCGGAGATAGAGTAATGGTTAAATTGGGAAAGATTTGCAGTTTTCCTGGCCCAATTTAATGACACTTTCGGATTTTTGTAAAAAAGTCATGGCTTACTAGATATTTTGAAAAAACGAAATTCTGTCGATATAGTCAAATCCCTTTAGCTCCTGGGTTTTTAATTTTATAAAGAAAGTGTAAATACCAAAATTGAAGGGAATTGTATCCCGAATATGATTGTCATGTCCTCGTTTGCGTGACAGCTTTCGTTTTCGAGACAAACTTATCTTTTTTTGAATGGAAACCATAGTTGGCTATGACCTCAAAAAATCGGACATTTTTAGAGCTTTTCAACGATATAATAGTCGATATAGTTTTCATAAAATCAACGGAGTTATGGATGCTTTTCTCTCTTATTTTCACTTTTAACGTAGTTAGCCATGAAAGAGATTGATTTATTAATAACTATTCCAAAAAACATTGAACAAAATTCTTATTAGGTATATCATATATAAAGAAAAAACTAAATAAGTAGGTACTTATTAAAAACTTAAGAAATTAAAGTACATAATAATGGTTTCAATTAATGTTCGAAACTCCACCATTTAGACAAAAATTGCATCTTTTTAAGATTGACATTACCACTTTCCTCACAGACCGCCTATCAATTTCTTCAATTGCTTGTAATACCGCCTCTCTTAGGTCACCAACTGTCTCATACTTTCTTTTGTATACTTTGTTTTTTAGCGCACCCCATAAATAGAACTCCATAACTGCCAGATCGGAAGGCCGGGGTGGCCATTCGCGTGGGCCATTTCTTCCTATCCAAGAGTTTGGATAGGTATTATCTAAGTGTTGTCTTACTAATAACGAGTTATGAGCAGGTGCTCCATCATGTTCTCATCAATTTCTAAACGAGTTCTCAAATTCAAATTATGCAACATGTATTGAAAAGTGTATTGCAAGAAATGCAAGTAGCGCTCCCCAGTATCTGGAGTCGTCTTTGTTCTACATGGAAAGGGTTTTCTTTAGCCCAGATATGCTCATTGTGCCTATTGAACATACCGCAGTTAGTAAATCTAGTTTCATCTGACCATAACACCTTTAATGGAAACTGTGGATTGTCAAGGCACATGTCTCTAAACCATGTACAAAACAAAATAAGTTGATGTTCATCACCAGCATGCAAAGTTTGAGAAACTGAAAGTTTGTACGGGTGGAACTTGTTCGCTTTCAGTACCTTAACTACAGTTCGTTGAGATGTGCAAGCTTCTGCCGCAATCTCACGAGTTGATTTACCATTGCCAAAACATTTATTTGTGTTGCTTTGTTAATTTAATTACGTTCCTTTGGTGATTTAGTAAAATATCCATACCTGCGTAAACTATCATAAAGCCTCTTAAATGTACATAGAGCAGGTTGACAACGATTAAAATATCTATAAAAGTATTCCTCAGCTGCCCGAACTGAAATTTTATGGCATATGATATAACATTCCACCATATTCAGTTTTTCTTCGTTAGAATATTCCTTTTTATCACGAAAACTTTTCAATATCGACAGTTCGGCACTACTAATGAAATTACTCTCAAATGAGGAAACGTCAAAGTGAAAACAATCTTGTTCATGGCTACCTACGTTTAAAGTGAAAATAAAAGAGAAAAGCTTCCATAACTCCGTTATTTTTATGAATAACTATATCGAGTATTATATAGTTGAAAAGCTCTAAGACTGTCCGATTTTTTGGCCAACTATGGTTTCCATTCAAAAAAAGATAAGTTTGTGTCATATGTCGAGAACGAGAGCTGTCACGCAAACGAGGACATGGCAATCATATTTGGGATACAATTCCCTTCAATTTTGATATTTGCACTTTTTTTATAAAATCAAAAACAAAGAAGCTAGAGGGATTTGACTAAATCGACAGAATTTCGTTTTTTTAAATATCTAGTAAGCTATGACTTTTTACAAAAATCCGAAAGTGTCATTTAATTGGGCCAGTAAAACTGCAAATTTTTCCCAATTTAACCATTGCTCTATCTCCGCTAGTTTCCGAGATCCTCATACTGATCATCAAAAAAACTCACCCTGTATATATTCGAAATTTGTTTGCCCTAAACAGACAGGATAACTGCTAGCACTCGAATTTTGTAACACCACCATGTAGATACTTAGACAGAATCTGCTCCAGTACCACTTGTAGTTTTCTTTATTTTATTATATTCATGGAAGAACTGGGTTCTTAAATTTGCAATCTTTTTCTTTACATTATCCACCGTTATGTTAATGTTATTACATTACATACTTCTTTTAACTGTTCGGTAAGTTTCATCTAACCTCCCTGTCGTGTTACCCGGCTTTTATATTCAGAACATTACACATTGTATTTAATTTGGATGGATGGACTTTGTTTATACAAATAGATTACGTTGGTTATGTTATATCATTCCTGTTGAATGTGAAATCACTTTTCGACATTTTTAAAAATAATTCTTGATGATTGTTATTGTGTTTATATTTATACTGATTTCAAATGATAAATGTGAAATGACATCTAAAACGTCAAGCGTCAAGATGCCAACTATGAAACAAAACTGTTGGTTATTCTGCATCAACGCCAAAAAAATGGTATAAGAATTGGTTCGTTACCCCCAAAAGTATACTTATAGGAAGTATATGGTCTACAGTGCGAAATTAAGCAATTTAATTTGTATGATCTGTGATTTAACCTAGTAATTCTTCTTCCTTGTTCAATTAACAGTGACACCAACTAATGACGAAAGGTGAAACAAATACAACAGCATTAAGTCATGAATAAAACTTTTTGAAGTTTTACATGTTAAACTTTTCCACTCAATAAATTTTAATTATTATCAAGAAGTATGAATGTAAAATATTTACTTTATAATATGAAGCTAGTCAGTACATAAATTTAATGGCAAGTTTAATGATCTTCTTTATGACTTCTGTCGTATGTCAAGTCTCTAATTTAATGTATCGCTAAGAAAGAATTGGAGTTTTTATTAGAACGAACAGCAAATTTTGTGCTTATTCAACTTTTTTTTTTAAAATTTTTTGAACCACCCTGTATAACTTTAATTTTATTCCACCTTATATTTCAAGCATCCTACATATGTAACTGCTAAATGTACCATCCAATATCACATTTATTTGTAAAATTTTTTGAACCCACATGTATTACTGCAATTTTACTTCTCCCTATATTTCAACTACGCACATTGCTTGCTGCTTGAATTTCCATGCACGCACACACACACCTACCACCGTATACCTTAAAGAAAAGATCGCTCATATAACAATTTTTCTTTTTCATACATTTCAGTTTAAGCCCCGTAAAACGAAAACCGTTACCATCCTGTGCGATATACTTTCATCGCATATCTGGACATTTAAGCTAGATATTTATGATGTTTTTACATCATAAACACAGTTTTGCCCCATAACAACCAAACTTTTATTTTAAACACTCCACGCCTTTTCAACAACTCTTAAGTTATCATCATAGAGGAGTAAACCAAGTAAACCAAACCAGTTTGGTTTACTCCTTGATGATGACAACTTAGAGTTGTTGAAAATGGCGTTGAGTGTTTAAAATAAACGTTTGGTTTTAGGGTTCAAACTGTGTTTTTACATTTGTGAAACACCAAAAGTTCCACAGCATTTCCATTAGATATTTATGATGAAAATTTGACAGTTACATTGATTTCTACAGAATACAGTAGAATACAATTAAAGTATTCAAATTGATCGAGCCGTTTTAGAGAAAACAGTGCAGATTCATTGAAATTCACTAATTTAAAACCGTAAATCTCATGTTATAGAAAGTTATATGTTCCTTTCTGTAACAGTCCTTATTGCAATGCCGTTTAAACCAATGCAATATTACCCAAGCCCTTTTTGAATAATCACTGAGCAAACATAAAAACAACATGCTGCTTTTTGGAAGTCGGTTAAAAATGAAAACTATTGTGGCTTAATTCTGATAACTGAGGACGATTGTATCGCTGGTACTTACGTAGAATTCAAGCGTACCTGGGTGCCGATAATTACGAAGAAATTGGTAAGTTACGTCTCATTTTAAACAACTATATATCGGGATAGTTCATAAGGATTTTCCTAAGTTTTCCCTTATGGCATTAGTGGAATCACTGAATCAATAGTATTCTTTAATCGCACTATCTTACAACAAAGTGCAAAATTGTCAAATCGATAGCTGTTAATTTCAAATTTGTATTTTATTCAGATTTAATGGCATTGACAATAAAGTCAGAATAAGACTTTGAAATGTTTAGATTTTTTTAATTTAGAGCTATTTTTCCTCTATATGGTGTTATTTATTATGCAGGAAACCCAAACGAAAAGATAATTGTTATAGATAACGATATATTTTTATCACCACAAAACAAGTGTAACTTCTTTAAGCAAAAATGACATGTTTCATTAAATTCGCCCACACTAGTCAAAATGTTAACAACAATAAAAACAATTGGAAAAAGACAAGAAAATAATTTGCCGACAACGGCCTCTACAATATTGCCCAAACTTATGCGTTAGTATAGCTCTGCTTTCTTTCATGTATATACATATTCAGCTTGAAAAAAAATTTTGGTTACTAAAAATACAAAATGGTAAGCGTCAATTTTCATTATTAGGGCGTCTTAATTTTGTATGGAAGCACTTTTGTACTAAGGATGTGTTTGTTTTAATCGCTGTAATTTGTCAGAATGCAGAAGTTGCTCCATTTCTTTCTGGACACTCTGTAATTTAAACCAACTGTGGTACCTGACATTTACTTGATACAGTAAACATCTGATGATAGGTTATGCTTAACTAATACTTATTTACGTTTGTCGACGAAAAAGAATATATGATTTCTTTTAAATAAGTAACACGAGAGATTGCCAACACAAAGGTCTTTTAGTGTATACAATACCGCTACCCAGCTTTTGATATCAAATTCTCACACAAATCCCTCAACACCAACAAACACAAAAACTAACGGGGCCAAACACAACGTTTTGTGTTTACAGCCCAAAAAGGTTGCATTAAAAAATTCATAACTAAGCCGCATCTACTAAACAGGATACAACATTTAATCACCTATGCCGGTCCAAAAACCCCAAAAATTACTTAATTATTCAGGCAATAGCCTCGCTGCGCTATTCCCGTGGTAACGCTTCCATTGTACGGGCACAAAACAAAATGTATTTCAGTTTGCCAGAGAGCACACAGACATTTTCAATTAATAATAAATTCACTTCAATGCGATGAAGTTCATTGCATTTCAGCCCTCTCTAAAATCACAGCGCCTGTGTCGGATGTAATAAACGCTTAAGTATTTATCACATGAAAAGTTCAAACTCTGATTGGAAGCAATGGAAATGATAGTAAAAGTGGCAGGGTATGATACTGGCATATTTTATTCAGCAGTTCGAGGAGAATCGAGAAGTTTCTGTAAGAAAAGAAGCAAAACAAAACTTCACTTATAAATAATGCTATATGAAAGTTTTGTTGCTGACGTGTAGAAAATTAATATCGTAGTTGGCAGCTCATTTATATTTTCAGTTAATTTGAAAAGACATAACCAGCATCGGCATATTTACCCTATAAAATTAACCTGTCCCTTAAAAAAGAACATAGAAAAAATCGTTTTAGTTTTTTGTCAATCGAAAATACCATACAGGAATATTGCTCAAAATAAAGAAGTTAATCGTTCAAGTATTCTTCATGTCACATAAAACACAACCAAGGGCCATGTTTTGTAATGGGAAAATAAAACAAAATCACTTGTAAATAGCTTGTAAGTTAAGAAATAATTAACGCATATTAAGTAAAATATAAGGAATAAATGGTTTACGCCAGTCACTAGAGCATCTAACAATTATTGACTATATCACTGGATAAGTGTAAAGAATTGAAAAACCTACAAAACTAACTTTCGTAAAGTCCAATCGGAGTATTTCCCACCGACAAAATCTAGAAAAACCGCTAAAATTTGCCATTATTTAAAAATTGATAACTTAGACAATTTTAAAGCTGAGGAACAGAATACTCTCTTCGAGGTGTCATTTTTTTGTACGCAAGAGAATATAACATATATTGTTTTTGATTAGGGAACCTTCATCAGTTGCGCTTCCACAATTGAATGTCCTCTCGAACACTTCTTTATGTATCTGATACATATCGTTAAATTTGAAGACGCGAGATATAAAGACCGACATCTAGGATTTTCGGGGAAACTAGCACAAAGAGGTTACGAATCTGGAGCCGTTCCATATAATCAATATCTCCGACAGGTGAAGTTAACCTGAAAATTTCACGGTGACATTCTAACCTAGGAGTTACGGGTAACAAAAATTACATTGTAACTCGAGAAAAATAGTAGAGACTCCAAAGAACCGACGGAGAACTTACTGTCAAAATGATATTTCCTATCGCTATTCAAATCGAACTAAAACAGTCTAGTGACGCTGAAACCTTACCATCAGGGATTTGCATAATTTAAATGTACTAGTCGGGGGGCAGATGACACTGAAACACGGAAATCGCAAAAGTGTTTTTCGTTGAAACTTTAGTTTGCCAGTAAAGCATGAGAAAAAAAGAGTTAATTGACATTTCTACATTGACAAAAAGTATGAATTAGGATTCTGCATGTTGTCTTTGAACTCATAGATCACTAAAATCTGTCGTAACCAAATTTCCCGAGAGAATTATGGTTAATGGGTCCGAGGAATTGAGTAAATAATAATAGGAGAATTGTATTTTACAAACACGGTATTCTTTGCTAAGAAATACACCAAAGGTTCCACATTTCTGACCTGACAAGATTTTGGAACTTATTGGGTTAGTCTTTTTTATTTTTCTGATATGCATATTCATGAACGTGGATCGACCATTAAGATGATTTGTTCAGCTCATATTAAAATGGTTAGAACCTCTGTGTGCTTCCCCGAAAATCCTACATGTCGATCAATACATGTCGCGTCAACATACTAAATGATATGTATTAAATATATAACCAATAGTTTGATATAAATTTTCTTGTGGAAAGCCCAACTGATGAAGATTTCCAACCAGAAAAATATTCATTGAAGTGGAGTTAACCTGATAATTTTAACGTAACATTCTATTCTAGGAGTTACGGGGTAACTGTTACTTCTGCTATGTTAATTTCCGAGGTGTCAGCGTTAAAAATGATTTATCCAGACTTAGAACCGGCCAAAATACCTCTACCATATTCAGAAGAAGTACCTGTTTCATCTTTGATTTCGAAGGCACAGCCTCCACAGAAGCAAAATCGTATATTATTACATAAAAAGAACTAAATGATTTGATAAGGGTTCTTGAGCTACCTAAGAATCTTCGGAAATATTGGCTTCGAGAGTAAAAGAAAACTTACTGGCGCCAGGTACAAAAGTGGCGTTCTACCTTACATTCGGAAAATGATATTGTTTTGGGTTTGGATGTGCAAGGCCTATCCTCAAAATGAGTCTCAGAATATCAGATAAATGAAGGGCGTCTCTTTATGAACTGCTCTAAACGTAGCCTGAAGTGTATTGTTTTGCACAATAGCAACAAATATGGTTCAGTTCCATTGCAAATTGAACAAAATTAAAGGAAGGGTTTGTTTATTGTACTGTTCAGTTGATTAACTTGTTGCAGTTTTGCAAATAAATGGGTAAATACACACGTAAGGTGGTTGCTTTGGTTGACACTTTGAAATTCTTTCTCGTAAACCATAAACTTTTGGACATATGTTATGTAGGACTATTTTATTTATACTGATCAGTTCCATCATATACCAAAATATCTGCACTGCCATATGTTACACCCTGGTCTGAGCATAGAAAAGATAAAAGGAGCAATTTTCGAATAAATTCTAATTTCTAAAGTCCAGTGAACGATTTCAAATGAACCTCGTGAACTTTCCTGGAAATTACAAGTCAAATAACTGCTCACAATTTGTAATGACATGTTAAAGAACTTCAAGAATTTAATTTAAGGTGTATAATGTCCATCAAAGTGCACTACCTCCACAGCCCTCTTGATCAATTTTTAGAGAATCTTAGATCCTTTAGCGAAAAATACAAGAGAAGGATCTAAAACCGACGAGGAGAAATACCAAAGTCGATAGGATCGGCATCTGATGGCTACTACTGTTGGAGTATGTAACGTTGTTGTCCCAATACATTTCATTCACAAAAGTCGCAAATATGAAATATATATGAGTTTAATAACTGGGAGTTGTTTTTTCTTTCTCTACAACTCAATGCCTAGAAAAGTACACCTACGATGTCTAAATGTTTGGTATGCATGCCATCAGCAAACGGTCCTAAGATGAATAAAAAAGTACTGTTTCTCGGCATTAAAACTAGTATTGACTACTGTTATCTGACGGTCATTAGTTGCGAAGGCCAATTTAATTCGAAGTGTACTAATTAAATGTTATTATTCATGGCTTAACAGTAGACTGGATAAATAGAATTCAAATTTGACAAATAACAGTATACCAATTTTTTGAAATGAAGCAATTTTGTTTCTCTGAGTAAATTTCTTTTGTAGAATAAATGACCTCATTACACGTCTTTATAATAAAGGGTTTAATTATATATTATGGCTAAGAGCCTCAATTCACTTTTCAATATTTTTTACCCATAAATCATCATTAAAAGTCGCAATTTCATTTAAAAAGTTTTGCTGACAGAACAGTTCTTATTGAGACAGATATAAACTTGACATCTCCACCATAAAGATATGCTTTATGAAGCTTCCACAGAAAGTTGACCAAGTTGTTAACTCTCTTCGTGAAATATTCGGGAAATTTGTGGGACGAAAAGAGCATTAAACAATCCATTATAACGTGTCCCTTTTAGCTGACATTCATTATTTTTGTTAATGAATGAACGCTAATGGATTTTATGGTGGTGGGTTCGAAACCTCCTCCCATCCCACCTCCGGGTGAAATAATTGCTCGACACCAAAACAGGCAACCAACACTGCGGAACGGAATTTCGAACCTAAAACGGGCGACCAACATTCACGATTGCCGTGAATGTTGTGTTCTTGAAGGAGTGGAGTCCGGCACGCAGAAATCCTGCAAAGAAGAATTAGGTTAAGAGATATTATTCCTTGGCATTTGATTAATCGTTTGACTGTCAAGGAGGTTGGTGAACAATTCGTTTTGAAAACTGTTGTTTTAAACAAATAGCATGAGAATTGATGTAAAACAATTTTTTGTGAGAAAATTTGTTATACATAATATTCTAAAACAATATCAAAATTAGGTACTCGTTATGATTGCTGAAGGTTGAGCCGTAGGGATATTCACAAAACATCGAATCCATTCGATGTTTACCATACGATACATCGGATTGATTCGATGTTTTTTTCCATTCGATGCATCGATGTTTTTTATAAAAAACATCGAATCATTAAAAAAAACTAACTCTCTAACTAATAATGAAATATAACATTAAAAATATATTATAATATAGTTCATTTATTCAAGATTAAATTATTAATTTTTAAATAATTGTAATGAACACTGGGTGACATCTTTGAGCAGTGAACAGCTATTGAACCTAAGGAACTAAAGTATGATCATTCTCGTCAGCCATTTTGGGTCCAGCTGCCACTGCTCCTCCATGTTTACAATGCATTAGGCTTCACTTTTAAATCAATAAAGATAAATTATTTATGGTAAAACGTGAAAAATTGTGAAATGAATGTGTCCCGAGTATTTTCTTTAATAGAATAGTTTGGAAAAACAGGCAAAAGTAGGCAGAGAAACAGTTCTGGTCGTTTCAAATGTGTTAATAATCAATGGTCTAAAACAAGCCTTCCTGGGTACTCAACAACTCAAATCCAAGCCTCTTTAAAAGCTTACTTAATAGTTTTCAGGTTTCAAGGTTTATCAACAAATTATTAATTCATACTTAAAGGGGAGCCAAAATGCATTCATTGCAAATAAGTACAAGGCAAAAGTGATAGACGAACCCAAAATGGCTGATAAGAATCCCTATGTTTTTAGTATCCTATTAAGCCCCGATTCTTGTTACTATTCGACGGCTTTACGATTCCAAAGATTACGAAAGTTCTATGAAAATTGATATAATTTAATGAAAATTAACCAGTAACTTAAACTTTAATATTAATGTTTTTTTTTGTAATTATTGTTTTTGTAAAATAATTCTATTTGTATTTTTTAGTTCACTTATGAAGCTATATAATATATCGCACTCATATAATTGAACCTCTAACCAATACGTAAAAAATAAAATACCTTATTGCAGTTATTATAGCTCTACACTTCTGATACCCTGACTCTATGTTCAAATCCCAAAAGTGGAACTTAAGGCATTTAAATAATTGGAAATCAAACCATTGTGCAAAGTATTCGATGTTGAAAAAATATCGTTTTTAGCGATGTATCGAAAAACATCGATGTCTTTACATCGAATAAAAACATCGATGTTTTTTCTTGATGGACACCCCTAGGTTGAGGACCTATACAATAAGCAGTTATGCAGGCAGGTACCTACTGAATACTTATATACGAAATGAAATAACAAGGACTAATCATCACCTATTCACAGTTGACACTTATGTACAAACTAATCACCTATCTTATAGTACATTTTTGCACGCTATCCCAAGCAACAAATAAGTTTGGTGAAGTCGTAGAAATAAAAACAATGCTTGAGTCTGCTCTTATTACCTATAGTTATTTTATACATAGGTATTTATTCGGTTACTACGTTTGTAAGTGTTTATTGTTTATTGTTAAATTTCGTTAGTTATTTTCAACCTTGTGGGTCAACGTTGAAGTCAGTTATTTTAAATTTTCGTTGTTTCAGACTTCAGACTTTCAGACAAAAAACGTCGCCATTCTATCAATACGAACATTGTAACAAAAATTCCCTCCAAAAATCGATATCAGAATTTTAGTGAATCAACTTGCACCACGCCATGCCGCAAAATATTTTTGTTATACCGCTCTTGTAAACACCCTGTGTATATCGATTTAGAAATATTATTGTGAATAATTATTCAGTGATATAAACGGAAGTCAAATATGATTACTTTAAGAAATGTTATGTGGCAGTTTGTTGTTGTTTATGATTTTTAAGTTTGCCGATTTTTTGAAAATTGATTAGTTTCCTGTCAATTAAATACAATACTTTTTTCGACGTATAGATGAGGACTTTATTTGCTGGTGAATTTAATTCATTGAAACTATAATGCATGTACCTACTGCGACTTGTAATCAAAGCTGCAACTATTATGTCAGAGTTTAAAATAAAAAATATTAGATACCTCATAGTTGAACTCGTAATCGTGCACCAAATAGACCAGGTTTCTGCAAAAGGGTTGGAACAAATTCAGTTCGCCTGTTTTATTTTTCTTCACTATTCATAGATATTTGGGAACGGACTGCGATGTTGTAATATTAAATGTTCACACTATTTATTTTGTTGCATTAAAATATAAGTTTGGTAATTCCATTTATGTGAAATTCACTCCACTCTGAAGTTATGTTGTTAATTACTCTGATTCCAATAGCTTGCCTGAGCTCTCATTGTATAAGCAAATTTTAATAGCTCATGTGTCTGATGACGTTGTTCACAATCACATTGTCCTCCCTTTCTATCCCTGAACAAGCTTCATGACTACATATTCAATATTTGGTCAGTCCTTTACGCTTGTTAATTTTTAATTGCTTAACATGCATTATTGTACCAGGGGTAACTCCCTATTCTCTTTGCTAATATTAAGAGTTTTTTGACATTGTATTCTTTTTTGTGTTTTTATTATTATTATTTGTTGTTCCAGACATCTGTTATGCTCCAGACCATCCTACAGAAACAAAAACGACACAGGAACTCGACATTCACAACATTCTGTGATTTTGACTAGGCAGATCGCCCAATTTAATTCCTCTAGATTTTGTATTGAAGGTTTCCTTAAAAAGCAAAGTATACTTTATTCAAGTAGCGAATTCAAAAGATTTAACAGCAAGAATACGTGAAAAAGAATATTGTAATGTTTTTATTTTCACACACCTGTTCTTTTCAGTTCTTGGATTCATTTAAAAACACAGTCGAAGTCACTCTAATTTATTTCCACTACTTTAACACAATTTATATTCACAGAAACTATTTACATTTTAACTATACAATGCGACCGTCGAAAACTGAATGCCTCCTATCGCCAGCTGTTCATATTTATATATTTCTCTCCGAATTGTCTGGTAAGTCCACGAACTTCTTTCATGTGTACTGGAATTCCCAGTAACGGCAGCGGTCGGCCTGTTGAGAGACAAAACATTTCGGATACCCAGAAGTATCGGTATAAATCCCTTCCAATTGGTTGATGGCCGATTGCACTAGCAGTCGGATGAATTCTCGTAACAATATATTGCCGAAGGTGTTATTCACGACGTTCAAAGGCTTACTGTCAGATTTTTCGATTTGTAATGTTTTCGATACTATTACGTATGTAACAAATATTGATATTTACCATGTCTTGTGTAAGTAGAAACGTGTTCATTCTAATTTAGCAATAAAAATCGGCTTTGACAATAAAAAATGGTGTCATCATATCTCTTTCATGTCATACCCTGTTTTTGTGATCTACTTTCTTTTTTTGATAGAGGAAGTAAAATCATTACGAAGAATTTATAGAAATCGCCTATAGAAAATTACTTTTATGATGTCTTTACGTTGCATATTAATAAAATCAAAATGAAGATATTAAATAATTTCTAATAACGCCAGGCAAACAAGTTCCAGCAACATATTGTGATCTTTTACGCCCACTGCAACATACATGAGAGCAATAAAGACATTCAGCAGAGTACTCGTCAGATGAACGAACAGTTTTCTTCCCTTCGCATCACTCCTCATTCTTTCTTTACAAATTTTCTCCACCATAGTTCCCAAAAGAAAACCCACTATAACATTTGCAATGCGTTCCGGTTATATTGCAGGTCGTTCTTGTTTATGATATTTAATTTTTAGGTCCAGAACGAAATGGTTTGCTGTTACAGTTTCCCTTTTTTAACCTACTTCCAAAAAGGAGGAGGTTATCAACTCATCACTTTTTTTATGTATGCTCAGTGATTATTCAAAAACTGCTTGGGCATTGTATTAAGGAATATTACAGAAAGGTCCCATATAATTTACTATAACGTGAGATTTACAGTTTTCCAGAAAATCATAAAAAACAGTAATTAAGAGACTACATTTCAGTGAATTTCAATAAATCTACACTGTTTTCTCTAAAACGGTTCAACCAATTTGAATATTTTAAATTGTATTCTACAAAGAGATATTCCAGCTTTATTCCTTATAATTATTTATAATGTAAACGTAAAACATACCACTTTTCCAAAAATTATTTGCAAAACACGGTAAACATCAATGTAAATGTCACATTTTCGTTATAAATATCTAGCTTAAATGTTAAGATATGCCATGAAAGTATATCGTACAGGGTGTTTTGTAACCGTTTTCATTGCAATCGAATAAACTGGCACAAAAGATGCCATTAGTATGTGGAAAGGAAAATAATTTGGGAAAGCGATGTTTTCTATATGGTATACGGTGGTAGGTGTCTACATGCATCAAATTTCAAGCAGCAAGCAATGTGCACAGTTGAAATATTGGGCGAAGTAAAATTACAGTTAGACAGGTCGGTTCAAAAATCTTACAAATAAATGTGATATTAGGTGGAACATAAGCAGTTCCATACATAGGATGGTTGCAATAATAGCGTGAAATAGAATTAAAGTTGTACAGACTGGTTCAATAACTGTTGTATTGGGTGACACATAAGAGTTGCGTATACAAGGTGGTTAAAACAAGAGTCAAGTAAAACTATAGTTATACAGAGTTGATAAAAAAAACTTTAAAAAATGGTTAAATGAGCATATGCAATAATGATATTCGAGCTATAGGGCGAAGGGTTGAAAAAATAAAGCAGTACAGTACAGGATGATTGAAATATAAGGTAAAGTGAAATTATGTTATACGGGGTGGTTAAATAAATCTTATATAGTGTGGAAATAAAATTTTAGGTATACAGGGTGATTTAAACATAAGAAAAGTTGAAACCGCCAATAAGGTGGAGAGGAATAATACTTATACAGGCCGGTTGCAACATCTTATAGAATTATACTTGCACAGGGTGATTCAGAGAATGATAGACAATTAATTATAGAGGGTGACCAATACGCAGACACATATACAGGTTGGTTGTAATATAGGTTGAATTAGAATTGCATTTATAGAAAATGGTTCAAATAATAAAAAGATAAAAAAGTTGGATAGTAAAGAAAAAAAATTAAATATAGAGAAGGAGAGATAAGAATACACTACAATAATCAATAGAATTGTACCTCAGATCAGATAAAAAAATATGTCAGAAGATAGTTTCTAAAAGGTTTTTATTTTAAGCCAGTTGAAGTCGTTTTTTTTTTAATATTAGTTCGGTTTGCTATTGTCACTTGGGTTTCTCTGTTGTTTCGACGATCGTTAGTCTTAGATGTCCATAACTGAGGATCTTGAATCTACTGAAACAGAAACCTACTCAGTTATAACGAAGAAATTGACGTAGTAAAGTACTGAAAACACAATGTTTTAAAATAAATATTAAAGTTTCTGCAATATTAAATGAGAGCAGTAAAGACACTCAGCAGCGTACTCGTCAGATGAGTGTACACTTTTCCTGCCTCCTGAATTATTCTTTAACAATTTTGTCGATCATAGTTGCCAGAAGAAAACCCATTATTACATTTCCAATCTATTCCGGTTATTTTCAGGTAATGTGGCAGGTCGTTATTGTCTATAATATTAAATCTTTACGTCCAGAACGAATTGGAAAATGAACAAATTTTCCTTTCGTCATAGTATCGGTAATTAAGTTTAATTAGATTTGCTGTTGTTGTATGGGAATTTCTGTTGTTTCGGCGATCGTTAGACTTAGATGTCCATAACTGAGGATCTTGAATATACGACACTGAAACAGAAACCTGCTCAATTATAATAGAACAAATTGAAGTATTAAAGTATTGAATGTTACAATAGCTCTTTTAATATAAATATTAAAGTTACTTTCACTGATATGTGATTTATCAATAAATAATTCTTTATGATACTGATTAATTAAAATTATATCATATACTTCAAGAATCACATTAACTGAAGTTAACGCATACGAATATAGCATGATCCAGTGCCAAAAACCTCCAGCAGAATGACTAGCTATCTTTGGCTTGAACCTGTTTTGCAACCCGAAACTGCAAGCGTCTTTAACCAGGTCTGTTACACTTTTGTGAAATGAGTTCGCTGAAGTATTATTAATCCTAGAGTGAGCTTTTATAAACGGTGTTGGCAGTGTTGATACACAGAATATACTGTTAGTTTTGTATGAAATGTATTACCATTTAACAGTAAAAGCACCAGGTTGTCTATTCAGGAAACCATGATTTTTTATTTTATTTTTTGTGTCAGACTTTTTTTGAGTGGACTTATTTTATTAGGTAAATATCTTGAGGACCTTTTCTGTCCAAGATACTATTTAAGCTGAATGTATAACTTCATTGTATAATTGCTAATCATCTAAAACAACCGTAATTAGAAACTTTTGTAGCTTTGGAGGTGTTTCATTAATAATAAACCATTTGAGATATATAAAACTACAACATACTATAATAAACCGAATCAAACTTTAGATCAATTGTGAAGAGTTATACAACAATAATAAGAGCGGCAGTCATTTGAGACCGAACGATGGAAGTGAAAGCTTCTTACGAAATATTCTGCACTTCACTCGTTATCTCAGTCTCTATTTTTCTTTCTTTGTATCACTATTAGTAATGGATATAAATGTCAGGCGAATTAGAATAATTGTCACTCAAGTTTTAATGCTAATTTAATTCTAAATTTAAATATATTTCAAAAGAAATATAAATTTAGATATCGAGTTAGTGTCTGTAAATAGTTTTGTACATCTGAATAAGTATTTGAAAACAAGATGTGAAAGAAAAGTTCGTTTTGTTCTTAGTTAACATCATTACAAACGAATAACATTTATACAAAACAATAAATTAGATACATATATATTCAAAGGTAGTAACAATTTAAACATTTTAAGTTCTTATTCTATGTAATTAAATCAGTTTTATTCATTTTATGTGAATTGAAAATGGTAAGTAAAATTAATTAATAATGACATAATATTTAAAAAAAAGTATAACTGTACTCGGTTTCGAACCCGACAACGGTGGATTCGCAGCCGTGCGCTTTACACTCTGGACCACTTGTATGTTACACATTCGTCCCTTTATGGAGTGGTAAACGTACTTTGTTACGATAACAAAACAATGTAAACTTGTACGATCTGAGACATAAACAAAGGGCATGTTCTGCAGGTCAGTAAAGTTAGCACCACCATTTGGCAGAAACCCAGATTAAAATATATGGGAATTACGAGCTATTTAGGAGCTCTTGATTTTTACCTAAACTGAATTTTGAGCTCAATATTTACTATGAAAAAAGTGCAAAAAACTATTGGCGGTGCTAACTTTACGTAAAATTTAGCACAAAACAAAAAAAATGTGAAGCGTCTCAAATTAGGAGCTATTTACGAAGTTTTAATTGATGTATTGAACGTCAACCCCCTAAATTTGTCTAAGGGGAGAAAACCACCCCGAAAAAACATTGAATTTTAATTTTAAATTTAAAACCTACTAAAATTATCTACGAATTACGAGCTCTTTACTGGTGTAATGCAGATTACTTAAATTCAGGGGGTGAAAACCACCCCCAAATTATGCAGTATGTTCGAATTTAATGATTTATTAATTTTGAAAAATACCGGCATAATCTACGATTTACGAGCTTTCCAACGGTGTATTACACGACAACATTGAAATTACTGTAAGTGGTGCAAACAAGAGGTCGTAAATAGTAGATTCGTAAGTAGTGTGGTTTAGAACAGTCAGATTTGAAAATCGTAAAATTTGAAAAAACTGCATTATTTGAGGCTTGTTTTCACTCCTTACAATAATTTGAAAGTAGTCCTGTAATATACCGTTGAAGAGCTCGTAATTCGTAAATTAGGATAGCAGTTCTGAAAATTTAAAATTACAATATTTTGAAAATATTGCATATTTTAGGGGTTGTTTACACCCCTTACAATAATTTGAAAGTAGTCACATCAGCAACCATTGATGAGCACATAAATCGTAAATGGGGATGGTAGATTTGAAAATTAAAAAATTAGAAATAGTGAGAAAACTGCGAAATTGTGGTGTTGTTTGCACCCGTTCTAAAAAAAAATTAATGTAGTCCTGTAATGTACCGTTGAAAAGCTCATAAATAGCTGATTATGATAATGAGTTTTAAAATGTGTAAATCATAAAAATTGTAATAACTGCATAATGTGGGGTTAGTTTGCACCCCTTTCTAAGATTTGAAAGTAGTCGTGCAATGTACCGTTGAAAAGCTCGTAAATCGTAAGATTATGCTGATATTTTTCAAAATTTATTAACCATTAAATTCGAAAAAACTGCATAATTTGAGGGTGGTTTTCACCCGTTGAATATAACTAGATACTGATCTGCATTACATCAGTAAATAGCTCGTAATTCGTAGGGAATTTTAGCAGGTTTTAAATTTAAAATTAAAAGTCAATATTTTTTTCGGGGGTGGTGGCTTTTACCCCTTAGACAAATTTAGGGGTTGACGTTCAATACGTCAATTAAAAACTCGTAAATAGCTCCTTATTTGAGACGATTCACACATTTTTTTTGTTTGTTTTTCTGAGATGGTGGTGCTAACTATTTGTAAAGTTAGCAAGGTCAATAGTTTTTTGCACCATTTTCATAGCAAATATTCAGCTCAAAAATCTTTTTAGGTAAAAATCAAGAGCTCCTAAATAGCTCTTAATTCCCATATGTTTTAATTTGAGTTTTTGCAAAATGGCGGTGCTAACTTTTCTGACCTATATTTTGCTTAATGTGTATCCTTCTATGAATATACGAGGTGTGGCTATTAAATAACGGGACTGACACTGCAGTGGAACGAGTGCGCATGCGCCAATCAACATTGACTAATAGCTGTTTAGTTTGAGGCTTCCCCTTCAAAATGCAGTTAGTTTCGTTTCTGTAAACAACATCGTTGAGACATAACCTTCATTTACGTTAGTGTTGTTATTTTATTTTGCCGGCAAAATGGTTAGCGTAATAATAGAGCAACGAATTGTTATTAAATTCCACTTTAAACTTGGAAAAACCGCTACCGAGACCTATAATATACTAAAAGAAGTGTATGGCACTGAATGTTTATCGCGGACTCGTGTTTTCAAGATGGTCGACAAGACGTTGAAGATGATTCGCGGCCAGGTTGTCCTTCAACATTAAAAACGGATGGATAATGTGGAAAAAGTTGTTAATTTGATTCGGTCTGACCGTCGATTAAGTATTCGAGCAGTTGCTGAATCTGTAGGCATTGATAAAGAATGTGTACGGCAAATTTTACGTGACAATTTGAACATGCGAACGATCGAACAACAAGCAGCTCGCAAAAATATTTGTACTGACACTTTGAATGCCATTGAAAATGACCCAAATTTATTGGAAAGGATAATAACATGTGATGAATCCTGGTTTTTTACTTATGATCCGGAAACGAAGCGCCAATCGATGCATTGGAAGACCCCAAATTCACCGAGAGTCAAAAAAAAGGATGAGCAAGTCAAAATTTAAAGCAATGATGATTGTTTTTTTCGATATTCATGAGATTGTGTACCTTCACTGGGTTCCTGAAGGTCAAACAATTAATCAACATTACTACCTTGAGGTACTTGATAAACTACGTGAACGAGTAAGAAAAAAACGACCCAAAATGTGGAAGGACAAATCGTGGGTTTTGCACCAAGACAATGCGCCAGCTCATTCCGCGTTATCTGTTAAGCGGTTCCTAGCCAAGTTCAGCATCCCAGTGTTAGAACATCCACCTTACCCACCAGACCTAGCACCATGTGACTTTTATCTTTTCCCTAAGGTGAAATCTGCATGGAAAGGTACGAGATTTGAATCCTTAGAAGCTGTTCAAAAGAAAGCGGCAAGAGTCCTGAAAGAGTTGACAGAAGATGACTTCCAGCACTGTTTCCAACAATGGAAAATTCGTATGGAACGTTGTAGGGATAGAGAAGGGGTGTATATTGAAGGCGATAATAAGTAATTATGTATAAAATAAAAATATTTTTTTACAGTCCCTTTATTTAATAGCCATACCTCGTCCATTGGTTGAGAATATGGCAATTTAATGCCAAGTTATCTTTTTGTATAATATTTTTCATAATTTCTGACGTATGTCATGTCTCCAATTTAATTTATCACAAAGAGAGAATTGAAGTGTTTGTGAGAACGAAAAACAAGCAGATTGATTTTCTATAAAAGAAGAAACTCTTAATATTTTACCTGGTCCCTGTTTCTTACAAAGAGAATTGAATTGGATGGGTATTTCTAGATCGGGCCAGTGTCTAGTGTTGGCGTGCCGGTCGGTCATGTCGGTCGGGTCGAAAAAAAGTTTCAAGTTATGCATTTCATTCCCTTGCTAACCTATTTTCATATGTGTAAGTGTGGACCTCTGTCAGGAACCTTTTGCTTCAAAAACATAGAAGAAAATCGTATCTTGATATTTAAGCGGGTAATTCATTCGGTGATAAGGTTTGTAGGTCGAAAATTATAAAATTATATTTGATTTCATAAAGAAATCAAGAAAATATTTTACAATCTTTCTAATTTTCCCTGCTAAACCTCAAACGATATTAGCGTTGCAAGGTGATAAAATTAAAACACAACATTTTTTGGTGTGAGTAAATAGTAAATACACGAAGTAATCCCACTCTTAAATGGCAATTTATATCCGAAACAAAGTAGATATTTGTTTTATAAAGCTTTCCTTAAGCGTTCTCTATTGCTTTAGCCAATGTAAAAAGTAAAGAAGCTCTGCAATTCCTTGTGCACTGCTGTAATTTATAAATGTTGGAATGGTTAACGGATTGTAATTAATGATCGCCATTTTGCCATTATACCTGGAGCTCGTAAGAGGAGTGAGATCCCTAGAAGACATTTCATATATTTTGTTTGAGAGTTGGATAATCTGTTTTTTTTTTGTTGTGGCAGAGTGTATAACAATTGATTTGTGGCTTACGTTTTGTCACTAAAGTGATTAAAATTCAATGCTTTACTCGTTCCATTTGTTACATTTTTTAACTTACACCCCGAATAATTTGGAGCTTTTAAAATCTATCGACTCCTTTCTGAATATGGTGATTATTCCGAATTATTCATCACATGAGAACTAGAATTTTGTTTTTATGGTGTTATAATATTTTACTCGTGAATGAAAACATATCGGTTTGTGTCACAAGATCTAATATAGAGTTCAGCGGGCAAATAGTAACTGTCAAATTTGCAGTTGTTAATTATTTCGGTGTCCAATCATCCTCATCACTTTCATCTCGTTGCTGGGATATCGTATCCATACTTCATTCTGCAGTCCTCTTTATCTTTCAGTCATACAGAGCCATTTCTGGGCTGTATTGAATCATTTTTGTTCCTTATTTATTTAATTTTTGTTATTCTCTTGTTCATGAGTTAGTTCTGTGATCATTAGGTGTTTTGCCCAATATTTGACCCCCTTGCTGTATATGTTCCACTTAGTCGATTCTAATATTGTTTAATAAGGGAATATTGGAATCTAAAATCTAAAATATGTGACGAATTGATAACCTCCTCCTTTTTAACCGACTTCCAAAAAGGAGGATGTTATCAATTCGTCGCGTATTTTACGCTTTTTTTGTATGTATGTTACCTGATTTCTTCTCCTGTGGTGCACCGTTTTGAAAGAATATGGTCTTGTTTAATAGAGTATATATCCAGATTGGTGAAACTTCAAATTTTGGAAAAGAATTCTATTGATAAAATGATAAAATTTGTGAATGAACACATGCGTGCATGGAAACCGACCAATATCCCTAATATTTTAGTCGATTTTTCGATAATTCCTTATGGACGTCTATAGTTTTTTAACGTTTAATCTATTAAGGAAGATCCTTAGGTGATCTCATATACTTTTCTGGGACGTGCAACTTGCAATTTTGCAGAAAATCGCCGAAAATTCCAAAATTCTTATTAAAAATTTCATCGAAATGACATAACAGACATTTCCTCATAAATATTTTAATTCCAACCTAATAGTGTGGTAATTTTAGGCACTGGAAGTTTTAATTGCGAATTTGAAAATTTTCTATGTCTCAAGCATATAGGTAGTAAAGCATAGTATTTTCGGCTCCTTAAATCAATGAGTACCAAGCTCGTTTTGTTTGTATACCAGGCAAATACCTATTTAAATGCAAATTTTTCCATTTTGCGAAGACGGTGCATTTGGTTGTCACATTCTCCCGGCCTAACAGAAAATTCAGTGACAACACATGTCAAACTTTAAACGCCTATTTGGTGGGTTTATAGACAGGGTGTTTAGTTATAGCAAACAAAATCACAAAGTAAAGTGGTACAAGGAGTTGCATTTATATGAAGATTGAAATATAGGACGGACTAGTAGGCAGCCGTATATACAGGATGGTTGAAGTATAGGGTGGACTGGACGTTTGGTGGTATAAAAATGTTGGAAAAAATTTGAAATTAAAATTATATAGGGTGATTAAAAAACTGTTATATGATGTGGACATAAGCAAATCATATACAAGATGGTTGAAATATATGCTGGAGTTGAATTATATTTATACAGTGTGATTAAAAAATTATTTCTTTTATAGCCCATAAGACGTTGCATAAATTGTGGAGAGGAATTAATGTTACACAGGGCGATAATATAAAATGTTAAAATGAAATAATTTATGGGGTAGCCCACAAGGAGTTATATACTATGGTTGAAATATAGGACATATTTGACTCCGTAAATATGGGATGGATTCTACTCCGTCCTATACTTTACAGAAGGCAGCTAACAAATTTTTGCTTGTCCGTGGGTAGTCGTATGTACAGGATGGTTGGTACATAGGTTGGAGTGGAATTATCTATAGTTATACAGGCTTGTCAAAAAAGTTGAAGAAAAGTTACATGGCGTAGTCCATAAGGCATAAATACATTTTGGGCTTATTAAGTCAACGCGTACTAGTACATTTTGTTCGTAAAGATTTACCTGTCAATTTAAATGAGAAAGAATCTTTGTGTAATGTTGAGGCTTTCAATGTTACCTTGTTCTGTCTATTAAGGTTATACATAGAAAATAAAAAACAAAGTATGAAAACTACCTGAGTTCAAAAAAACTAAAAAGTTGAAAATAAAACATTTTTAAATAAAATATAACCGACTTCTACCTATAACTAAAAAGCTAAAAATAATAATAACAAAATACAACTCTAGCAAATAAAAAACACATTCAATGTTGTTACGTACCTACCCAGTATGTAAAAAATGTAAGCATTAAAAGGTGCTCATTCTGTACAAATTAATTACCTACCAATCTGGTATATTTTTGAAGTCGGTACTAAGCAACAATCAAGTTTGATGAATTAGTAGATAAGTACGCAATGAAGGATTTTAGATTTGCTTGGCACCGGGTTCAAAATTATACTAGATTGGTAGGTAATTAATTTGTACAGAATGAGCACCTTTTAATGTTTACATTTTTTACTTTCTAGGTAGGTACCTAACAACATTGAATGTGTTATTTATTTGCTAGAGTTATAATTATTTTTAGCTTTTTAGTTATAGGTAGAAGTCGGTTATATTTTTTATAAAAATGTTTTATTGGAAGTCGGTTAATAACTCTAAATGTCACAGGAAGGTCATATAAATTTTCTTTTTGATGTGTTAGACAGGAACAGTCTAACCTAATCTTGATAATTTATTGTAATTACGAGATTAAGAACTCAGTAAAGAAATGCAATAACAAAATTGGTTTAGTGCACCTTATGCACTTAAAACTTTATGGTAATTTGAATATTTGGATAGTGATCAGAATGGCTTACTCAGTAAAACCGATTTAGCTGGATCTGGCTATCGTATTATTACAAAATGATTTTTGGATAGGGTTTGACGTATGGGGTAGTAATGACATACAAGAAAATATTTAAATTTATTTACAGGATTAGATAATAGCAATCAGCCCCAGGGACTGGCATCTTTCTTTAAAATTTTCAATATCAAGGGATGCATATTTGGATGCATTTACATTTAATTATTTCTTTAGGCCAATTCAAATTCTAATAGAAGCCCACGGAACAGAGCCAGTGCGTTTCCAAATTGGCATAGGTGAATTGTTTGACATTGTCAGACCAAAGAACCCAGAAAAAAAATCGCTCTAGGAAGTTTGTTTACCTTGTAGGCAAGGTGTGTCCTTTTGTAAGCATTTTGACTGAATTTTAAACGTTTTGGGCTTAAGAAAATCATGACGTTGTTTCTTCTGAACCTTCAACAGGCAACGAATATGGCAGATTTGTACTTTTTTGCAGTTAGATTTAGACAGACTAATCATTGAATATAAAAATCAAAATTCTTCAAAAATGTATGCCTTTGCATAGTCTTAGGGGTAGAAGTCAGAAAAACTGCTTAAAGTATATGTGTTGCTAATTGTGTGACTCACAGCCAAAATTTTATAAAGCTCGCCGCAGTGAATCTGTTTTTCATTACATATGTTTATATATTGTTTTCTTGAACCAGTTTACGCTGAAGAAATTGTTTACGCAATGGCTAGATGTGCATAAATATCATTTGTTTCTTACTTGTACTTCTGTAAGTCTCACGTCGAGCTTACTAGCTACATCCGGCTGAAACACTATACAAAATATTAAAATTACATAACCAGGTCTGGTTATAAGGAACATTAATCTCCGCGTACGGGCCCAATTGCTGGGCTTGTTTAAATACCTAGCTTTATGACGACCTGTATCAATCATCGTAAGAGAGACTTCATAATATCGATTAGCCTGAACGTAGATATAACACGTTGTCCCGGAAGATGACCGATTATTCACAGCCGTAATAACCATTTGATTAATAGCGTTCCTAGGGACTGTCTCACTGTCAAATCTACTCTTCCTTATGTCCGCAAGCGTTGGTCCTTAGAGAGGAAATTCTTGGGACTAGATTAATGTACATTTTGCTAAATGTTGGTTGATGTTATTTGAATATACTAATTCAGTTCACGAAATATATGGATAGTTCCAGAATATGCCTTAGGAGCGGTAATGAATTTCTCAAGATGAAGTTTCATTTTGCGGGTTGAGTTCAGATGAACCCTGTCTCCAGAAAAGGTAAATGACAAAACGACCAATGAAGATTACATGTAATACGCTAGAGGGACATCATTTATCTGTAAACATTGGTTTATGAGGAAATAATTAGGCATGTACTAAACATGGGCTATCCATCTTTACATTAACAAATATCTGATTTAGATGTTATTATTAAGTAAGTACTTGTTGGGTTTAACTTACGCCACGCTTACGTACCTACTTATAAACATATAACCTGAACAAAAAACACCAAACTGTAAACATGTATTTTTAATCAGTTAAATTTATAATAAATTTTGTTTGTTTTGCCAAAATTATCAGACTAATTGAAATATGTTACTTTTAATTATCATTTATAATGCTTTTGTGAAGGTTTCTGAGTACCTGTCGTGTCTGTGTTTTAACAATATCTAAAAACTTTGTTTTATACTATTTTCATCGATTTAAAAAGATAAATAATATATATCTTTTCATCCGTACCGCATATTTCTTTAAGTGTAATCATTTTTTTCTTCAAAAAATGGTCTCTAATTCGAAAATTGTCTAGTGAATTTATTTATTCAGTTATACATGTTCTGTATTCAAAAACAATCTTTACACCAAAAATAATTCTTACCCTCTTCGATATGTCCATCTTTTTTAAGCAAAACAATATGTATAAATGCATTGTTTCTATTAGGGAACCTTCACCAGTTGCGCTTCCCACAAGCGAATTTCCTCTCGAGCACTTATTTATTTATTTGATAGATATCGGTAAACTGCGGAAAGGTTCCCAACCAGAAACAATGTATATTACCTACATATATTGTCTTGCGTACAAAGGAATAACACCTCGAAAAGAGTATTCAATGTCGCTGACAGGTGAAGTTAGTCTGAAAATTGTATCGTGACATTCTAACCTAGAAGTTACGAGATAACAGCAATTAAATGGAACGGCTCCAAATTCGGAACCTCTGTGTGCTAGTTTCTCCGAAAATCCTAGATGTCGGTCTTTACATCTCGTGTCTATGAAAATAATTTTTCTTTATTTCGGCACATAAATTCATAATCTATAAGACATCACTTTTACATACTAAGTGAGACGCGTCAAACGTACAGCTGCTGCTCCACTACTATCATGCTCCTTCGGTGCAGCCGCATGTATAATCCACCTCAGTTGTTCTCCAAGATTTCCCGTTAATACTCGAAATTTCGGCCCCTGTTTTTTGATTTGTAGTCGTTCTCTAAAATTCTGTTACTAATGTCAATATGAACGTTGTATTCTCAGAATGACTTACCGAAGAAAGCATTGATTATGTGTAAGTTAACGCGATAATTTGAACTTAGAACGGAAACCGATGTCTCTCTCTCTCTCTTTGTCTTTCTCTTTCCCTTTCCCTTTCTCTTTCTCTTTCTATTTTTCTTTTCCTTTCTCTTTCTCTTTCTTTCTCTTCTCTTTCTCTTTCTCTTTCTCTTTCTCTTTCTCTTTCTTTATCTTTCTCTTTCTCTTTCTCTTTCTCTCTTTCTCTTTCTCTTTCTCTTTCTCTTTCTCTTTCTCTTTCTCTTTCTCTTTCTCTTTCTCTTTCTCTTTCTCTTTCTCTTTCTCTTTCTCTTTCTCTTTCTCTTTTCTCTTTCTCTTTCTCTTTCTCTTTCTCTTTCTCTTCTCTCTCTCTCTCTCTCTCTCTCTCTCTTTCTCTCAAATACCAAAAGATTTGTATCAGCTAAAAGAGGCTGTCAATCAACAGTATCTCCACGTTCAATCCAACAACCCACTGTATGTTTCATTGAAATACACAGTTTAATTATCCTTCGTGGTTATTAGTTGTCATCCATAAACCACACAAATCTTTCGACTGACAAGTATGTGTTTGATTTCAGATTATGTGCTATTACATGGGCAGGGTCTCATGAAACGCAGATAAATATTTTTTCTTGAACCTTTGAATCTACAGACGAACTTTCTGGCCGCAATTCGCTACAAGAACTGCGTCATTGGTCTTGAAATTTTTGGGTGTTCTTTCTCAACATAACTGAGTTATTCATGTTCAGAAACAGGAACATGTAGCTTACATTACCTTATGCTTAAAATATGCTACATTTGTGAATAGTAGATGACCAATTTGCTTAAAAACCATTGGAAAAACGTTTTTCTCAAAACAAACTTCCTAGGCAACGACACTTAGTAAAGTTACTAATGTAGAGGCATTAACACGGGCGATGCTGATAATCTAAAATCATCTGCAACAAATATTGTACTTGTAGTTGGGCCACGTTAAACACTATTAAAAATAACGTTTTAACTTGTACGGTTTGCCAGCATATTTTGGCGGCAAGAATCAATCTTATATGACTGCCTTGTTATATTCTCGTTTTGTTGTTGCTTTTGTAGAGCTGGTAAAATTGGATTTTATGATCTATTTCGCAAGCATGTTCAGAAATTTTGGAATCTTGGAATTCTCGTTTATTCAAAGGCATAATTGCTTCTCCAATATACAATTTGTTACACCCCTAAAAATTTTGTAAATGTAGTTTTTTGTGTTTGGTGGTTTTGTCTCTGATTTAATTGATAATGGTAATCTCCTTTTGAGCAACCCTACATCGGGATAATTCATTAGGTTTCTCTAAGATTTTCTGTTATGGCATTATTGGAACTACTGAAATAACAGAATCCTAGACTGTGTTTATGAGTCTTAGGAGCAGCACATATAAACGCAGTCTGGCTACTACATTCATCCAATAATCGAAGGTTTTTGTACTACTCTGTACATTTAAAAACTAAGGATTTTTTTAGTCATATCATCCTAAAATTGCCATAAAATTCTAAGATTTAATTTCAAATTTACAAAATATTAATTCAGTTTATAATACCATTGATAACTTTCTCAGAATGTAATCTTTAAACGTTTCGATTTATTCAATATACAGCTTTGTGTTCAAAATGTCGATTTACTTTCCTAAAAATATATTACTGTAGATTCTAAAATCAGTTAACTTTCGTTAACGGTTGTTATATGAAATATTTTCCATTGAATATATTAAATTAAAACTTTTAACAAGACCAAACGTATTGTAATGATATTGTAGTAAATATTAAGTTTTACCGGAAGCTCCTCACTGAGTCATAAGCGACCACCTTATATTACCTTGTCCAGATGCCCAGTAATAGCAACCGGGCATCTGGCCGCTTTCGTTCTCTACCTCATCGGTGACCTCGGTCATTTGGCGGAAAGACCGCAAACCTGCGGCTTCAACGTTAATGGACCTCCTAGACCTCACTCGATAAACTTCCTTTTCTATCGTTGCTTCAGAATTTTATAGAGGTCTGTTTTCTAACATGAAGAGAATATATTAATAATAAGTTGAAAAGTTTTGTACGTTTTTTTTTCACAACCATAATATTTACACAAAAAAGTTTTTGACAATTTAGTAGCATATTGAAGAGCTGCAGTTTCATAAGCGCCTATCCACACCTGCAGCAAAAATAAGCCCGTTTCTGCATTTGTTTGGGATTACATGAAGCTATAAACAGGGATATACCGTTGAAATATATTATTGTATAGAAAATAGCAGATTATTTCTAAATAATTAGACATTGTTAATTATGGAAATAGAATAGAGAATAAATATAATTGTTTGGATCAAGAAATTATACGAAAAATACTTAAGAGTTTATTACTGAGTCGTTGTTGTTTGCTTTCCATGTGCACCGGTTTTAAGAATGTCAGTATTACTAGTCAGTATTTCTGGGTTTAATTCAGTGATTAACTTTGAACTTGCGATGCTTGAAATTGTCATGCCGACTCTTTTAAATACTTTGTTGAATTCAAATATATAGAAGCTTGTGTTATGTGTGACCATAATTTGAGACTTTGAAAAATAACAAGTATTTTTACTTTTAATCAACAAGTAAAACGTATTTTTACTTTTAATCAAAGAGAGTGAAATATTTAACAATTACAAGGTATTGAATTTCCAAAAGCATTGTCGTAGAGTTTCCCTACTTCGATGGCAATTCCTAGTTCTTGTAATATATGGAACGATTAAAAAAAGTTGTTGTCTGAACGATAATAATTTTTATATTATATTTATGAATATCTTGGAAATAACAATACCCTTGAAGTATTAGCAAGTTCCTTTAAAGCTGGAAGAATTCAAATTTCAAAATTTATCTTCAGAATTTCATATGGCGCTTCTAGTTATGACTCATGTTGCAATTTGTAGAGGCGGACGAAATCCATAAGGAAAATCCTTATGACTATCGGTATACAGGGTTGTTCAAAAGGACATGTTCATTACAAATTTCATTCTTATTATCGACAGCAACAAAGTACTGAATTCAGGAAAACTTGTTGTGATGCAATCGCTTTCATTTAATAATGTTAAAGTAAACCCTTTCAACTTTCATTTGATGTTGGTGTTCCAAGGTCCGACGCTAGTTTATACATTTTGGACATTTCGTATTCTCGTCTCTTTGTGGTAAGTTATTCTTACACATAGAGGTTTGGATGTTTCTCCAATATATATTTTTTTACATTCGCAAAGGTATTTTTTTCGGTTTTGTTTGACAGTATTAGTGTATTGTGCTTTTAACTGTGGTTTTAATAATTAAATCATTAATAGACTCATTTAGTTTTTATGGTAAGGTTGTTATTGTAGAGTGATAACTTTTATGTCAGTAGTGCTTGGTGTTGTTTGTTATCGATTGTTTTAGTTTTAGAATAATTGTTATCATTTAGGAATATTTTTAATGTCTTTTTCTGTTGAATTTGTTTTACATGAATTATTTCGCAATAGGCGTTATGGCAATACATTTTAAAGCAAAGTTTAGGAAAGTCAACCTAGTACATAAACACCAAAATTTGGGTAATGTCGCAAGAATTTGATGCCTAAATTGAAAGATTGATATATTGATTCTAATTAGTTGTACCCGAAGACTTTAGAGAGTAGACTGTCATCTAAATTTATATTTATATTACCATATATTTTATTTGTATCTGGCATCAGAAACACCAAAATTCAAAAAAAGCCTTGCGACTCAGTTACGCAAATAACGGAAATGGATCCCTTTTCCTTTTAGTAAAAATAATAGCCATATTTAATTTATTTACAGCCTAGGTGAGACCAGTTACAGTACATACAGTTTATCCAGAGTCAACCTGTTAGACCAAAGGCATCTTCAAGAGAGTGTTATACTAGTTACGTATTTGAGTCTGCATCTTGTATACTAATAAATCTTCACTTTTAATTTCCATAGCAACAACTACAGACCATAGACTATGTTTGTTGTTAAAATTTAATAAAATGGACAAATAGAAAATATTCAGCACTTTCGAATGAGGTATTAAAAATCTTAAAATTCTTAGACAGATATCATGTAATATGGTGAATGCGCTAGTAAATTCTGAAATGATCGGTAGGCAGTAACAAGTGGCATTGTAGGACATCTAAACAGCATGGATTATATGACTAATAGCTAGAAAGTGTTTGAAAAGTTACTTGACCCTTTAAACATATACAGAAGCAATAAGTTTAAGCAGATAAAACTATTAAATAGTCAGTCATAGTAAATATATTTGGAAATTGAAAACATTCCTACTGGAAGCATATCAAATTTACCTACATCAACCTCTCACAAATTTATTCCAATAATGTACACTAGAATCTGCTCGCAGACGATGGCAAGTTGATTTCGCTTTTAGCTTTAGTGCATTCCTTATACTTGGGGAAGTTGTCAGTTAAATCGAGAAATATTAAATTCGATAGCAGTAATCTACAAACTAAATAACCGGTTAAATAACCCAAGTAAAAGGCAGAAATACATACAGTGTGGAACAGTCAAATACAATAAATTCGATAACGAATAAAAGGTGGCTTGTTGAGAAAAACGCTTGAATACGTCGATACGTATTTTGAAATGCGCATTTTTTTAACAAAAAAAAGTTATAAAGGGTGTGTCATGTAATAGTGGCGAATACCAAGTTCATTATTTTAAATGCACCCCCTGCAGATCATTTTATGTTTGGTTTCTCCAGAAAATTCTAGACATAATTGATGTACAATGTCTTACACCTATCTTCAACTCTTTCGGAAATTTTAAGTGTTTTGAGATTTATTACGAAAATTAACATTAAAAAAAGAAAATAGTTTTATTTCACAAATTCGCTACATTACACTAAAAACCTAGTAAGTAATACTGATTATTTCTTAACAATATAACAAAAGCATTAATGTCAATTTCGGAAATGTTCAAATTCTCGCGGCGGACGTCTTGGCAACATGCTAATCTGGTATAGAAATGTCTTCTAACGTTACTCAACATCTCAGGTGTGACTGATCTAATTGCAAGCATGATTCGTATTTTTAGGTCATCAGGGCCGTTCAAGTATTATGTAAGCAGATTTAATACAATTATTTACCCACCCCCCCTTGTCAGCAAAAGTAAGCAAAGCTCTTGCCACCCACTTCATCAAAAATATCAAAAATAAGCAAAAGAAAAGACCCCGTCCCCTATAGTGCAAAAGTAATTCTTGAACGGCCCCATTTAAGTTGAGGAGTTTAGTTTTGTTTGTTTTAGTTTGTTCTATCGATCCGCGTCTCCCAATCCACCGATTAGGAAAAGTTTGGTTCAGGTACTACCGGACATTTATTTGTTAATGGGGCTGTGCTCCATCTTGCTGAAATCGTATTGTATTGGCAGGAACTTGTGTGTTTACTGGTTCAGGATATAAGTTTGTCAAAGTTGGCACGACATTATTTTGGAGTACTTCTAAATATGTATCCTTTCCAGTTGCAATCAATAAAAAAAGGACCTACGATATGATTTCCAACAATTCCTGCCCAAACTTTAACTTATTCAGGATATTGCGTATGTTTCTCTGTCATCCAGTGAGGATTCTCATTAGACCAATAGCGGTAATTTTGACGTTTAACACGACCGTGAAGTGTAAATGCGCCCTCATCAGAAAACAAAACATTGTTATCTAACCTTACCATCATTTGTTCACAGAAATACGTTTGTCCTCTCGAAATCGTCTTCCAGGATCTCCTGAGTCGGCATCCTTTTATAGGGATGCATTTCACTTTCCTTTAATACTCCAAAAATTGATGTTTGGCTAACGTTGAACAGTGTGGCTGCTTAGCGACCATAATTATGTTTTTTCTTTAAACTCAAGCATAATATCGAATTTCATAATATCACTTAGAGCATTGTAATTGTTATCTGTCTTACATGACCATGCTCGCGAAACTGCTTTTCTATTTTGTTAATTGTTTCTTGGGATACAGACGGCAAATTTGGAAAATTTTCGTGAAATAAGCGAGAAGCTTCCATTTGTGTCCGTGTGTTATCTCCATAACCAGTCATTTGTAGAATGGTTATTTTGTGCAGTTAACGGAATTCAAACGACAGTAGCACTTACACTGATCCCCAGAGTCATGCAGGCAGACAACAATATGCTAAGGCTATGAGTTTTGACAAAAATAAACAAAACTGTTTTTTTTCAAATCAGTAAAAGGGAACTCAGGATTGGTTTTTGCTTACTATCATATCAAGAGCTAAATAGGAATTAACTATTGAGTGTAATGTAACGAATTTGTGAAATTAAATAGTTTTCTCTTTTTTGTTAATTTTATTAATAAATCTGAAAACACGTAATATTTCCGACACAGTTGAAGATGGGTGAAGGACATTATACACGAATGATGTCTAGAATTTTCTGGAGAATCCAAAAAATAAATAAATAATATACAGGGGCTGGCATTTAAAATAAAAAAGTTGGTATTGGCCACTGTCACACGCCATACCCTATATATTCTTTTGCTTGGAAAAATGCGCATTTAAAAATACAAATCAAAGTGTCCAAGCGATTTTTCAATACGCCCGTTATGCGTTATCGAATTTGTTCCATTTGTCTGTTCCGCACTGTAGAAGCAATGCCCAAATTAGGATAATATAAACCCTTAAATAGTTTTCAGCAGTAGAAAATAACTTTCGAAAATTAAACAGAACGCTAAATATTAAATGGAGGTTAATATATCATCTGACACTGCATCCGATTAATTTTTATTGTAGGCGCCTACCAAAATAATTAATCAAATTAAATTCAGTAGTAGGTAGTGATATAGTAGACATAAATGTGTAATGCAGAGGAAACAAATATAGTATTCGGAAAAGTGACATAATTTTACGGACTAATATTCTGATGAGAAAAAACATCTCATCTTTGAAAAAAACCCCTATAAGTGTGAGCGAAACGTCGGAAAACTTCGTTTATATGCGGTTTAGGTATATAAATAAATTAATTCGAAAAAATTGCGCGGTCTAAATCCGGAAGAAGCAGAATCAGCTATGAATCTGGCCGCGAAAACCTCCCTACTCATGTAATTATTATATTACTATAAAAGTAAGTTTTAGGTTATACAGGGTGTGAATGAATAAGTGCGAAATATTTAATGATGTGATTTCTCGATTCATTTTATGAGGAAAAGTTCCTATGAACGTATGTCCGCAAACGCTTCGTTATTGATGTACAAGGTGTCAAAATCTAACTACTAAAGTTTTTGTAATATTTAGAATAACATGACAGAAACAGTAATGAAAATCTACAGGGTGATACTTTTTCTGGGGTCACTTATTCTTTCTGTAATGGCTGATAGTGGTCATTTTGAGCCTTAATTTAATCTCTTCATTTTCAAAGTGAGGTAACTTTGTTATTTTTAATGATTTTGAAATAATAATAGCATATTGCATCAAAGGGGGATTGTTTGTTTTTACGGTACCCATGAAATTGATCATTTTTTTACACAAAAAAATGGCAGATACGAAAAAATGCAAGAAATAAAAAAGAAATTAATAAGAAATTCGTTTACAATATTCGTTAATTGTTAGATGCGTACTGAAAAAAGCTATAGGGGCAGAAAGAACACGTGACCCCAGAAAAAGTAACACCATGTAGATTTTCATGACCGTTTCTATGATCTTATTATGAAGAGTTCATAGAGGCCGTAGTGCTCCAAAATTGAACTTTTACTCATAAAATGACTCGAGGAAGCACATCTTGAAATCATTCGCACTTATTTACATACACCCTGTATATTGTGTTTTTGGATATAATTATTTTGATATTTCAGCGGTTCGGGATTTTGCTGTTATAACTAAAGTGTTAATTACTGCTATTATAATAATAAAAATTACTCAGTTACAGTTACTCTTTTTCGGTAAAGTTAATTGGTGCAAGACTGACATTGAAAAATTACAACGAAAAGTTCGAGTTTTACTAGCAAAAGCTCAAGATCACCATCCAAAGAGCTCTGTTGAACGTACAACTTTGCCACGGTATGAAGGAGGAACAGGATTGGCAGATCTAAGCAAACTATTAGATCAACAAATTTCTATTTTGCGTATTTATTTTCAGAAACTCGCAGAATTTTCTGGTCTACACAGAGTCATGTGCCAGGTGGATGACTCAACACCACTGCGACTGACACAACAACACGTCCAATTACACCACCAGACCACTGATCAGAAACTGCTGAAATGGAAAGAGGAGCCCCTTCATGGAAGACATATTAATGACGTCAACCAAGATTATGTCGACAGTGCAGCGTCTAACTACTGGTTGACCTCTGGTCATATGTTTCCTGAAACGGAAGGCTTTATATTGGCAATCCAAGATCAAGTAAGAACTATCTAAAGTACATCGTTAAAGACCCTTCTATTAACAACGACCAATGCAGGTATGGTTGCCAAACATCTGAGTCTATCCAGCATATCACAGGAGGTTGTCAAGCGTTCGCTGCAACTGTGCAACTGAATACAAAGAACCACACGATGCTGTGGTTAAAATACTGCACCAGGAACTAGCACTGAAACTTGAACTATCACAGTCGGTCAGATTGCCATACTATAAATACAAACCAGAATCTGTTTTACAAAATAACAACTACACGCTGTACTGGGACCGCAGGATACTGACTGATCGGACTGTTGCTCACAATAGACTAAATATAGTTTGGTAGATAAAGTCGCTTGGAAAACAACTTTAATTGACGTAGCAATCCCTAACTACAATAATATAAATGTCAAGCAGGCTGAGAAAATAACCAAGTATAGAGATTTGGAATTTCAAATAAAGACTCAGTGGGACATGAACAACACAGGAACTGTACCAATTGTTATGTCAACGACAGGACTAGACCCAAAACATCTATTAAACAATTTAAAATACCTAGGTCTGGACGAACATCTTTACAAACAAATGCAAAAAGCCGTCCTGTCAGGGACAGCCCGGACGGTCAGGAAATTCATGGGAAACTGCCGCCACGACTACAACCACGGGCCTGAAAACCTGGCAAGGGCTCCCACAGAGCTAAACCCTTTTGATATCTAGGATATCTGGGGTTTAGTGAATTTTCCCCTAAAGGTACTCTTAGCGTGCCTTAGAGGGAGTGTGATGCCATACATTGTAAACAATTATAACAGTTAAGATATAACATCGAATCATGTGTATTGCAATTTTTAGTGGGTTTGAGAAAATCAAATATTATAGTTTGTCAACCTCAAAGTGGCAGTAAAGGAAAAGATTTAGGTGATCCATAGCAAACAAACGAAAATATATACAGGCGAATTTAACAATTTCTTCTCTTTTAAGCTTTTATTTAGCTTGCACTATTCGTATGTAAGTTGTCCGTCTCAAAGTGTGCAAACCACTTTATAACCACTTAATAATATTTAACTGAACTGAAAATTAGCTTACTATGTAAATTCCACAATATAATATCATGGTGAAATAAATAATTTAAAAAAATGTTTTAAAACTTAAAAGCAATGTCGTAGCGATGTCAATTCAACCATAAAATACATAAGTTTATCATAACACATATCACAGTTATGACCACCCATTTTCCGGGGTTAGTTTACCCCGAACACGTTAGGGTTTGCTATAAAACTATAAAAACATCCAAGTATATAACGGATTTCGCAGTTATTTTGGAATTTTTTGGAACTTGCCAAAAACCTTGAAGTGGTGGTGGTAAACTATCCCTGGATATTGATACAGCGACCAAAAACCTATCTCTGGGATTGAAAACTTTTTTGTATGTGTGCACAGTCACACAAAAAAATCACTACTTATGTTATTCTAATCAAATGGCTTCTATCTAACTCAATTTCTTATCTCTTGAACGGTATTCAAAATGTTGACGGTTTTTTATTCTTTTAGTTTACAATTAACTAAATTGCTTTCCAATTAGGTTATGAAGCAAGATACTGTTAAACAACTTATCATTTTACTGAAAACTTATTTTAATTTTAGAAACAACTAGAATAGTCCATCTGCTATTTGAAATAAGTGATGCTTTATCAAAAAAAAACAGTTTGAAAAGTAAATAAAAAATATTTGGGGAAATCAGTACCGTACAATCTGTACGAAAGTCCGTTTACCATCGTAGTAGTCGGTATCCAGAGAATATTGATGCTGTGAGGGAAAGTGTTGCTGAAGTTAAAAAAAAACTATTTGCCACTAAGCATATCAATAACATTTTACAGTGATGAAGGAAATTTTCATTTCGGTAATAAGGAAAACTACAACTTGTAATTACAATAAGTATACTGAAGACTTATTCTAATTATAATTAGAATAAGTCTTCAGTATTTTTGGAAAACTTGAAAAAGGCATTGTATGCCGAAACAAGAGTCGTTTGAAATATAAAGTGTTAAGCTCGAAGTGCATTTTCGTTTTTTGTGTTTCTCATGATGAATTTATCAGTATCAGCGACAACAATTTAGTATTAGAACTAGAACTGCCTAATAAGGTGTGAGAAGAATCCACGGATGATATTGCGCCACCAGCAACTATTTGGTATAGTTTTTGTGCTAGAGGTGATAAAACAATTTATATTTTGAGTGAACGATTCAAAGACCGAATAATTTCACATAAAGGAATCAGTACCTCAAAGGAAAATGTATAGGCTCGTTATCCTCAAACAATACAACATTTTAAAAACATTAACTAACATTACTACTACTAATTGGAGAAATATCGCCACAGTGATGCAAAAAAGTGGTAGACCATTTTGCTAGCAGAATCATATCCTGCCAACGGATGTCACTTGAACGATATTAATTATCATTATTAACTATTAATTTAATTTAAAATTTCATATGATATAAGTAATTTGAGCTTTTTATTACAACTTCAAAAAGCATCCTCAGAGTACATTTAATAAAAAATATATAGTGCTCTACATTACATTAATAAATTTATTTAATAATGGATGAAAAGACAAGTAAATGATCCTTTCGATGATAAAACTCCAATATGAGTTCGTTGTTGGAAGAAAATATGCGTATAATATTTAAAGGAGTTATAGTGCAGAATATTTGATCAGGAATATAAGGGCGCTGATTTGGTGAAAGGATATCCCTTGCCGCATTGACAGTCAAGTCAGACGACGCTAATTAGCAGAGCGTTACTTAAAGACTTGCTCTGATAATCTTCATCATCTGCTTCTTACCTGCAAAAGAGAGTGAGTGAGTGAGTGGCCAAAAAGCAGCAGAGCATTTCCGCCTCAAAATCAATAATTTCACCCACCACAGGCCACCTGTAACAACACGGTATACTCGTTTGTACATATATACACACACAGTGAGAGCCATAAGCTCGGCAAGTAGCAGGGAGAAAGGTATATATTTATTATGATTGTGTAAAATTGGGTATATGCGCAATGTTTGGAGAAATATCACCCCGTATGCTCTGGAGAGATGATAAAAGGGAGGGGTGATAAAGGGCTGCTGCTCTGCAGACTCGCAGCGGAGCGCCGCGATCAGTCGCAAAGACACGCGCGCGTTCGCAGGACATCGAGAGTGAGAGAAATTCATTTTGCTGGCTGATTTGCCGCATCTCTTGCTTGCTCTGTTGTTGTTCTCTTTGGAACGTGTGATATCTGTTGATATTCGTCCTGCTCGAGACGGACGACGCGTCTGGGCTACTGTTTTCATTGAAAGATAGATAGTATTACCGATTATGTCGTCGCAGGTTGCAGGATAGTATAAGTTGTAGTATTCGTACGCATACGAGGGTTTAGTGAATGAACTTCTGATACGGGCATTGGTGATTTTTGATTATTTGTTGTTGTGGTGAATCTGTGAGTGCTTTGATGTGACATATTGACAAGGTAGTAATAACAATTTTAAATTACTGTTGAATGGCTACTTTTAATGTTTGATATTAAACTATTTTCAATTTATTCGTACGATTGATCTTTGAGGTGACCTTTAACATTTCTTGTATATGGTATAGCCTATTATTCTATGGAAATTTAGAATATTCACAATTAAATTTAAATTTTTAAACATCTACCCAATCGAATGTTTAAATGATCTATTATACTACTGGAAATCTTTATGTAATTTTCCTCTACCAAACTTCACAATTTCCTACTTTTTACGAATTTTTAAGTTTTGTTTCTTAATTATTAACTATACACTTGTGTAATAATTTTTCCCAAGCTGCAGTTGTTTATAATCGTATATTTTCATTGGCCGTCTAGGACTACCAGTCAAATGACTGGGATGATGATAACACATTAATTTTTTCTTCTAAACTACATGTTCTTCACTTTTTCTATTTTCTAGCATTCATGACAGTTTAGTTTTATACTAGATGTCCACACAAATTTACAAGGTTCAACAAAATTCAGTCCAAATTTCCTTGTAAGAAAAGTGTTTTGTTAGAAATGAAGGAAACGAATGACTGGTGCTTTAATACAGGTGTATCTACAATTATTTTTTTGGATTAACAATCAGTTTAATGAAGTTCTTTCAATGAGGAAGCCCCTAAATTTTAGGTTTTTTTACAATACGTTTTGATATCAACTATAAAGTCTAGAATAGAAATTATAACTTACGTGACTAGTCTTGGGTTCTCGACATAATAGATATCTTGTATAATAGATATAATTAGTTTATAAACTCCTTTTCTATTGAATATAATATCTTTATCTTGGTATTCTCTGCTACATTTAGCATCCTGACGGGATATAATTCTGGCTATATTTTTACCCATATTATTAAAATGTGTTGATGAGACATATTTTACCTGGTCTTCGCCTTTACTGAAAGATGGTGCGTTAATTGGAGCTCTTATCGCTTATCATGAAAATGAATTGAAAATGCCTTATAAATCAGTGTATTTTTGTATGGTAATAGTCCATGAATATGTTAAATATCTAAACTAATAGAAGAACTATCAAGGCAACAGTAGGACACAAAAAGTTATATTCACAATCCTGTTCTACTGTAAATGAACTGTCAGGGGGAGCTTAATGTAGATAATAATATGTTTCAAATTACTCATTTTTGAGCGTGTTGCTAACATTAACAAATAAACCATTCTTTGTAACTAATATTTTACTTGATAAGTAAGTGTCTTTGATAGTTCCAGGTAGTTATTGACGGTAGTGTGCGGCAAAATTTACTCACTCACACATTGTGCTAGTTATGTATAAAACTACTAGGAAAATTTGTGTGATAGATCATTTTAATAAGGATATCAATTTTGGAAAAAATGTTTTGTTAATTAATCTAAACATCATTGTCCGTTAAAACTAAGAATGTTTTTATAAAATTTATTATTTGATGAAACTGTTCTTTAGGATGGTTCTTAATTTAGATTAACCTCAGTAGATAAATGTATTGAACTTGTTCTGATGTTCTTCATTATGACTAATTCATTACTAAGGCATTTGGTTTATCTCTTCTTAATGTTTAGTTTATTTTGAACGATTTTCAAGGTAGACTTAACTGCATCTTTTGTAACTAATATATCTGAATGAAAAATATCTTGAGTTTTGTACAATTTATAGTTGTACAGTTTTATATGCGATAGCAATATCAATTTTCATGATGTGTAAATTTATGCCTTCCCTCTAGAAGAAGTGTATTTTCAGTATGTTCAGATTGGCTTATTTAGATGTGAAAGTGAGGACTTAAGAACCAAAAATGGAAAGTTTAGATCTTAATAATAACAAACAATTTTGTTCTGCCTGTTCATGGTGATTTAAGATTTTTTGTAGTATTTGAAAAATTGCCGCCATTACTTTTTGTCATTTGCGGATAGTGTCACAAATATTCTGAAAGATAGAAATCTTTACAATAGGAAAATATACTGTGAATAGGTTTCAAATTTAATTCTTTATCAATAATTGCATGTATTAATTTTCCTTACTTCTTAATTTTAAAACGAAGTTTATTTGATTAAAATGATATTCCTTTCTTGCGTTTTGTTGGATTACAGTGAAAACTTTATACATTTTTGTTTACTAAAATTCATATAACGTTTGATAATTTAGGATTCTTGCATCGTGGAAAGTAAATGTTTTAATATATGCTTTTACAATATAAACTGCCTATTTGGCGTGTCAAACAAAGTTAACAGTTTATACTGAGACCCTATACTGCATCAATATTCTGTAATCTCAGAGGTGTAGCGATCCCATATTCATAACATGTGTGTCAATTTTATCTAGATGCATCGTTTGTAGTTGATGATGCAATAATATTTTGCATTCTGGATAATTATATTTAGGAAAACCTATTAGGATTAATGAAAATCTTGAAGTTTAAGAGGGCATTGTCTAAAAATTGACAAGTTTTCTTTATAGTTCAAAGTTAGTATTAAAATATAAATTGTTGGCAATAGTTTGAAATGACAATCAAGATCTTGTTACACTATATATACTTATGTATAGTTTAGTATATTCACCTCGAAGATATAATAAAAATTTTGAAAACCTCATTTCCAAATGCACGGCCAGTATTTGAAAAAATAGTCATTTACTTTTAATAGACGAATATTTAAAACGCTTCCATTTTATGGTTTAGTTAGTTCTTTTCTCCTGTTCGCTACTCGTTTAATATTATCCAGTGTTAAATAGTAATAAAAAAATAGAGCGATGATATGTTTCATTGTTTATCATTAAAAATAAAGAGCGAAAGCAAACCTTATGTTGAAAACGGAATTTTGTTTAGGAAATATGAATCTGTGCATTTGTTGTTTATTAAAATCCTCCTGGTATGTCTCCAAGTTGCTCATAGTAAGGTGGTTTGTATAGTTTTTCTCTAATAAATGACTATTAGTTCAGTTAAATTTAAATAACTCCTCAGAAATTTCTTTTCTTAAAATATATAATTTTCGAAAAAAATCAAGTAATCCTTTACTTGTTTTCTGAATAATAGTTTGGCATCTATGTTTTTTTTGCTAATAACACCACATAAACTACATATTTCAAATAGTCCAAACGGTACATGGTCTAAATCTGACCCAGTTTTCAATAGTAATTAACTTAACACAAAAGCAAAAGAAAATTAATAATTATTATTTAAAAAAGAACTAACAACATCAACTGGCTTAAAATAAAAACCGTTTAGAAACCGTGTGCAATCAATAACTATTTTCCGACATATATTCTTTTTTTATCTATTTTAAGGTACCTACAATTCTATTGATTATTTTAGCGTATTCTTATCTCTCTTTCTCGCTCTCTCTCTAATTTGTTTTTTTTATATTTACCGAGGTATTTTTTAACTATTTATTTGTTTTATTATTTAGACCAGTTTCTATAAGTGTAACTCTAATTCAGCCTATATTTCAAACACCCTGTATACGTTTCAGTGTATTGTTTATATAAATTAATTGTCATCATTTTCTGAGTCACCCTATACAACCACAATTTAACTCTATACGATGTTGCAACCTATAATTTTACTTCGCCCCATATGTCAAGTATAACCAATTACTTATGTTCCACATTATATATTTTTTAACCACCCTGTATACCTATAATAAT
This sequence comes from Octodonta nipae, assembly GCA_034190945.1. NCBI lineage: Eukaryota > Metazoa > Arthropoda > Insecta > Coleoptera > Chrysomelidae > Octodonta > Octodonta nipae. The sequence continues at coordinate 31,652,533 of CM067221.1, read as the reverse complement.
TCAACTTCACCTTATATTTCTATCATTAGCTTCTAGTTACTCGAATACTGAGCTAACTAGAAGCGAAAGCAGAAGGCTACGAGAATTATGCGAACCGACCTGAAGAGGGCAGATGTGACTCTGCCGAAACGTCGTCATTTTACCATCGATCCCGGCAGGGATCAGTTATCAACTAAGCGGGTGAATTCCCGGAAACCATCTAATACATTTAGTGCCCGCGAAAACTTAAAAACATAATATATATATATATATATATATATATATATATATATATATATATATATATATATTTAATTACGTTTTTTATGGAACAAATTTATTATAATATCACGACTAAGTATTTCTTAATAAAATAGATAAAATAATAAGCAATTAGTAAATGTGAAAGTTACACTTCATACTAAAAATTAAAAAGAAACCAAAGGCGGCAATAAATAACCTAGAAGGAAAAATATTTAATATATTGTCAATTTGTGTTTTTGTTTAAAACTTTATGCATAATACTTGTTTAAATTTCTCATGTAATTATATATTCGCGAGACATACTCATTTTGCTGTATCCTTAAGACAGTTATTATAAATAAATTGTCATCATTATTACGGAAACCTTGTGTAAGGACTTAAGTGTCAAAAGTTTCTTATGTAAATAATAATAGCTATAAAGTGTTTTACTGAAATTTGTGTGAACCTATTGCTTAGGTAAACTATCAATCCGAAAACTGAAGTATTTAATAAAAAAATGTGTTCTAAGTTTATGATACCACTAGGAATAGCTTGTGATAGTAGCTGCGTTTTTATATTGTGTATGAGATTTCTGTAAGCAAAAAGGCGTGGCCAATAATTTAGTATTGCTACAGTCACAACTGTTGAATAGATATTTAATAAATACAATGCATATTCATATCAAAACTTTGTTTAACAAGGTCTTAGCTCCCAAAAATCTTTTGATGAACTGAATTTCCTTGGTCTTCTTAATATGTTTTGTTATCATACATCGTTATTCATAGCTGCATTTGGAAGTACACGATTGCCCTTTATTCGAAGCGAATACTTCTAAACCAGGGTACGTGGATAGGTTTTTCCTTCGTCTTCCCCTTCGAGATTAGCTTGAAATGAGATGCTGAAAGTGATAATGCTCTCTAAGTATTATCGGTAACAGGTATCGTAGTGTCCACATAACTGTGGTCAACTCAAATCAATTGAATTCTGTACTGACACTTGAAAATTGTCACCTATGTTTGGGAAAGATTATTATTATTAGATTATTTATATACAGGCATTTGAAATTTAAACTTCTTTGTAACCCTCAAATAGGCCACAAGGGTTGATGGTATGAGTTAGTTTTTTATTTCTCTGTAAAGTTTAACTCGTTTACAATATCGTAGCTGTGCTGACAAACAATATTTGCATTTAGTTGTTCATGTGAGTTTTCTTTTCTCACAACGATTTGTGAAAATCAGATAAGATAATCCAAATTTGGTAAGGCTAATTTATCGAAATGGCTCATTGCCTTCTTATAGAAACAATTTCTGCCAAAATTATTTGAGAGAAAGCAGGTCTGGGGATTTATCAACAAGGTTTTATGTGAAGTGGCAATGTATGTTCAAATATAGTGTTTAATGGGTCGTGTCGTTTATCTTCCTTATCAGGAACCGTAGTCCAACAATGTTTTTCTGAAGCAATTTTTAAGCAATAGTTAACTCGCTTAACTATTCGTAATTGTTAATATTGGTTGACAATTTGATTGTTCGTTCTGGACTAATTGTATTTGAAGTTTCCTTTCCTTTTTGTTGATTGGACAGTATCTATTGCCATGATACGTTTACCTCTCAATTTCATCATTCTTTAATGACATACAAAAAAATGTGTAACTCTTCATTTCTTAGTGTGTTCTTTTTCAAGTAATATATGGGTCCTGTCTGAGATTATTATGTACCTATATATCTTTGTGAACATTGTTTTGGGAAACAGGAAACCGCGTGTAATAACTTTCATCTGGACTCTACATTTTAGAGAGTCATACTCCTGGTAACAGCGGGTATGTTCTTAGTAAAACACTAATGTGGTTGGTGAAAGAAGTGTTTGCCTGAAACACTTTGACTTACATGATAATGTTGTACTTTCAAATGTCATGCTTTACAACTAGCATATTTGAATATAAATAATGCCAACAACGCCAGTATAAAATCTAATTTCTAAATATTACTTTGCCCTAGTAACAAAAAAATAGTCGAATATTTTAAGTCCAAATACATTATGACATTCTTATTTTTTATTACCGCTAATTGGTATCCTCTTCCTCTTTGTAAATTAGCAACAAAACACTTCCACTTCCAAATTTAAAACAACCCTTCTGAAATCCGTTTTTCCTTTGTGAATGATGATAGTTTTCTTAACATTTTATCTCGATAACTTTTTACCAAATTTCTCGCGTTGTTTTTGTTAAAATTTATTCAAAAAGCTATAAATATTATTTTATTGGTTCATAAGTAAGTTGTTTATGTTTTTCGACCACATAAATGAAGTATATATTTCAATTAATTTTTCTTTTTAATTTGTTTTATGTAATATTAATTTCAAATTTCCATATTGTAAAATGTCCCGTGATTTGTTTCAACAATTGAGAATAATCACCATATAAATTAGGCTCGATTTAAATACATTAAACTGTTTATACAAATATTTTTCTATTAGGTAAAAATCAGAATTAATACTTTTAGAATAATCATCTTATGTATGATCACAGATATCTCAAAACTGTTTAATTAATTTGAATAATCTATTAATTACTATTTGATCTACTCGATCCTCCAAACAAATCTGCTACAACAAAAACTACTTCTGCGAAATAGACAATTAACCACAAAATTGATTTTCCTGAACGAATTATTGATAAAAATGTTATCACAATCGACTAGTTAAGTAATGGAGACCGAAACCTTGAAATATTTTAATTATAGTATAGTCAAACTTCGTTGTTTTTAATTGAAATATTTATTCTGACTTTGTGAGTGAACCAATAAGATTTATTTTTGATGTCAGTCAGTTGTTTTGCACATTCAGAATATTTGAAGCACCAAATTATTTAAGAGCAGGGATTAATGAACTTTATATTATTTGATGGAACCTAGACGCTATACTGGGCCGAATAGATTGCAGCACTTGAACCTCTCATAGGTTAGGAAAGGGATAAATTAGAAGTTGGGGCGCAAGAAAACATCAAAAACGTGATGCAAGAATACACAGACAATTTGTTTGAAAGTCGTTGTTTACAAGAATAAAATTGGGCCGTAATTTGTTTTTGTATGTCAAAATCAGTTTTTTCACGATAATTGTCAATAATTTTTAATTTCAGTTAACTTATTTTTCATAATAGTTTTCTATGCTGTCCAAATAAAATTACTTTACTTTTAAACAAAATTTATATATTTTGGAAAATCTTGTAAACATTTGAAAAAATGACATGTAACGATTTTCCTTTCTTTATTAGAAGTCAGATAATTAACATTAATTTTTATTTAATTTCATCAGGTTTTGTTTGATTTTCCGAAAACCAGAATGTGTCATATTATTGTACCAAATACTTTTGACCTCCTTCCTAATATAATACGGTTTAAACTACCGAAATCAGTGAAATCAATAATCGTTAAACATTCATAACAAACATATATACTGAAGAATTGAGAACATCTTCCCTATATTGATGTTGGCTAAAAAGCATTATTTATATTTGATTCATTCTGACTTTAAAACAAAAATATACTAGATAGTTGGGTGATGAATTTGTACCTAATGAGTGCTTGTGTCCAATGCCAGTTCATTACTTTTTCAATTGTTTTCAACTTTCTAATTCTTTTTTTAAGTTAATTTTTCATAAAAAGATATTATCTACACGATCTAATAGGTGCCTAGTGGTTATTCGCAAGATTTAGATACTCGTCCAGAATTTTTTATTTTATAAAACATATTACAGTTTCGGTTAGTGTAAATCTACCTGATCTTCCATAAGTTTCATGAAGATTTTTCTGTTATCATTAGAGACATCATTGTAAAAGGAATTGAACGTAATACAAACATCTGTTGCCGTTTAATCAAACGGCCAATTGTACGAAACGATTTCCGTTCTCTTGCAAAACTTATAGTTTCCCCATTCAAATAATGAAAAATCAATGGGAACAGACGTTCGTTTTCCTGTTAGTGCACCAGTAGCCAGCCATTCTACGATCCCGAGAGCACCGTACATATATGAATGCCAGGCAGTATTTCCGAGCGATTAGCTTTGACGTGGTGCAATCTTTCGAGGATAATTTCCCACTAGAACACAACAAACTAAGATAAATAATGCCGATAAATGTTATGGCAACAAATCTTTATTTTATTTTTCGCCTTTTCGTGAAAGAGAGAGATGATGATGAAATACGGCAAATTGGGTGATAGTTTATGGGTTTCAGCATGTTGGTTTGTGTCTGATAAACATTGATTAACTTAATGTTACGTATGACGTAAATCAAAATTTTATTTGTTAAAACATTCTAGATAATCTAAAATAGTTTATTGCTATCTATTTATAACGCATTTCTGTTTTGAAATTTTATAGCAATAAATCTTAACGTGATGCCTATATAGTTATGACTCTTTTTTATCTTTTTATCTCGTCTATACCGTTATAAGCCTTTAGGTTCCCAATCGCCATGTCTGTCAATTTTGCCAGTCATTGTCATCTAGATTTCCTTTGTGACAGATTTGGGAATCGCCTGCATCCATATTGTAGGTGGTCCACCAGTAGGGGTAATATTTAATATAGAGTGCGTGAAAAATAGGCGTTTGTTTAAGTGGAATCGAAACGCTGGATCAGACAGAAAATAAACCGAGTGAACGTCACTGTCTCTTGTTAGAATTGCAAATAATTGGTAGGGGTCACTTGAGAAACGCAGAAAAGCACCAGAAGCCAGCTTAGAGTTAGATATGCCCACTTTGTTTTCTTTTTCTCTCACCTAACATAAGGTTTTTCTCGGGATCTGAAGTAGTGTATTTATTAAGTAATTCTTCTTTGGGTATACCCCCTATTTTCTCACGTCTCCTTACCATATCAGTTAAAGTAAACCTTTTTTCTCTCGCAGCAAAATTTCCGTTCGTCTTTAGAATGTCGCAATAACAGACCCTCGGGTGCCCTCGATGCATTCCGACAGTGGTTGCGTTTGTTTGTCTGCTTTTGACCTTCCTAAGCTTGTTATGCAACCATATATGCCAACGTCAAAATAAAATAATTTCAACCGAATATTATTCCAATATTGAAATATTCGAATTAAAAATAACCGTATATCAAAATCATTTGAATATTCTCATCACTACACTATTCAAACCTGAGATTTTGAAGAGAATTTCTTTTAACAATCACCGGTGGCACCATTATAACATATGTACTAATTATTTATTCAAAAGATTTAATAAAATAAAAATTATCGTAATAATTACATTTGATTTGGATTAGTTTCGTAGGTACACAATTATTATTAAAATAGTAAATAGTGTATTACAATTTTAAAATATATCCCAAAGACCTCAAGTCATCTGGTGTAGAGGGATTGCGAAAAGATAAACAAAACAAGAAAGTAACTAGGCTTCAACACTAAATTAGTTGTTACTCCTTTCAGGTGTGTTCTTTTTATCCTTGCCACTGTTCTCCAAAAATCCATTTCAGTCTCACATAATCTATTTTTGTTTGTTTGTGACATTCACTTAACATCTATATCATGCATAATTACTGGGCCTAGCTGTATATTCTCTACTTTGTTTCGTTTCTGATATTCTTCTGCCATAGTACTGAATAAGGTGCTCCTATTAGTTTTTTCATTTAATTTATCTGGCTTCAATTATCTTCTCACAGCGTTCCATTGATGTTAATTTTATGTTTAGATATACAGATTCCTTACAGTTTTTAATTTTTCCCTCTAGATATAAGTCCTTAGGTGGGTTTCTCTTCCTCTACATATATATTGCTTTTTTTTGCTCTTGTAACCCCCACTATCAGTATTCCTGTGTGAGTTTTCTAGGCATATATTCTAAGTCTTCTATAACCTATGCCATCAATACTTGGTCATCCGCATAGTGTAGGGTATACAGTGTTGTATCCCCGATAGGGCACTCCCATACACATTCTTTTTGTTTTCCATACCCCTAAAGGTTCATCAACATTTAAATAAAATTTAGAGATTTACATCATCCCCGCCTTAAGCTTTTTTATGAATTCATATATTACTTACTATTTTAATTCTCGATGCTGTGTTTCTTCATATTAAATTGTTACATCAATGTTAATGATTAGTAGAACATATTTTTCAATCAGGTATGCTGTCTCCAGATATACCAGCTATAGGTGCATTTCCCGTAATCTTTCGGGTTTTTTTCTCTATTATTTCATACAAACAAAATAAATATGCTATCAATTGTTGATTGGCCTTCTCTAAAAAAATTTGACCTTCAGACTCATGTAGGCTGGTATTATTTGCATTCCTTTGTAAGTTAAAGCGCACGTCCATTTGTTAGTTGTGCTATTAATTTTTTGTTTGAAGTTGAATGAATATTATTATAATTTGGGAATGTTCATAAGGTATTAGCTACGTTTTCAGTGATGAGTTCAACACTGCCAGTGAATTGGACAGATATTTGATTGTATCTGATTTTATTTAAGAAAATAACATACTGAAGAGATAATCTTTTCACCAGTCAAATGCAAAGGGGGTATCGCTGTTGAATTGGAAAAACCAAGATCAAATTGTCAATGTTGAGCTGTTTCTCTCTATGATAGCCTATATTGTTACTGAATAATAATTTGCTAAATACCAAGTATGCTGACTATAGTAATCCAAAAATAACTTAATTAACAAAGAACCCAGCAAATCTGCTTATTTAAAAGTAAAAATATTCTAAACAAAAGTCCTCATGGCAATAACCTATAAGACTCGATAAAACTTTGGTCTAATTCGATTCAACACACATTTATAGAATGGGATTTGCGAAAATCGATACTTTGAAGGTTCATATCTCAGCTGAGACTGGGTCTGAGGGGCAATGAGGACATTTGTTCAGAATGTCGATGCAAAATTGATCCAATTTTATTGATACCACTTTTACAAAAACGGACTTGCGAAAACCGAAAACTGAAAATTTGTTGCTCATTGTCTTATCTTGTATTAAGTTTTGGGGATTAATGTCATGAGAACTTTTGTTCAGGATGTTGAAAACTGTCTACCTGCAAAATTTGGTCTAATGTGACTGAAACCTCTTTATTTTATCAACATTTTTTTATGTGTTCTTTTTAAATAACAGCACAATCAAAACAAAAATCTGTATATTCAAGGAAAATCCAAACATCTCCAGGTCTATTCTGACCTCGTTTTCAATGGCTTAAATATGCATTAAAAATATAAAATGCAAAATGAAAATTTGATATATAATACATTTTTTTACGCCAGCAAGTAGTTCTCCGAGTGGTCAATTCTTACATTTTCATCTAAATTTTTAGCATAGAACAGTGAGAAATTCTGTGAATGCATGAAAGATTTTCACTTATTAAAAACGTTTAGAATTGTAACACTGTAGAATATTGGATATGATATGGAAAAGAAAGATGGATTATTTCAAAAGGTATTCGTTAAGGACGAAACTTAACCGTGAAGTGACTATATATTATATCTAAAGGTATAATTTATTTTTCTCATTTCACAGTTTACAAATTTGTCGTTAATGAAGTGTTTATTCTGGTCTGATATCGATTTTTGTCTCCGACCAGTACCGAAAACTAGATGATATAATAAACCGATTGGTTTTTTTACGGCTCTTTTTTGCGCGTAAAGAAAATGTTCTTTCGCAGAATTATACGGAAATTTCTTCAGATAAAAGCAAGAGGAAAAGATTTATGGCCTCAGCCCACTGAACTCCGTAGTGTCGTGACAAAAAATTCGATTTATGACTGCTAACCCAACTACTGAAATTTAAAGAGAAATTTACATTTCAGTGGATCATAAGGTTGGTAAAAATTATATCCTGGAAATATGTTCGTTGGTATTTGGCGTAAGGAAAAAAGTATGCAGAAAAATATGACATGATATATGAAAACCGTTCAGTTTTGATTATCTTTTATTAATATTAGGTAATAATAAGTCAAAAACATATGAAACGATTAAAGTAATGTAAATAGTATTGGTTTCAAACAGTGCTAGAAAGGTTGAGGACTGGAAGTTGTATTCTTAGAGCATAAATATACTTTATTCATGCTTGAAGGTTGTATTAACCTGATCTCATACCATTTTTAAAACTTGAACAGGAAAATTTGTTCAGCAAATTGAAATAATTTCTTGCATTGTGATAACTAACATTGCAGAGGCAAAGGGGTAGTAATATATTTTTTTAATTAATAAAGTCAACTAATACTGTAGTCTCAATAATTTTTTAGAAAAACACTGACAGTTCAGAAAAATCATCAAATTTGTAACGATTATGGTGAGATGAAAAGGACAAGTTTGTCGTAAAAACTTGACCATGCATAAGAAGTATTATATCAGTACTTGTCACATACAGTGGAAAAGCCAAATGTAATAAATTAGATAACGAATGAAGGAGGGTCACATCGATTTGTATTTTTAAATGCGCATTTTTTTAGCAAAAAAAAATTATAACACCCCCTTTATGTGACAGTGGACATTCGGTTCTCGACATTCGGAAATATTAACTGTTTTCACATTTATTACAAAAAGTAACATTAAAAAAAGAAAATTATTTTATTTCACAAATTCGCGACATTACTCAATACTTAATTCCCGTTTAGTTCTTGATATTGGGATAGTAAGCAAAAATCATTTCTGCTTTCTTCCTTTTTACTGATTTGGAAAAAAAACAGTTTTGTTTATTTTCGTCTTAACTCATAGCCTTATAATCTTGTTGTCTGCCTGCATGATCAGTGTCAGTGCTATTGTCGTTTGAATTTCGTTAGCTATACGTGATAATATCAGAAATATGGTTCAATTAACAGGAATGTCAAAATAACAATTCTACAAATGATTGGTCATCGAGATAACACATTGATAAAAATGGAAATTTCTCGCTTGTTTCACGAAAATTTACTTCCTGTATCCCAAGAAACAATTAGGAAAATAGAAAAGCAGTTTCGCCAGCTTGGTCATGTAAGACAGATAAAAAAAGTAGCTGCCAATGCTGTAAGTGATAATATGAAATTGGATATTAGACTTGAGTTACAAGAAAACCCACATAATTTTGGTCGAAAAGCATCCCCACTGTTCAACGCTAGCCAAACATCAATTTTTCGAGTATTAAAGGAAAGTAAAATGCATCCCTATAAAATGATGCCGACTCAGAAACTCATTGAAGACGATTTCGATAGGAGAACGTATTTCTGATAACAAATGATGGTAAGGTTAGATAACAATGTGATCCATATAGAAGATGTTTGGTTTTCTGATGAGAGCACATTTACACTTCACAGTCATGTTAATCGAACGTAAAGCACTATACTAAACCACCACATTTCTGTGGATTACCAAAAATTCATAAACCCAATATTCCTTTAAGACCAATTGTCAGTTCTATATATTCTCCATGTAGTGAACTATCAATTTTTTTTTAAACATTGTTCGTCCTCTTACAGGAAGTTCGTTTTCTCATGTAAAAAAAAGGGCACATTTCTTGAAAAAACTGTCTCATATAGAATACAAAAATAACTTTACAATAGCAAGTTTTGATATGCTAAATCTTTATAACAGTGTTTCTGTATCCAAAACACTTCCTATAGTAAAGCAATACTCGAACGGACTCTTCATTAAGCCAACAAACTCAGTTATCAGTTGAAACAATAATGGAACTACTAACGTATTGTACCCAAACTACATACTTTTAATTAAGCGATGACTTTTACCAACAAGATTTTGGCATGGCCCTGGGTTCTTGCCTCTCACCAGAATTAAGTAACATATTCATGGAAAAATTTGAACAAGTAATTTTTTCAAAAGAAAATAAACCTTTAGTTTGGTGGCGTTAGGTTGACGATATTTTCGTAATTTGGGAACACAGTCTTCAAGTATTAGATAAATTATTAAATGACATAAATACTATCAGAACCAACTATCAAATTCACCCTAGAAATTGAGAAAATAACAAACTGTCTTTCCTAGACATATTAATAACAAAAACAGAATCTTCATTCGAAAAAGAAATTTATAGAAAATCAACTCATACTAACAGATACCTAAATTTCAACTCAAGTCAGGTTTTATTGTCATTATATGATAGAGCAAAGACCAACTGTTCTGATGATAGTAAATTCAACAAAGAAAAAACTGTACTTATGATTAAAAAATATGAAGATCCTATGATTACAAATAACTCAATGCTCACTATGCGTATCTGTGACTCTATAACATATATCACTTCATATATGCATTTTAGTATTACCACGTATTTTTTTTTCAGCTAATTTGGCAACTTTTAAATGTATGATTTAACTATGAGATTTGTGTTTGTAGTTTGCTTTAGTTCGTTCGTTTACTTAAGTTTGGAAATGGCTCTTGAAGCGCAATATGAAATCCCAAGTATTATTGCTTACAAAATCTGTCATTAAAGCGGTGGAACAAAGAACTCCTCGGAATAATCTCTACAGCAACTTGTATAGACCTGATTCCACTAAATCCGATGCGGTTTTGTTTTGTGTAGACTCCTTAGGCTCCCAAATTTGAGTTAACAACATTGATTATGCGGTTAAAGATAAATTCCAGTTGATGATTTCCAAGCCGCCGAAAGCAAACTTTAAAGTAAATTTCCTCGTCAAAGAGCAAATACCCCATGGAAACGTCGAAAAGCTAAAACGTCAAATTTATACAAGAGCCTCATGAATGGGTGCGAAGAAGAGATTGCATGAACTCCACTGAATACTCATCGAGTGTTAAGCGGGATTTTCCTGAGAAAATTTCGTAATTCCAGCTTCAATCACGCCTTGCTTTGAAGTTGCATTTCTTTGGTTATCCGATCGAAAATAAAAGACAACGAATTCTTATTAAATGGTACTTTTTATCGACTTGTGCCGGTCTAATCTGCGGAATCGGACAAATAAGAGTTAGGAATGGAATGCGCGCACAGTTTACGTCGCATTTTTAGAGTCTAAGTAGCGCATTGAATACAAAGAACTTCTTAAACAGTGCTTTGAAGGAGAACTTGACATACTGGACATTTTGAGATAACATTTTATGTTCAGATGATTCGGAATTGCTTCAGTTCACTAAAACACTAAAAAAATGACATGTTTACCCATTACCCATTATTCACATATCGTTTCACAGTGGCACACTTATTTTGATATCCCTTTATATTTCTGAAAAGTCCAAACTGCTGCGTGGTAAGAAGCATTTTTGGGGTATTCCGTTCTAAAGACATCCTCATGACATGTTCTTTCCATCTATTCTTGTTCATTCAGTGATTGACCTTCATTTTGTGGCAACTGAATGGTATTTATAACATCTGAAATCTTTCTTGGCTAAGAAACCTGTTTAAACGCAGATACGAGAAAATCTAGTTTGCAGCGACTTAAAATTCTTCTAATATAACTAAAAAATTTATCAAGATTAAAGAAGTCGTCTTTTGTATTAATTATCTAAGGAACTAATTAGCAGATTTGATCGTGCAACAGCTCTATTACCTGCAACGTTGCCTACAGTAGCAAAGGAGGTCTAACGAACAGGAATGGTGTAAATACCTAAATTTTTACCGGTCGTTTGAGATTTTTGTTGTCAAAAAGAACATATTTATAAAAGGTTTTATATTTTATACCAATATGTCACAATCTATCCCTAGAATATGTTAAAGTTTGTTTTGGTGGAATAATTTTCTCATAAATATATATTTTTCTGCAAATTATCACTTTTGCTGTTACGATGTTCAACATAGAGGTAGCATATATTTCTTTTCATCTTCATCTCATAAACAAATAATTACGCAGCCAATTATTGCTTAAGAGTTACTTCGTATTTGTTACATCATAATATTTTTAACATTGACTACTCCTGCTATATGAAAATGAAGTATGTGTTCGTTAGGTGTGATGTAGGCCGTACCAGCGGGTAATGTTAATTTATATCGTACATAACTACGCTGCTGAATTTGCCTAAACTAATTAAGAGTTAACATTCTGTTGTTAGTGAAATTTCTTGTAGTAGGATTCCATGAACATTATAAAGTTTGCGAATATTTCACCTGTTTTGAGGCTTTGCCAGGACTTTTAACTATTAATGCGGGAACTTTGTAATAGACTTGAAATTCTTACCGGTGGCATGAAATAAATTTCAATATAAATGCGAAAATCTAGTATACAATATTCGTGTATAGTTTGTTTTAAAATGCAGCTGTTGCATGCAGTGCAGTTAAAAAAAACATAATTGTATTAAATCATTTTATAAATAATTGAAAAATATTGTAGGTTTTAGCCCATTGTAACTAATAATTTTTGAACTGTCTATCTTAGTCCCAGATATAAAAATGTTGTTGTCTATATCTATTAGTAGTTCGTTAGCCAGAAATATTGAAACGTTCTCACAACGATGCTTGATAAAGTAATTCCCAATAGATAACGCCTTGTCTCTTATTACAAATTCTCGCAGGGTTTTGATTGAAAAATTTTGGCACATTACAGTTGCTATTTACCCTAAACCTTTCAAATACAAGATTTTACTGTAACGAAGCCTATCCTTATGCATACATAAAAGCATTTGGTACATAATGCTCCTTATGTTTAATGCATGAGGATTGATAAGTTCTCGCTCACACTTACACTTACAGAAATGAATAGAAGAATAGAGTATTGAAATGCAAGAATTATAATTGCATTTGTTTCGTCACCTCGTTCCGAAGAAGAAGAAACAGTGACCAGTAAATATATGAGGAGTCTCTTCGTTTATAGAACATCAATTAATTATAGTATATAAACAATAGCCTTTGTTTGCGGCATCATACACAAACATTAACCCGGCCTAAGGGAAAACAGAGAACTCTTCACTGAATCCACTTAGAGAAATCTCAAAAGGCCCGTCCACGTCGCGGGGTTGGGGCCCAGGGTATAATGCAATCCCCTTGCTCAGGGATATGGGTAAAGACCACACCGGCAGGGAATGCATAGAAGTGTTTCGGGCTGGTGAACCTGGTGCAAGTGGGATCTCTCCTTTTAGGGATCATAATGGAAGGATGGCATAGAAGCGAAAAATAATATCTATAAAAGTTTGGTTTGGAAAACCATAGTTGACAATCACGTATTGATTTCACCAGCTGTGACACTCCGGTGTAGAAAGCAAGGAGAACTACTGCACTATAAACTCCCAAGAAAAACCACAATGATAAATCATAAAAATAAATGCGCCCCGAATTCCCGGTGCCCGTTTAATGTGACAGTGGTGTGAAGAATCCCCGAGGGAAAAAGATAAATGCAACCTTATATCCAATTGCAACGTGGAAAATTGGGATCCTCTCTAAGGCTGGAAAGTCAACAACTGTTGCTTTAGAGATGCCAGAATTGTCATAGGAGTCAGGTGGTCAAATGCAGGACAGTGTATCCGGGGTGATGTGATACTTTACTACTCATGATGCCAAAATGGCGAACATAAACATGGTGTGGGTATTATGATCAAAAAGGAACTGCAACAAAATGTGACTAATTTCGTATTTTACAATGAGAGAATGATGCTGATTCAGCTACGCACAAAATCTAAAAATATTTCCACAATAACCAGTGACGAAAAAACGAAATGTTCTACTCTACTAGGTAAGAAATGAGAGAGGTGAGAGGCTCACACAGTTTTCTCAGGGAATAGGTTTAATCATTTTCTGTGAACTACATCCACGCCGACTCAATAGTTGGTCATCACCACGAAATAAAGGCAAAATGCTGAAGAACCAAAACGATTTTATTTGCGTTAATATTCGATATAGGAACAGCAACCAGAGCGCTAGAACCTACCCAACTGCAAGCGCTGACACTGATTACGAACTTCTCGCAGTTAATATAAAAGTGAAACTGATGTAATTTTATCAGTCGAACAAATAAAAATTATTAAACCATTGAACACAGAAAAGCTCCAGGAACAGGAATACCAAGAAAATTTCAATAAATCAATTGCAATTGAATTTCTCCAAGTATCAAAGGGATAAATTTACGTGGCATGGGTTACAATTAAAACAACGATGATGGACACAGCAGAACAAATCATAGACAATAATGAACATACTGCAAAAAACCATGGATGACCCAAGACATTATAACCATAATAGAAGAAAAGCGCAAATCGAAGAACCACAATCCACAAAAATACTTACAGCTAAAAAAAGTAAACAGAGGTAAAGAAAGATGGGTGGAGGAAAACTACGGTAAAATGGAACAACTGAAGAATAAACATGATTATTTTAATATACATAAAAATTGAAAGAATTAACTAGAAATACAAGAAATAGAACACCAATAATTACAAGAAACACTGAAGGAGAGATCCAGTTGACAGAAGATAGTAGAAAAGAACTTGGGAAAACTACATCAAACAACTATTCGCGGCAGAAGGAGAGGACGTAAAAAAAGATAGCAGAAATTCCGACAAAATTCATAAAGGCATTGGATGATGGAAACTTAACCCATCTTGCAAAAGTTTTTAACCACATATATAAACCAGGGTCAAATCCGTTTTTATTCCTTTAGCTAAAAACGTACCACAAAATCATGTGATGAATATCGGATGATCAGCTTAATGAGCCCCACTCTATAAGTTCTTTTGAAAATAATACAAGAAATAATATGTAGAAAATATGAAGAAAAACTAGATGCTATAAAGTTTTGATTTAGAAGAGGATTAGCAATTCAAGAAGCATTATTTGCCATCACAGTACTACTGCTATAAAAATGCAGAGACTACAATAAAGATGTATACGTCTGTTATCTACATTCATTCTTCAGGTCATTCACCTCCAGATGGCCTTTTACAAAGTCGAACACGATAAACTTTGACGAATGAGCTATACGACTAATAAAAACAACTAGACTGCAACAAATCCAAAGGGAGTTTATCAAGGAAGTATTTTATCCCCTTAACTGTAGTAAATATAGGAGGAACATTAATCAGCAACCTAAGATTCGCCGATGATACTGTTATAATAGCAAATTCAGGAAGTGACCAAAATGGCGCTGGTGTAGAAAGGGGGTATGATGTGAGTTGCTAAAAAAATAATATTAATGTTAAGCCACCGGTTTTGTCTGTTTTTTCAACTAAGGCATCTTCGAAATATTCTAAAAATTTAAACTCCACCCTCTTGCTATATCAAAAGAGTGACAATTATTTTAATTCTGCTGAAATTAATATTCATTACTAGGAATGACAAAAACAAAGAGAAACCGAGTGTTCACAACACTCTTTTTGGGTTTAAAACAGACAGCCCTTTATATTTACATATGTATATTCTCAATTGCTTGGAAAAAACTCTGCCTTACGCGCAATCGCAGTAAGAAGAAAGGGAGACTCGCTGTTCGCCTGTCGTCCAGTACGGACCTCTCTAGAGACTCTCAAGGAAAAAACGTTTCCCTATGTGCTCGCTAGTGCAACCCCAAAGTGGGTGTGCAGCTATTACTCAATTATTGTAAACCCACTCGTGAGTGCGCAGTGCCCAACAATATAAACTTTAGTTGTGCCTAAAAACCCAGGGTTAAGGCCGACTACCCGCGCCGAATACAGACAAATACATGGATGGCAGATTTCCCAAGGCTTTTACTAGACTCTAACTGGTAGACAAAGTAAGAGTTTTCTTTTGAAGGGCAATTGAGTTTTTTGTCAAAATAGAACCACACAAAACTACAGTCCACTTAATCCAATTCACTACATTTTTTGGCCAATCAAGCCAGATTGATTTATTTTGATTTATCGCTATCAATTTGGCACATTTTTTAATTTCTCAAAAAATAAAATTGCATTCTTATTTAGCTATTCTATTTGTTTCCCGCGTATTAATTGCACGCACCTTAGGGTTAGATAATTACGCATGTCTACAAATCTCAACACGCAAGCGCTATTCACAAAAAAGAGGTTAATTTAGAATGACATTTCTTTCTAAAATTTTAATTTAATTTACTCTGTTTATTTTGCGTTTTCGTTAATACTCATATATTAATTTCTCATTAACCTCAAGTATTTATTAAATATATTTCTCGCAATTATAAAATAATAATTGTAACTTCTTAACATTGCACTAGTTTAATTGATATATCGATCGTTGTTTTGTTTCTTTCAATAATAAAAACTCATTCAGTTTGTCCATGTTTACCGGACATTTTTTTGTTATTTAAGAAACAGATATACAGTTTGTCTCTATAAACTTTAGTTATTAATTTTGGTGAATATTAATTTACAGTAATTGATAGTTTTTATGACGTACAAGCTATTCACATGCAGCTTTTTGATAACTCTAGAGACTCACTTAAGTCCCATAACACTAGTATCCCTCGCACTAATGTTAAACTCCCAAAAATACAAATGCCACACTTCTCTGGTGAATTCTGTGAATGGCAAACATTTATTGATATGTTTGACTCTGATTCATAATAATGACTCGCTCTCAAATGTCGACAAAATTAATTACTTTATAGGCTTGGTTCACGGCGCTCCACTTAAACTCTTAAAATACTCTACCTTGACAGGTGATAATTACTTGGTTGCTTATAATGCATTGCGCAAGCGCTATGCAAATAAGCGTTTGGTTGCTAACTCTTATTGACAGGCTATTTCTCGATCTAAAAAACTCTCCAGTTCTCAAGGACTCAGAGAGCTAGTTGATGTTTTTAGTGAAAACCTTTCTTTGTTGGAAAATATGGACTTTCCTGTCAAGCAATGGGACTTCATTCTCTTCACAATGCTGTTCGAACGACTCGACTCAGATACCGTTCTGAGGTTTGAGTGAGACTGTGCTTCGGAACTTGAAGATCTATACTTTGGTATTTTGCTGAATTACTTGGAGAGGCAATGCGCCGCTCTGGATTCTCTCAATATTATCCACACTCCCCCCAGTGCTGTTAGTCCATCTAAAGTTTCTAAAGTTCATTCTCCTCGTTTTAACCATCAAAAAATAATTCTGCAAGTACATATATCATAAATTCTCAATCTCAATTCTCTAGTAACATCATCTGTCCATTTTGTAAAACCGCACACCGCATTTATAATTGCAAAATCTCCTCATGATAGATTTGCTATCACTCGTACCCATGGATGGTGCACAAATTGCTTAGGATTCTTCTTGATGCTCCTCTACAAATAGCTGTAGAAAATGCTCTCGCGAGCATCATACTCTTTTGCATTTTACTGATGCCTTGCGCAACTCACACTCGCCTTCGGGCTTACAAAATACTCAGCTCGCTTCTAGTATTAGACCGGAAGAAACCTCATCTCACATTCTCAATATTGCCTCGACAGATCCTTGTATTAATTCTCAACCCCGCACTTCGAATATTTCTCTTCTCACAGGAGTGCAGGGTACCGTTCTCTTATCCACTACTCTAGTGGAGATAAAGGATGCTCGTGGTCATTTTCAACCGGTTAGGGTTCTTCTAGATAGTGGAAGCCAATGTAATCTTATAACCAGTAAGTGTTGTAAGAGCCTCGGATTACTCACGCGACTTTGACTTTGACTCAAATTTTCGATTTTGATGCTGTAGTCTTACCTCAAATTTCCTCTGATATGCCCTCATCGGATATCCCAGCAGATATGCTCTTAGGTGCTGATATGTTTGTTGCATTGTGGAAGGGTACTACCTTGCAACCCCGATTCGGTGGCCCTGTAGCCTTGGAAACTACTCTGGGATGGATTCTCCTGGAAAAGGTAGACTTTCCTTCCGTCTCAGTGAGCACTCTTATAGCTAGTATTTCACTAGAAGACTCTGTAAAGCGCTTTTGGGACTTAGATCAGGTTCCAAAATTTCCAGCAATTTCTTTTAGAAGATAAACAGGCAGAGGACCTCTTTTCTCATACTATTTTTCGTATATCCACAGGGAAGTTCACTGTCGAATTACCCTTTAAATACTCACACTTTCACTTCCAAGGATCTCGTGATGTAGATCTCAAAAGATTCTTCTCAATGGAACGGAGGATGTTCTGTATGAACGCTACAAGGACTTCATGCAAGATTATTTGAACTGTGGCCACATGGAATTAATACCCAGCCTCGAAATATCTTAACCCAGTTATTACATTCCGCATCATGCTATAGCTCCGACTAACTCCAAATTTAGAGTTGTCTTCGATGCTTCTGCTGTTGATACTCAAGGCGTGTCTCTTAATGACATCATACTCTCCGGTCCCAAGTTACAGCAGAAAATAATCTCGATTCTTTTGCGCTTCGGACTCTATGCAGTATGCTTCACAGCCGACGTAAGGCAGATGTTCCGTCAGATTCTCATCGCTGAACATCATCGAGATTACCAACGTATTTTGTGGCGTTTCTCTCAGGGTACCCCTATTCAGGATTATCGATTGATGACTGTTACTTATGGAGTTAGTTCTTCTCTGTATTTGGCAATACGTACTCTATTCCATCTTGTTCATATGTATAAGGATGATTACCCCGAAGCATCTGACATCATATCAAATGATGTTTATGTAGATGACATCTGTACTGGTGCACATTCTATCTCTCATACTCTTCAACTCCAGAAAGAAATGACATCTCTACTCCAAAAAGGTCAGTTTGAGCTGCGTAAATGGGCTAGTAATAAACCTGCTCTACTTTCTCATTTGCCCGCTTCGCAGATTCATTCTGAGGCTCTTTCTCTGGATTTCAATCTCGATTTTAACCAGACAGTAAAATTTCTCGGACTCCAATGGAATCCTTATAAGACCATTTTTGATTTAAGGTTTATGCATTTAATAACTTATGCACCAAACGCTCAATAATTTCAGAATTGGCACGAATATTTGACCCATTAGGATTTCTAACACCCCTTACTCTCTCAATGAAATTAATTATTCAGTTATTATGGGCTAGTGGTATCGATTGGGATTCTACTCCTGATGCTTCTATCATCCATAAGTGGACTACTATTTGTTCTCAGTGAGACGTTCTCTCTCAACTTCACATTCCTCGACTAGTTCTCATATTTCCTTTTTGTTCGGCACAGTTTTATGGATTTGCTGAGCATGGGAAAAAGGATACGCTGCAATTGTTTATCTTCGTCTTGAGTCATCTTCTAACAAATATTGCTGTCATTTCATATGTAGTAAATCGCGCGTTGCTCCAATCAGGACTAGAATTGTGTGCTGCTCTACTTCTCTCAGAGTTATTAGTCGTAGTAAAAGATTCTCTAGGCAGAAAGCTTGAATTTTCGTCGATCACGGCCTACTCGGATTCTACTGTTGCCTTGGCTTGGATAAGAAGTTCTCCTCACCGATGGGGTACATTTGTTTCCAACCGGGTAACTCAAATTAAAGAAAGACAGGCTCCATCTCAATAGCGCTATGTGCGATCTGAAGAAAATCCTCCCATGTCTCGATGGTATACTTGAAACTACCGTAGAGCAACGTAAACTTGTATGCACTCTCTCAGTTCAGTACAATTGTCTAGAAAATCTTCTTAATAAGTTTTCAACTCTACAGAAAATTCTCCGAATAATCTCTTACTCTATGAGATTTATTCACAACTCACGTCATCCTCAATCTGCCCAGAACCACTCATTTTCAGCTGCTGATTTGGATAAAGCTTTGTCAACTCTCATTAAACTTGCCCAGACTCAATATCATTCTCAAGATATTGCGGCTCTTAAGAAAAACTCACGCCCTCTATGCGCCGCCAGCTCTAGTCCCAATGACTTACTACCACTCTCACCTTCTTATTTTCTCACTTTGTCTCCTCTAAACACAGTTCCTGATCCCGATACATCAGGACTGAAGTTATCTCAGCTCTCTCGTTGGCAGCTAGTTCAACGTATGCATCAGCACTTTTGGGGCAGGTGGCATAAGGAATACCTGCACACTCTTCAACAAAGGAGTAAGTGGAGTGACTCAAGCACGCCTATTAATATTGGTACTCTTGTCCTTTTGAAGGTGGGCGCTAGCGCGTGTAATTGATGTCCATCCTGGTGCGGATGGCGTAATTCGAGTCGTAACTGTTCGTACCCAAAAGGGCGAATTTAAGCATCCTGTCTCTAAGTTGTGTCCTCTACCATCTGACTCATAACCAACTCCTTATGTTCCCTAACTTTACTAGATCCAACTCGTAGACAAGGTAAGAGTTTTCTTATGAACGGCAATTGAGTTTTTTATCAAATCAGAACCATCTCAAAACTACAGTTCATTTAATTAAATTGACTTCACCGAGACAATGAGATATCGAGAGATAGGAAGTATATTTGGGTGTCCAGTGTGAGCATATGACTTAGACTATAATAATTCTTAAATTGGTCAATTACTTCAAATTTAAATCATTAATTATTTTACAAACTAACCAATTAAAACATGATTGTTCTTATTACCAACTTCCAAAAATCCTTTATTGGTGAATAGAGAACTGAAAAACCTTCGAAATGCATTATCACACAACTACCCTTTTTCATTTATTTTTTAGGGGTAGTTATTACCCCTAGCGGATTGAAGGGGCAGGTAAATACTCTTGTTCAAAAATTGACATGTGTCGGTATTTTTCTTTTACGTTAGAAAATAGAATATGAATGCATCCTTTACTTTAGAACTTCACTGTATATGTTTATACAGCTAAAGACGATAATGAACGGCTTATTGAAAAAGAATGACTCTAATCGAAAAACAAAATCGTGTTGACTTTAAGCCCATTAACATATTTGAAAAAACAAAAATGTGAATAAGTAGGAATTACTTGAAATTAGCCTATTGCCGACGGTTTATGAAGGAAATACCCTTAAGTCTGTCTTCAGCATCAACAACCAAGGTGATGGTGGAAGATCTGATGGAAAAAATCACTAACTCTAAAACATGTAACTTTAGCTTATGTTATGCTCATTTTCTGAAGTATACCTATCTATAAAAGTATAATACATGTTTTTAGTATTTTCTAATATAATGAAGATTTGAAAATGTGTTGCTGATTTGTATTTTTTGATAATATTTATTTCTTAATGACAATTTATTGAGGAAAATTAACAAAATATTCAGTGTGTACTAATGGGTTACTGTTGTTTTTTCCACAGATACATAGACAACAATTTATTTCAGAAACCAATATTTGCCCAATATATATTTTTCAATTTCGTGTGGATAAAGGGACTGGTTACAAAATGTCTCATAATTTATAATCTTCAGATATGACCAATAGTATAAATATAAACCAGTGTTTTCTATAGAATAATTTTTAATTAGAACAATAGAATAGGAACAGAACACAAATAGTTTGAAATTGATATGTTGTGCGGTTCTATAGTTATCGAAAAATTAACGAGTGAAATTCCATATCACATTACAGGAATTCATTGCATCTCCAAAACTGAACATTTCAAAATTGACATTTTACATTTACCAGAAACGTCGAATATGCTGCCAATATAGAAATCCCTTCGACAGTCTTTGTTACTGTTCAACCTCGATACAAAATTCCATTTCATGCTTACAAATCGAATTGTGTTCCAGGGGAAAATGTCGTTTTTCATTATCATGAATTTTTTGAGCTGTTTTCATGAGCATCCTGTAATTATACCTACGGTTTTAATACCAGCGTTCCAGTATGGAGAGATGGATTCAAAACGTCCCCGGATTAACCGGATCGCTGTATAATTCAAACTAATTTTGAACTAAGCGAAATTACATATGAATAAATGATGCCCTTGTATCCCATGACGTCAGCTCGAGCTTTTCGTACGTATGTTGAAACCTATTTGTCCTGCTGCGTTGAGAGTTTTCTGACAAATTGAAAGCCTTAAGAAAGTTTTCCAGTTAGTATTACATTTTTAATCTTATAATAAGCTTACATATCTCTGAACTGCAAGGAAACTGGATTGTTCTACTAGAATTTTCAACATTTGACATGTTGTTACGAATTACTGTGGGGTTAATTAAACTCATCTTCCAATTAATGAATCTTTATTCAACAATAATAACAAAATTCACAATACAAACTCAAGTGATAAATGTGACGTGTAGTGGCCAACAAAAAGTGAACTGATTGGGATATTCAACCTTAGAGCTTATACTTCTGGAGATGGCCTGCATTTTACTTAGAGCATCTACTGCATACATATCGTGTCAAAATTACTAAGAGAGAGCAAAAGTATATTTTACTCGATTAGGAACTGTATCCAATGAGCTCATTGTCTGCACCGACAAATCGAGTGAAATAGCCTCTTTCCCTCTCTATTGCCCTCTCTTTCCATCGTTGGCACGATATTTGAGCATTGCGCGCTACTTCCGGTCTATCAATTACAATTTACAAATATCTTGTCAAGACAAGAAAAAGGGTTCAATAGAGAGAGCATGAGACTATTTCACTGGATTGGGAGCGACTTCCAATATTGTTCTTGAGTTTGTACTCCGCTCCATGTCACTAACCTAGAAATCATTAAATTTTTCCTTGCAATAGCTGTCTATGGAAGTTTAACGCTTTATCCAACTATTTAATGAAAATCTTATTATAAGTGTGTATGCAGGGTGTTCATTAATGAATTAATTAAGAAGGTGATGCCTTGGACCCTTTTAAAATAAAAACTTCATGTGAACATATGTTCTAAACTTCTTAACGTTTGAGATACAGGATGCTAAAGATTTCAGAAAAACATATATATTTTTTAATAACTGTAATGTTAATTTAGATATTGTTGTGAAATTGTATACACGTCCTCTACACATCAAGATAATAATTCTATTATTTCTTCCAGTAGCGCCCGTATAAATTTTGAATTGAATATTGTCCTAAAATAAAAATTATTTTCGAAATTTCAATTCATTAGTGAGCAAATTTGATCTTTTGATTTTCTATCCACCGATCCATGGTTTTCGCTTTTAAAAAAATATAATTATTTTAATTTTGAGTCAAATCGCTATAAATTTGATGCACCGTTCTTGGCTAAAACAACAAGAAATAATTTCTAAACTCATAAATCTAGTTATAACGGTCACTTAGGAACTCAGCAATGACCAGCAAAATCTCCACATCTCAATACTTTAGTTTTCTTTTTATCGAAGCACCTTAAAACTTTAGTGGCTATAACTCATTAACACATTAGAGGATTTGAGATGGCGAATAGTTGGTTGGTGTGAACTATACAGTAAACGCTGGAAATATTAGAGAACTCCATGTGTAGGCTAGCGGAAGGCATGTCTGTCAAGTGAAAGTTGCCACCAACAATTTTATCATCAATATTAATATTGTTAGTACTTAATAACAGTGGTAAAAATATTAAAATTGTTTGCACAACTAAAAATGCATAAATATGTATGTCTATAGCATTATCAATTATTATATAGGAAAGATTTTTTCTGAAAAGTTCACCAAGTTAAGACGTAGAACCTACAGTCATATTCTTTTTCTTAAAAGAATCATCCTCTTCAATATAAGCATATCATTAAGCAACACTTTGTATGGGGTAACCGAGTACTTTAAATTAAGGGATTATAGATGTACTGCTGGAAAAAAAATTAGGATCAAAGAAGCAATTTCAAAATATTTAGTGATAATGGCATTGCTGTACTATGGTGAAAACTCGTTGTGTCCTTAATCATTGTTGTTTTGAGATATTTTGTGGACTTTTTTTTTCCAAGTAGCAAGTATCATGCAATCCTGAGATATATTGTTAAAAATGTAATTATTTTTGTTTTATTTTTGGATTCTCAAATCTTTGTTCTATATAGTTGATTAATTTTGGAAAAAGAATGTTTTTAATTTTGACATGGATTGGAAAACAACAAGAGAAAGGCGTATGTTTATTTATACTCTCGCCGGTTAAATTACAATTATTGATAAAACACTAAGCGTGACTTTTACAGCTCAATATTTTAACAAAAACCCCGTTTTGAAATAACTAGGATCAGGTTTCTTGATGCTGAGGGAAAAAATATTTTTCATTAATATGTCGATATTCTACGATATTCTATATTGAGGTCTAAAAACTCATTTCAGCTGAATAAACATGCTAAATAGTACATGCAATGGAATAGCTAAAATAATTTCTCTCAAGTTCTTGAACTAAAAACATTTCATAGGATTGCCAAAAAACTAAAAACATCAAGCTTTAAAATGTTTTTACGCACCTCACCATTTTCACTGAGTTCAAGCATTTTCAAATTCACTTAAAACGTAGGCATTTGTATAATATGTATAATATCAGAATTGATATCAGTTTGTATGTTATTATTTAAATTATAAGTTGGTTTCAAGAATAAAAAACTAACATATAACACAAAGTATTTCGATTCACCATTGCTTAAAAAACAATGCAATAAGAAGAAAAAATGAAAGAGAGCATTGGTATATTCTTGAACAATGACGAAATTGGGATATTTTCTGTACAGGAAGATCCCCTAGAAAACTAGGATTTTTCCATGAATGAATTGGACTTCTAATTCAGCTCTCCCGGTCTAATATTTCAACAAGATAAAGCTCGGCCTCATGTTATTCCAAACTTTTTTGAAGAGACCCATGTGAATCTGTTGTCGTGGCCCCCCATATCCCCTGAAATTTCACTTATAGAATATGTTTTGATATGATGGGTAGAAAACTCCGAAATTTATCCTAGCCCCCAGGAACTTTGCCGATTTTACGAAATGAAATACAGGTAGCTTCGGATAGTATTCCCCAAAAAGAAATAGGCCACTTTATCGAATCAGTGCCAAGCAGCGAAAGCGTTTGTCTTGTTGGGAGTGTATAGATAACCGCGGTGGACCAACAAATTATCAACAAACTTATAATAAAAAAACTCTATTATCTTATCTTAGTCAAATTTTAATTGTTTACTCTTTACTATAGCATCTATGTTTTACCAAAACAATATCAAATTTAAACATCTCCATCTGGGTGTTGCGATTTCTTTGACAATGAGCATATATAAGGCTTACGAATTTTTGGTAAACCCCAGACATATGATTGTTTAGAATAGTATAAAGTCGTTGCGGGTCCTTGTTCTGCAAATCATGTTTCTGATTGTGAAGTAAGCGGTGACTTTTGGTTTTTACATTATATATATTTGGTATATTATGTTTGTATTTCGAAACCGTAATCAATTTCGTTTATAATGAATGTGACAGAGCCTCTAGCTGCAGGTAAACAAATTTTAGTTGTTCTCTTTGTAAAGATAATGATTGAACCGTTTATGACTTCCTAGTTCAATTTCCGCTCTTACCTATATGATACTCTTGAGTTCCCTGGTCTTTCATTTCTTTGCAGTTTGTCCTATGGAACCGAAAATAGCAACAAATTTTGCAATCGTTTTTGAGGGACTAAATCGAGTAGATTTATAATTAATATTAATATTAAATTCAGGATAATGCGAAATATTTAAAGCCTGCAATACACGTTGGCCGAACGTCGCCGAGTGAACGCCAATACCAAGGTGTAGATAGTATATTTGCATTGTCTTGCCGTCGCTCGGTGTCGCTCGTTTAGTTGCCGAGGTAAGTCAACTGCCAACGTGTATAGAACTCATTTGGCGTAGCTTGTTACAACTTGTGATCACTCGCCACCACTTGCCGCACTTCGGAACATTGTCGGTTTTTCGGCACAAATCAAAGGCGCTCGCGCGCACTCGGTCAATAGTGTTCACATGTTTGTCCGCGTATTATTGTTGGCGTCCGTCATAGCAGCAGCTGAAATAGCGTCGTCCATATTCTTTCAATTCACAATATAAACTGACCAAGCCCAATGTATGGGCATGTCTTCAAAATTCGGAAGGCTGGCCATTTGCATTTGTTTTCTACAGACTTGCCAAATGTCGAGGCAGTACCACTTGCCTTGTATTAATTTGACTACACTGGCGTTTGCCTAAGCTCAGCCAACGTGTATTGCAAGCATATAAAATTTTAATCCGTTGGCAAACAATAGAAATGATATATGCGACGAAAACTATACA
Organism: Octodonta nipae; assembly: GCA_034190945.1. NCBI lineage: Eukaryota > Metazoa > Arthropoda > Insecta > Coleoptera > Chrysomelidae > Octodonta > Octodonta nipae. The sequence goes on along the minus strand of CM067221.1, from coordinate 31,626,434 downwards.
AAATGTTACAACTAAAATATAGAACTAGCTTTCTCATTAAGAGAAGGGTTGCCACAGATAAATGTGGATATTCATTTTATTTTAAGCCCTACACTATATGTTTAATTTGGTATAATCATTATTCGCTGATGTAAAAGACACTCAGTGAGCTTGCATATGAAAAAAATGTTGCGTTAATAACAAATACCCGTGTAGTAGACTTTCTGACCCAAGTCGAAAATTCCGTTTCATAACTGAGCGAAAATTAAATCGGTATTAACAATATTTTCCTCTCAAGATGTCCTTAATTTTCTCTTCCAGCTGAAAAACCGAACAAGCAGCGAACGCGTTTCCCTCCTTTATTCTAAAGCATGGAAATAATAACCGGCATAATCCTTATCTCTCTCTCCTTTTTAACAACCGCGCTGCCCTGCATCCACATTTACGCCATTATCTCAGACAGCAAAGCCTTGTTCCATTCGAAAACACCGAATCTGGGAAAGTTTCTCTCTCCTACTTCTCCGTTTTTTTAGTTTACCCAAGACAATCGCCAGTCGCTGGCTATGAGAGTCTGTAGAACGGTGGCGAACGAGAATAGCAGTTGAATAATTGCAAAGTTGGCTTTGGACGTTGTTTAATGAGATTGGGTAATGTTCTCGGAAAATTATGAAGTTTAAATATTGGAACGGGCTCCTATTCATTATATAAAAAGGAGCTCTAATTGTGAAATATTTTTAATTACGTTGACGGCAGCAAAAATAAGATTCGGTTGAGAACCTTGATCTCTTTTTCGTTCTTGCACAGGGTAAAGTATGCTCTAATTGGTTTTATCTCTTTGGACGTTTGTCATTTGGCGGGAATTACTACAGTAGGGAATTCTGTTTCGCAATGCAATGTTAGAGAGACTTCTCAGTTTTAAATACATTAGTCACTTTTAAAAATCTGTTTTTATTTAACGGTATTGGGTACTCTTTGATGCGTTTTATCTTGGTGAACATCAGGATAATAAAAATCATGGATTTAAGGCGGTAACTATTTTTTTACCATGCAGTCATAGCAAATTTACGAATACCTTTGTCAGTTCGCCCAGTGGTCGAAATTCTACCCTATTCATTAAAATTATAAGTTGAACATTATTGACGTGATTTTGCCTCCAGAAGAAAAAGAGTTGAGACCTTTGCTATCCCTATTATTTAATTTGGATTACATCTGTAGATACAATTCACGAAATTATTTTTTATTTATGTATATTATTGTAGGATTATTGTTACATAAATATGTCCTATACATTATCACAAATGTAATAGTGTATATGCAACATTTTCGATATAATTATTGGAGTATTTTTCTTTGTAACCTAAAAATTTCCTTCATTTACACACAAACGATTTCAAAAATGAGATGACAAACAACCCAATGTCATTTCTATTGTCCGCTGATTGATGATTTGTTGCACAACACCTTCGGACCATTATGAAAATAATATTATATTAATGGTAGACTTATAATCACAAAAAAAATTACAAATATTATTTTCAACGAAAGTTACTACTACTTTGCTAAAAAATCAATACTGATCTATAACTTACAACAGTAAATATTTTCCTATTGAAATATAGGCAACTCCAAACACTGGAGAGTAAAAGATGGTCATCATATGGGCTGAAAGAACGTTACCCAGTCACTGCCGTCCTTATCATTTGAGAATTAACCTATCATATATAATTATGTAATTGGTTTCTGTTATCGTGGTAGAGCGTTTTGAATTTTAAATATTTTGATGATTGTTAGGTTGAAAATTGTAAAGCGAGCAATCTAAGATTTTAAAGGAAAAATATGCCGAATAAAAATATATTTTACTCTAGAATAAATGGACCTAATTTAACCTAATAAATGGGTAGGTACATTTTTTTATATTCAAACATCTTTTTAAAATATCAATGATATTATTCTTTTAAGGAACTTAGTCACCTGGTTTTAAATGTCAGAACTTTGCAGCAATGGGATCATGTAATATAAAATAAATTAACTATGATATCCCACTTTGTCAGAAAATATTCAATTTCAGTTTGAATATCAATACAAAAAAATTCAAATTTCTTAAGATTCAGTATATTTTCATTAACGTGAATTAAAACACACTTACCTACTATGTACGTAACCCATGACCATTTCTATTTGATCTGGAAATTATAAAGAAATACGAACCACATAGTGTTAATTAATATTAGTTAAATACACCTATTTTTGACAATTTTTTTTGTGAATTGAAATTAAAATTTCGAACAGACTTTCAAAACTTTTCTGACTGGATTGAAAGTTTTAACCTTATCGCTATAAAAGTAATGAAATGTTAAAATTTAAATCAAATTTCCTGCATATTGCTATAAATACAGTGTTGCCAGATCTACCTTTTGATAGTGAATTTGTGCATAATTTCACGATTTTTTGTAACCTTAGCTAAATTATATGGTAGTTAGCCCACAAAAATAAAAAGACTCTAAATTTAAAGTATAGTTTACAATCAATAAGATATTATCGGAAATCAATTCATCAGGTGCAATATAATTCTGAGACACCATATTTAAAATGCAATGAAAGTTGCAAACTGCAAACTTGCGAGCACCCATTAAACGGCGATTATTATTTATTATAATTTTTCGTCTGTTCTATTTCAATAACATGACTATGTAGGATAACTTTAACGAAGGGCCAAAACTTTTAGTTTTACATTTAATTTAGTTTGTCTTTCACACTGGAGTCAACCCATTTTATGATTTTCTCTCCAAACCATCTGGCGGCACTGTTTGGCATTGACAGAATTGAGGTAAATAAATATTTTTTTATTATTTTATTATTTAATAAGTGAACCAATATTAATTTTAGCATTCTGCACTGAAAGTCATCCGTAGCTACTAAACAAAACAAAATTAAAACAAAGGGGACAAAGGAGAAAATGGTACCGAACCGTTTGGTCTTTGCCTATTTATATATAGATTTTGACAATGTTTTGTTTAGTAACACTCGGGGATTAGACAGATTGAGCCCCCAAATTAGATCTAAAACCTGATATTCGCCATTTTCATTTTCTTTGTCATTTTGTCTCTTGTGAATAACTACAGAGCTATAGATGAAACATCTTTTTCTCATGGAATCATAAGCTTTCGTTTTTTTTACGAGTTCCCAGTTCAACTTCTTTTTAAGTAATCTTTGGTCTTCTATCTCATTCTTTCAAGTATAGATACTCCGGCTGAATTTCTCCAAGGCCAATTTCAATGGTATTTAAGTTTCTTACTGTTGTTTTATTTACTCGGCACTTTAATACGCCTATTTTTTTATTGCGTTCTCACCTATATAATATATTCTTCACATGCTTTGATTTTGTTACTATTTTCTAAGTCACTTTAATATTATTAACCGGTGTTCTATGTTTCTTTCTTAACCTACACTCATGTTCCGTATTGCCGGACAAGTTTCTTACCATATATTATAGATTTACCCAGTGATGAGTTAAAAGCAGTTGCTCATCTGCAAAGTGTAGTCTATAAAGAGCAGCTGAGCCATTTATTTCTATTTTCATGCCTTGACAGCTTCTTCCTTTGTCTTATTGTTCACAGTTGGAAAACTTTTCGATAGTTTTTGCTGATTTTAGCTTTTTATTTTTCCGATTTTTTGGGACCAACATCACAATTGCTGGAAAGTCTGGATATTTCAAATAGACTATTTGAAATATACATACTTTTCAGCAACTATATTGCCACAACAGTATTTCAGAAAATAAACTGGTTTTTCATTGTTGAGTGCTATCTTTATAGAATCTCTTTAAGACCTCTAGTGTTGTTCCAGAGAAAAGATGATGGATTTCTCTCTTTATGACAGTTTTCTTTTCTGAATTATACTGCCAGTATTATCGATCCCTGTTCTACCTGCTCTAAATCCTCTCTACTGTGTTCAAGTGTTCAATATCATCATCCATTCTTTCGATACCGTTTCTTTATCAATAAATCTTTGTCGAAGTATTTTTTCAGTTTTACATTTCAACAATTCGATAGGTAGTTCTTCTGGTCCAGTGGCTCATTTTTCAACTGTTTAAAAGTTGCCGTTACTACTTGATTCTTTAGCCTCTTATATATGTACCTACTAATTAAAATTCTGTTGAAGATTTTGAGAGATTAACTGCCAACTCTCGTTAATAATGTTGTTTACATGCTGCTATATCTATTAAAGGCAATTCTGTGAGTTGGTGATGGGTGCAAATCATAATATTTTAATAAGTTTATTTTATGTGGACTAGAAACTTTTGCACATTTTTCTTGGTGTTCTTCACTTAATATGTTACTGGGAAAAGAATTAACATTATATGCCAACGTCAAAAATTACAGTTTGGATGCACACTTTGAACCGAGTAGATATTTAAAATATTTATATTGAGTGTGTCAAGAACATTAGTGTAAAAAATGTAATCAGAGACAGAAAATTATAAACAGTTGCTGTATATAAACTACCTTATATAATACAGTTTTCTTCCTTTATTATTAGCCTTTAAAGTGAATCTTTGGCGAGTCACAAGATGTTTACTGTCGAATTTAAAAATTCTGGCAGTCATAAAAATATATACTTAAATATCTATCAAAACTCTAACCGACACAGGGAATTAAACATAAAACAAAAATATTTACTACAGCCAAGCAAAAATAGAACGGTAAAAGGTGGTGCTTCAAGAAAAAAGGTTCTTTTATTTACTTCAGAACTTCCTCATTTATAAACTAGTTTGGATAATTCCTTTTTTTATTTTATTGGTCCTATATTTTTTTAAGACGTGTACTTTACGGTACGTAATGTTTTATTTGAAAATCGGAAAAACTATTTATTTGATGATAAAATTTGGAGTAGGAGTTTGTATTAATAGAAGGTAATTAACATTATTTGCATAGGATAAAATTAATTGAAAATATGGTGAAAGAAAATGAGAATAATTGTTAATGAAGTCTTTAAACTGTGTCTATTTAAGTTGAATATTTATCGAAAAGTTTCTTAATATTAACATTAAGAAATAATTATTCTCCATTAAGAGACCTACAACGTCTTTATTATTAGCAATATCGAAATATGTAATGAATTAAATGTAACTATTGAAAATTCATACAGTTGTGCTATTTTATCACTAAATATGTTAAAATAAATAAACTTAAAAAACAAAAAGCATAGTGACAATAATTTAACCTAAGCGTAAAAACTAATTCAATTACATATTTGAAACAAAAAAATATGGTATGTACTCTAAGGTAAATCAGAAACTATAGCAATTTAAATTTCTTTATTACTTAATTAGCAGAACAATTTTATTTATAAACCAGTTTATTTTGTTGTGTAAAATGTATGTAATTCACAGGCTAGGCACCTATTTCAAACAGTTGCATATTGTTTAGCATCGTTATTGTAATTATTGCTTAAAGTTGGTTAATTTTTCTTATTTATATATTGGAAATTGTCTTTGTTGTTATTAGCGATATATGTGTGGTAGAGCGTTGTCAGTCAAATATAGCAATTTTCTGTATATATTATTAATCCCTCCTTCACGGTTGGTATCTTCTTGTATAGACAATCACAAATGGTGTTTATTTGAGAATCACATTGTAAAAACAATAATATTTTGGTGATGAGTAATTATTACGCCATTATTTGTAAACGAATCGTTTAACTAGAAGAATACAGATCTTAGTTTAGGTGAAATGTAATATGTAGTTGTAAAGTTTTAAATGTTTATTTAGTAACATTTTATAGACCATTATCTTCTGGTAAGCCCGGATGTACACCAACTGAAGCAGATGAATATAATACCTCCTTTTACTACTAAGAACCGTTTCAATCCCATTACAAAATAAATTATGCCATTATGTTGTCTTTATTCGAAATTGGATTATTGAATTATTCATTTTCTGCTAAGATATTCACTAGCGAATTTTTTAAAATACGTACTCACGTTTTCCTGCAGAAGTCATTTTAATATTTCACATTAATGGAATTTTACTAAAACATACTTAAATGTAATTCTTCTGCTACGATCCAAACGAAAGAATTCCCACAGCATAGCCTGCTTGTTTCTCTGATCAATTTTAATATTCCTCAAAGGAAATCTCGACTGCTTTAATATTCATTTGGAGCAGGTGAAACGGGAAAGAAAGGAAATTTCGAATATTCTTTTGTGTCGTTACTTCCTCCATTCTACCTGCTCACGCATGCAAGCTTCTTTTTGATAATATATTTATGAACATCTTAATGAAAGTTCTTACAAGATACTTTGTAAACTTAATGCCTTAAAAGAAAAATGAATAATACCTCCCAAGGGTGTTTGTTTAGTAAATAAGTTTCTAATCTAACAGATAAAGTAAACCAATTTGTTAATTTCAATTGGATAACATAACTTTCTGTAATTCATAATTTCTTTTTAAAATATATTTTAACAAGTTATTTGTCTGGTGCAGCGAAGATTTTTCAGTATATATGTCAAAAGAACAATTTATATTAGACCACAGAGATACCAAACTTTTGCTAAACTTATAAAAAATAGGAATAGAACAAAAACAATCGTAAAATAAAATCGCTATTCAAAATCTTAAGGATTAAAATATAATAAAATAATTATTTATAAGTTTAAGATCCAAATTAACATTATGTTTCAATAAGAACTCAAGTAACTGAGTTTCAATAAAACATGGTGTTCTGAAGCAAAGGTAAAATATGTTCCGATTTAAAATGTATCCATTTAGGAATTATGTATGAAACAACATATCTTGTAACTAGAAACCACGGCGAAGCTGGCACAGCATACTCTTTTCACAAAATTTGTAATAGCATTATTGCATACGTCTGCAAAAGTTTGGTTTACTCCTTGAAGATGACAACTTAGAGTTGTTGAAACGGCGTTGAGTGTTTAAAATAAAGGTTTGGTGTTAGAGTGCAAAATTGTGTTTTGACATTTGTGACACACCAGAGCTTTTCCATTATATATAAATAGGCAATGACAAAACGGTTAGGTACCATTTTCCCCTCTGTGCCTCAACCAATTTTCCTTATATTTGTTTTGTTCAGTGCAGAGCTCTTAATTTTTTTTATAATATTGCTTCATTCATTAAATAAAACAAAATTAAAAAAAATAAACTTATCATCGCTAAAATACAAAATTATTTCAATTATTTTCTAATAATTCAAATCAAGACTTTGTATAAATTCTTATGAATAAATTTTTATTGACATTATGAATTCTCGAAGAGTATTTGTATTGATTATTTATTCAATATTAGGAACAGAACGTTATTTGATTTTGCTTACTGAATATTCCTTATCGTCGTACATGAACATTAACTGGAAGCCTAAGTCAACAAAAAATTATTATCCTTTGCGAATTAATTTTTTTACTTAATTATAATGGTAGTTAACTATTGTGTATAAGTACACAAAAGTGTATAATAGAAAAAAATGGAAATATGCAAATTCATATAGGTATATCATCATGAAATTTTTAACAATGATTTTGGTCGAATTTCGACCACTGGGCAAGTTTAAAGAATATAGCGTCTAGTTTCGTCTTTTAATGATTCGTTGCTTGGGTGCTTTATAACTTCAGATAGCCCCACAGCCAGAAGTGCGAAAGTACTAAATCACCAGACTATGGAGGCCCAATCTGATCATCAAACCGGGCAATGACACAACCAGGAGTAACTTGCTCAATCCAGATGTCGGCAGGAGCTAATATGATCCAATTGGGGTACAAAAACAGCATGTTCGCAGTTCTTCATCTTCAAAGAAGAACGGTGGAATAACTCCTCCAGACCACAATGCACACCAAACAGTGACAGGTTCTGGATACATTGCTTTAAGATGAATCTGACGTGGATTTCCTAAGCCCTAAAAGCGACAATTTAGCCGATAAACAAAGCAACCTAGGTGAAAATTGGCCTCATCATTGAAAATTATTTTGTTCGCTAAAATAGCATTAGCCATTGGACATTGAAAGATTGTAAATGTAAATCTTTAGTAGGTCAACGCTGAAGACTAGCTTTTGCAGTGTTTAATTCTTGGGCACGATGACGATTCGACGTTTCTCGACTTTCGGCCACACCTTCTGGAACTGTTGTGATGTTTTGTTGTGAACTACCTCAACGTGTTTCACTTCACTAACAGCACCACTATTTTCGAATTTTTTGATTATTCTTTTCACAGTTCATGAATTAGGGACATTATATCGACCGAATTTTGGTCATACTATACGAATAGTAGTAATCAAAACTTTTACCATTTTGAGTTGTTCTAGCGTGTACTATTGCATGTTTACTAATTCCCATGTGTCAACTTTCGATCACTCAAGTTAGACTATGACGGGCAGTTCAAACCATGTGACCTTATGGGAAACGTCCATTAGGTTTAACATAAACTTAAGAAAAGTCGTTCATATTTGATTGAACTGTTGCCAAATATTCTATTATCATTTTAATTTTATCTAGTTTTTTTTTCATGAGATTCTAGATTTGCAATCATTTCTTCTTATGATCGACATGTTACAGCTGGGTATTTTGTGATTAAAAGATGATTTAGAAAAGAAAGAAAAACATCTCGTCCAGAAACAACACCAATCATATTTTCGTATTTGTTATATCATAGGCGACATTCTTTGAGGGAGGAATACGCTCGCGTATGTGAACAAACGTGAGCGCCCAATAAATCTTCGAATGCCAGCAAATTTTTACATAAGTGCTACATTTATAAAATAATATTGTGTATATTGAATTCCAACGATGTTCTTAGTCTTGAGTATTTTATTGAACTGCTATATTCGTGTACAATTTTGGGACTAATTTCTGGAATTTATCTTAAATTACCTATAATGCCACACCACACATTAAATTCAAATCTTGTTTGCTGTCGTCTTTCTTTTAAATCTTGACGATATGCGGTACGGTAGAAGTGATGATTATATTTATTGAATATTCCACAATTTGTAAATCGAGTTTCCTCTGTGCATATTATTTTATATTGAAAATCTTGAATTTCTTAACATTGATTTATAAACCAACCACAAAAGGTTGTACGTCTAATATAATTATTTCCCTAAAAAACCTGAAATATACGGATGAAAGCGGTGTTTTTTAGCTCTAAATGTGCAGTTGTTTTGGGAATTTTAGTTTGTATTTCGAATTTTCCCACTGATGTTGCTAGGGTTTTCCTGACCTTTTCTATGCCAACTGCATCTCTTTCTTCATTATTTTTAGTATGGCTGTAGGTTTACGCTTTGAGAAAGAACCACATAAACTATCAAATTTGTAACTACTGACCGAAAATTAGTCGTGGCGGCTTGATGTCGCTCCGGAAAATGTTCTTCCTGTGCTACTTGTTGACTTTAAAATATACTGTTAGCATGTTTAAATGTTTTTCTTTTCAATGTTTATTAGGGGCCATACTACTACACAAACCTTCGGAACTTATGCGAAAACACAAATACAGTAAATAGTTGTAAGGTCACACAACTAGTCAAAAAACGACAAGCAGATTTCATTAATTTTATTATGGCTACCAGGCGTAATCACTGCCTACTATGAAAAAAAAACTGTAATTTTCACTTTTAGAGCATAGTCAATTTAACCTGGGCATGTAATAAATCATGTGAAGCCACTTGACAAACTTTTTCAAGAAGTTCAGGAATCTAATAAGGCGTCCATAATAAATTTGAAAATTCATTATAATATCAGGAAAGCAAAGCAAGTTGAATTTTATTTTACTTTGTCTAATGATTCTTAAAAAAGCGTTATTAATATAGCACTTGTATTTGGGGAATTAAAGAGAGAGATGCACATTTTTAACCGTGATTAATCAAAAACAGCTTGGGCAATTTTGATGATTTAAACGGCATTGTATTAAGGGATATTACAAAAAGGTATCATATGATTTTCTATAACATGAGATGTATGGTTTTCCAGAAAATGAGAAAAACCAGTAATTAAGAGACTACAGTTAAGTGAATTTCAATGAATCTACAGTGTCTCCGCTAAAACGGCTCCAACCAATTATAACGTAAAACATACGGTCTTTCTGAAAATCGTAAAAATATGCGCAAAAATGGTAAACATCAATGTAAATGTCAAATTTTCATGAAAAATATCTAGCTTAAATGTTAAGCATTGCCATGAAAGTATTTTTTTGTAACGGTGTTTGAAACAGTTTTCTTTTTATATTATAATATTCCATTAGTGTATCGAAAAGAAAAATTTGTAGGTGAGCTATCTTTTCTATACGGTATACGGTATAGGTGCGTGTGTGTGCGTACATCGACATTCAAGCAGCAAGCAATGTGCGCAGTGGAAATATTGGGCAAAGTATAACAGTTAGACAAGTAGTTTCAAAAAATCTTGCAAATAATTATCATATTGGGTGGTAGGTATATAAGCAGTTCCTTATATATGGTGATTGAAATATATGGTGGAATAGAAGTTATACAGGGTGGTTCAAAAAATGTTGTGTTGGGTGGCACATATATAGTTGCGTATACAAGGTGGTTGAAATAAAGCTATAGTTACACTGATTGGATAAAGAACTTAAAAAAATGGTTAAATAAGCTTATGCAGTAGTTGGTTATACTTTACGAAGTAAAATTATCGGTATACGGGGTGATTTAAACAATAGAAAAATAGAAACATTCTATAGGGTGGAGAGAATTCATACTTATACAGAGCATTGCAACATCGGGTAGAGTTAAATTATGGTTCTAGAGGGTTATTCAGAAAATCATAGACAAATAATTTATATTGGGTGACCAATACACAGAAACGTATACAGGGTGTTTGCAATAAATAGTTATACTTAAAGATAGTGGTCCAAATAAGAAAAAAATACAAATTATATAGAGGAGGAGACATAAGAATACGCTAAAATAATCAATTGTACCTTAAATCAGATACAAAAGAATATATCTCAGAAAAGAAATATTGATTGCACACGGTTTTGAAACTGTTTTATTCTAAGTCAGTTGAAGTCGGTTCTTTTTCAAATATAATTTATTTTTCTTGCTTTCCTCAAAACCTGCACAGATAAATCATATATCGAGAAGGATTTAATTTGCCATACAATTATATTCAACTTTCATGCAATAACCAAGTTTCAACCTATAACATTTCTCGAGATAGCATACATGTAAGCCAAATTGTGGAGACTCTACAGAGTGACTCAAACTAAATTTCATATAAGTACATTTTATAATTTTTTATAAAATTTAAATTTTGCATTTGTACACCCTTATTAGATAATATAAACTATAAAATTTAATCAATGCCTCTAATCAAGAAACTTCAATTAGCGAAAGTTTTTAAGAACAAAATCCTGTGCTTTTCAATTATTTGAAAAGCTACTTAATCAGCAAAACCATTGTTTAGCAGCTCAATCCTCGCAGTAGAATTTCATCAACGAAAAATAGGGTCAGATCAAAGATTAATTACTATTGGGGAATAGCGAAGCGTAGTGAAACTCGGAACTTTATTTACCAACGTGGTATTAGCGGTTCCAACATTAGCTAGCAGCTTCCTCTGCAACCGACAACTGACTAACAATTTCTATTGGATTGTTCTTGGGACAAACGACGACGCTGATCGAATTGTTCGCTTGTAGCATTTTGAAACGAAAATACTGCAAACGTTCTCTCTATACTGTTGCTGTTATGCAATGAAATGTATAATGGGTTTCTGTTTTGAAAACGATTAGTAGATTGCAAACTTACCGCCTGGAATTGCCTAGCGAAAAAAATTACATCATTATGAATGCTTAAAACAGTTCATATTTCAGATTTTGACGTTCAAGTGAATGTCAATAAGCATTCTTTCATGTGTGAAAAATTATTTCGCCTTGAATAGGGTCTTAAAAAAGATGTCTCTAGGATTTTAATTTCTTACTTCTAATGATGATCCTAGAAATTTTACTAGTGTAAAATAATGTTATTGAACCTTACTTATTAAACTTTTAATCAAATAGTATTTTAAATTAGTTAATTTTTTTGTTATTTATATATATAATGTGACTAATATATATATATATATATATATATATATATATATATATATATATATATATACTAGCGGTCGCCCAGTGGTCGAAATTGGACCCTAATTCATTAAAATTATGAGTTGAACATTATTGACGTTATTTTGTCTGTATAAGATATAGAGTTGAGGCGAAATTAGAAAAGTAGACCAGACCTTTTCTATCCCTATTATTTTATTTGGATTACATTTATAGAAATAATTCACGAAATATTTTATTTATGTATATAACTGTTGGATTATTTTTACATAAATAAGTCTATGTCGATCTAATTATCGGCGGATTTTCTTTTGTAATCTAAAAGTTTCCGTTTCCGATTTTAAAAATAGAGATGCCAAACAACCCAATGAAAACTCTAATAATTAATGACATTTCCATTACCCGCTGATTGATGATTTGTTGCACAACACCTTCGGAATATTGTGAAATTTATATTATATTAATCACAGAATTATAATCACAACAAAAAATTACAAAAATTATTTTCTGCGAAAGTTAGTACTACTTGTCCGAAAAATCAATACTAATCTGAATTTACAACACTAAATATTTTCCTATTGAACTATAGGCAACTCCAAAGATAGTAAAAGATGGTCATTACTTGCTCTGAAAGAGCATTTACGCAGCCACTGCCGTGCTTATCATTTGAAAACCAACCTAGCATATATAATTACGCAGTGGTTTCTGTTGTCGTGTAGAGCGTTTTGGATTTTAAACATTTGGGTTCTACATTTTAAAGACAGCAGTGTACGACTTCGAAGGTAATATGTATGTAAAAAAATATATATTTTACTCTAGAATAAATAATAACTTAACCTAATATATTCAAACAAATCTTTAAAATGTTTTTAACTTTGCAGCATTGGGACCATGTAATGTAAAATTAATTAACCATAAGATACCCACATTGTCAGAAAACATTAATGTCCAGTATGATTTTCAATATACAAAATTTACTTACCAACGTAGTTACCCATGACGATTTCTCTTTTATGTAGAAAATATAAAGAAATAGGAATCACATACTGTTAAATAATAGTAGTTAAATACACCTATTTTTGAAATTTTTTTCTGTGAATTGAAATTAAAACTTTGAAAATACTTTGAAATCTTGTCTTACTGACTTTATAACTTTCAACCTAATCGCTACCTGATATGTCAAAATTTAAATCATATTTCCGGAAGATGGCTAAGCATTCAGTGTTGTCAGATCTACTTATTTATCGTGAATTTGTGCATAATTTCACAATTTTCTGTAATCCTAATTAAACTTATATGAAAATTACCCAACAAAAATAAAAGGACTCTAAATTAAAAGTATAAAGTTAAAAATAGAGAAGTTATCAGAAATAAATTGATAAGGTGCAACATAATTCTGATTTTAGTTGAAAAAACATATTTACAATGCAATGAAAGTGGCAAACTGCAAACTCGCGAGCGCCCAATAAACGGCGATAATTATGTATTATAATTTTTCGTTGGTTCTATTTCTATAGTATGACTATGTAGGCTAACTTTAGCGAACTGCCAAAACTTTTAGTTTTACATTTAATTCAGTGTGAAAGATTCAATCACATTGGAGTCAACATATCTTAGGATTTTCTCTCCAAGCAATCTGGCGACACTGTATGGCATTGACAGTAAGCATGTAAATAATGTTTTTTTTATTATTTTATTATTTAATTATTGAACCAATATTATAAATGGTACTTAACCGTATTGTCTTTGCCTATTTATATATAGATATTTTATATATATATATATATATATTTATGTGGAAAGGGAACAATTGTTTTATCCTTCCAAATGGTTCTCGGTCCTCGGTTTATATATTTTTTATGTGCCACATCTTGCATATTGACTATCATGAGGCAGACAGATAAATTTAGTTGTAGTGGCGCAATACTTTTCAAATATATTAATTTTATTTACAGTGGTTAAGTGTGTGTAAAATTATGTTGTCATTAATTTTACAAAAAAGAAAAAATTTTTGAAAAAGACCAAGAATTGGTCGAAACGTACGTAAAATATAATAATTACCACAAAACACTAAATTAGAATTATTTCAATGGTCCCAAAAACCCAAGACTTCTCAATCAATATATATATATATATATATATATATATATATATATATATATATATATTAACTGATATCCATACCCTAACTAATACTGTTGAAAGGTAAGAAAATAACTACAATGGACCAACTAATCATCTTCATTCAAACTTCGTCTCGGTGCAAATACTCATATTTATTTACTCACATGTTTGTCCATTGCAGCTTACTGATTCTTTCTTCTAAATAAAATTCCTCTACTTACATCTTATATCGAATTTAATACATACAAATTCAGGTCAAACTACATCAATTGCTACCTTTTGTAAAAAACAGTTTTGTTTTACTCCAGTTTGCAAGTTTATATAACGTTTTTAACGTGATTATAAAATCCCATGTTCAAATATTCAAATAACTTGATTTTTTTACAAATCTTCTCTCTCGACAATTCCAGATCTGTTTTCATCTATTTCTTTATCTCCACAGCAACCATCAAGATCCATTTTTTCTATCCTACCCCCTTTCTATAAAAAACTTAACTTAATTTGTTCATTATACCGAATGTTTTTAACTTAACTGTATTTTTATATTCTCTTCGAGGCGTCATTCTCTTGTACGTAAGACAATTTATCAATATCGCGTCTAGAAATGTATTTTTATAGCTGCAAAATTTTTTATTACGCTGCCAAAATAGGAAACCTATGAGAAATTAATCATCTTTGATAAACCGTAATAACCATTCAAAAAAATATGGTGACAAAATAAGGGTTTCCCGAAAATATAATGATGGCAACCAACGCTTTCAAATTCATTAATTAATTGATTAAACTCAAAATTGCACACGTTAGTGTACCAGAAGCAAACAGAAAAATCGAAATCCAATATGAAGATATATAAACGTACTAGATGGATTGCAGAAAAGCAGTTGAGTAGATAGCATCGCACTTATCATTGGTTTCGTATGAATGATTGTTGTTGATGTAAATAAGTTGAGACGTATTGTTATTTATTTTGGTGGAAATATGGACATTTATATTGAGTTTAAAAATTTGTGTTTGTCCAACATATAAACTTAACATTTTACATTTTGATAGTGTGTAAGTTGATAATGTTTATGTCCAGCATTTTTCAGACTTATTATGATGTCAAAAAAATTGCCATCTTCATTATCTCGTATTTTCAAATTCTTCAGAAGTCATAAACTGAAACCTTCTTGACTTATGTCATAGCTATCTATGAGCTCTTATCGATCTTCCATCAAACAATATCGATGTTATAACACCCTGTAAAGAAGAGCTAATGTTGCATGGAACATACGTCTCGATAGGACTTCGTGAAACAGGTAATTTCCAATCCGATGTATAATAACCAAATCTGGACTCATCTGTAAACGTACATTCCTTGAGATCTGAATATTCTAGTCCTAGTCTGTTAGTTCGCTCATGAATCACATATATTTTCTAGGGTGGAGCTATCTGGGGCAATCACGCCAAATTTGCCAGCAGTTGTATGATACCAGATCATCCACCTGTTCTTCTTCATTGTTTTTATATTTTGGTGGAATTTTTAAAAATATTCTACATAATTTTATGTGTTGTAATGTCACAGGATTTTTTCTGTTAAAAATTTATTGATGTATTTGGGTTCAAGAAAATCACATTCATTAAATTCTTTACTACTTACTTCAGGAACTTGAGAAAAACACTCAAATCATTACCCATTTCTGTATAGAGCTAGAACAAACTCCTCCATATTCTCTAATTTTATGTACAACAAGAAGAAAGATTTTTTCTTGGTAAATGAACGGCATATTAATCACAAGTTAATTGCTACAGAGATCTCAACTCCAGGAAAGTCATTAAGCCACTCATAGCAATAAAATGTACAACATTTTTATCATAATATAAAGTTTGCAGTAAGTTTCGTTCTCTGGTTTAATTTGAAATAATTGGTATCACAGGCATTATTTTCTTTTAATAAGGATCTCTAATAAGATCATAAGTCCATTATGTAAAAATGTTTCTTTTCTCAAGAACTTGGTTCATCAGTTTCTTTCCTCTAAAATTGTAAAAGAAAAACTACCATTAGAATGGTTTTCAAAAAAATAATGGTATTTTTGCTGGAGAAAAATTGGATTATTTCCATTTATCATACAGAAGTAAGAGTCGCCTTAATGATTTTGTATCTTTCTGCTAAGTCCTTCAAGTTTCAAAGACTTACCTGCAACTTTTTTTTCACTATGTCGCAAATATCTCAGGTAGATTTTATACACATACTATGAAAAAAAGAAGCAGATCGCTGTATCTATTCTCAACTTTCGGTGATCTTTCAAATTATGTTCACCATAGACCTAACCGAACCTATCAGGGTCGTAAACACAATACCTTAATTTACTTCTTCTTGCTCGTTTTTCTCATGGCTTAGAAATCGTAATCTTCCTCTCGCCTTGATTTTCCACGTTTATCGATCTTGGGTTTCTCTAAGTTGAGTGAAGATGTACCTGTAGTATTCTTTACTTGGTCTATCCATCTTTCCTTGGGCAGTAGGTTGTTGACAACTTTTCTTTGACTTATTTTTCCATATAATATAGATTCTTTTGTTTTCCTTGAAGATAACCAACACCACCATTATAATGTATCTATTCTAGGCAAGTCAGAGTTTTTAAATGTTCATGTCACTACAACATACATACTACTAATGTTTTTTTTAATTTGCTCATCTTTTAAAGTAATAAAATTCATTATATTGATTTTTGTGGTTGATTATAAATAAGACCGCGAAAAACGTAAAATGAGGTTAGGTGAGGAAACTACTTTTAATATACGGTACATTACAAAAAATGTTTTTGGTGATGGCTACAATTTTTTGTAGGCCTGCTAAATTTAAATTCTGGTACTCTCAGAATAAAAAAGGAAAAATATACCTAGAAACATTAAATTATGGATTAATACCAATTTTCAACTGCATAATCTAACACTATTGCCTCCTTGAGGGTGACATCATTCGCATCGACAGAAATAAAAGTAAAAAGAAGAATTGCCGTAATGTTCATCGAAAATTGCCTGAAAAGAAAATCTAAACGACCTCTTTTAGAGATTGCATACGAATTTCGACTTGCTCGGGAAATGCCTTCTTTGGCCAGCTACCCTGAAAATCTCTTATACAAACCGAATCAAAGGTAAATTTGGGATCTTTTGATCTTCCGTCGTTTCTCTTCGCTCGTTCCACCACAAAACGCATTATCTCTTGACCCACAAATACAATACTGCTTTGTTACGAGTAAAATAGTTTAGGAGAACTGGAGAGAGAGATTGGCTTCTCTAAAGAGAAAATCATTCTTAATATGAGGGTGAAAAGTATATATTTAGTTGTCGTAATAAGGAACTGGGCATTTTGTGGAACAGATTTCGGTGACACTTAAGTGCGACATTTGCTTTATTCGGAGATTTAGTAGTTTCGGGTTTCAAAATTAATACATCTATTTAATTTATCTTAACAGAGGAAGTACAGAAATCAAATTCAGAATTGTAATATCATTATTAACGTTTAGTTTGATACTCAAGTATTTGGGTAATTCATTCTATATGCAACATAGAATATAGTGCCTTATTTAGACCCGTTTCAACTACAGCTACGTCTGTTTTATAAAGAGATTTGAGTGTTTAAATATGATATTAAAACCTACTAGATTCAATTTTCTTAAGCCCTGGGTTTCTTTGCAAAGGATCCTGATTCTTCGAATCACATCCAGGACAACATTTTTTAAAATTAATTTCCGTGTTTTCTTTAAATAAATAATTAAATATTGAAATTCCTAAATCATTTATTTCTTTTAATATCAACTAAATAAGAAGAATTCCTCCGAACTTGTCTCCATCACTAGAAATGGTCTTAACAATAACTGGTGATATAATGCATTTATCAGACTCAGATTTAAAAATCCCTAGACTACTTTTTAAAAGTTTAGCTTAGACCATTTAATCTAGTAGGCCTTTCCCTTATTTAAAATTATAAAACGTTTCCATGTAATACACACATTCCTCATAATTAAAAAATTGAAATACGTCAAAATGTTGCCCGATCTCACATAAAAGAACGCCTAACTCATTTCTTATGATCTATAAAATATATGTAACCAAAAATTATTTTTCAAAGTAATTTTGTTACACTTTACGTACCAGACAAAGGAATCTAGCTCTCTCACAACTTGTAATTGTTTCTACATTTAGTAAGTAGCACTTGCTAGAAAAATTTCCCCTGAAATTAAGGAAGACGTCTAGCTGTTTTTTCCATTTTTTAAGGCAAGAATATTCCCTAAGTAGAAAGTTGTGATAAATTATTTATGATAATAATATAGTCCGTGCTATATATTACGTTGTAGAGGGTTGTGTAGAGTATTTTAAGTATTGTTTCAGGTTGAATCGAAAGTGCTACTCAGTACTAGATCAGATGCATCGATATCAATGTATGTTCCACGGCACTAATTTCCTCGTTTCAAGGTGAACCAGATTGGTTAACTTAACCACGCTTGTTTTAGGGAAATACTGCTGTAACCATTTTCAATGGGAAAAGCATCTGTGTTATCAGAAAAGAGTATACTTTTAATGCGGAGTAGAGTATTGTATTTGACCTTATTCCTAAATTCTTTGCCCGACTGATGGCCATAGTAATGCATGAAGTGTGGCCAACACTAAACATTAAATTTGTCTTATTTTTATCAAAATAAATTCACTGTTTACAAACACAATGATTAATACGACAGTTGTTCACTTCTTTCGCTATCGATTCAACCACACACCGCAAATTTTTGAACTAAACGACTCAAGTAGTACAACCGCCCTTAAAATAGCCAATGTCGAAAATACTCAAATTCCATGATTATTTCTCCTTTACAGAGTATATTTCAGGAATCTTATCGAAATTTAAATAGCCCGTGGCGAAACTACTCGAATGGCATACATGATTATTACTCCTTTACCAGAGTGTATTTCAAGAATTTTATCGACATTTCGAGGCCACCTTGTGTTGATACTTTTATACACATTCATCGAATTTTCAAGATAGCCGCTGTGTTGCTCTTCTGTTTTTTATTTCAGCCGGATTTTTTATGTTTACCTGTGTTTTTTATCGGAACAACTAATTTAGAATGTTTCGTAATTTTCTATTGGCAGAATTCAATGAATTTTATAACATATTGTTCTAGTACTGCTATCAAGCACGACTTAGTTTCCAGATATCTAATTATTTTAACCGATTTCCAACAAGTGCTTATCAGTTCAATCTGAATTTATTTGTCTTACCTGATTTCTCCTCTGGTGCAAACTGATTGGAATAGTTAATTTTGGCCGCCATTTCGAATCTGAGTAAAGAGTTCCACCCGTAAAGGAATACAATTGCGAATTAGGGCATGATTTAGGTATATTGGTTGATTTTCCCCAAAAAACCCTTACCCATTTGCCTAGTTATTTAAGCTGTATATTTTTCTATGACTTGTAAATTGTCTGATATTTCCTCACAAATTCTCGACATTTTTAAATAAAACCAAAAAGTATAAAATTTAAATAAAAGTAAGCGCGTTGGCTTCTGATAATTTTTCAGGTGTTATTTAACAAGATCGCAATAAAATCCATAATAACATACATAATTATTCAAAATTTCAATCAGTAGAGGGGAGCGCATCTGATGATGGTTCTCGACTACAACAAATATATTGTCTTGCGTTGAGTAATATCTTTGATAATTTTTTGTTAACTTAACAATTTTTGCATGTGATATTTATTTTAGGAAACGGCGTTACACACAGTACGACTCCCGATTTGGAGTCTTTGTGAGATAGTTATTCCTATGGCCAGGAGTTCTTCCCTGTACATGTTAGTCACTAGGTTTGCTGTTTTGTACAGTCAATACACCAACAATGCTCTTGAGGTGCATGCTCTCTAGGTTGAAATTACTATCTATTATTAATTATATTCTCTCAGTCGACGATCAGAAAGTATCAGTTGTATCCAAAACATGGTCGTTTAACCAACATCAGCACTGATATGAAAGTATTATCAAAAAGGCATATATTTATCTAAGAAGACACAACGTTCTATTTCCGTGTATGCAGTGCTTTTTTGGCCTCTTATATGTCATATTGTATACTGAGTTTAAACTTACTTTTACCTTTTTATAAAAGTATGACAAAGCAAGTTTAAAGAAAAAAATATTATTGTTTATCGACTTCGCCTTTCAAAAATTCGATGTAAGAAGCCGTTACTTTGTGGTAATCAATCATGAAAATCATACACAACACTTTGATTCCTTTCACCCACTTGAATAGCTTATCTTTCGTTATTTGAAAGTGACACGAACTAATGTCAAAACTAGAGTCACGTTTTAATTTTTGATCTAGAAATGAACCTGTAGGAGTTTCCGGAAAACGGCGATACACACAGTGCGACTCCCGATTTGGAGTCTCTGAAAGGTAGTTTTTCCTGAAACTTCTGGTAGTCGAAATTTATTCGAAATTTTAATAAGTTTAGTAGAGCGCATCTGATGAAGGTTCTCGACTAGAAAAAATATATTGTCTTATCTTGAAAAATCTTGAAAAGTTAATATCATAAAGTCACGTTTATACATATCTATTCAAATGAGTGACAGAAAGCAAAATAAGTATTTTGAATTTGCCTTTATTGTTTATATAACTTTCGAAAAGCTGTACAGCCTAATTTTATTTTTTTTACAGATTTCATCTACTGAGATATAAGGAAAATAATATTAAACCAAAATGAGCAATTTCTAGAACTAAAATAAGCAACAATCAATTTCCGTATTTCTAAAAGTTATTACTTTTCATGTCGGAGCACAACAAGAACCATCTCTCATAATTTAGCTGCATTTTCTAATTTCCGCTGTCGTTTCAATGTTCAAATAGAAAATGTCTGATGATCCTCAGGAAAGAATTTGACGTCGTCAGGAATTTTAAGAGCAGGCAACCATGAGGAAAGTCATTCGCTCCTGTATTTATTCCCGGATTTGATGTGCTTGATGTGCTTTTTCGACTACTACTTGTTAATGTGTAAAGCTCAGTGCAGCAACCCAGCATAGGGAGCTTAATCCTTACAAGTGACTTTGTTGGATCCATTAGCGAACATTCATTCGGAGGTCGAATGAATGTGGAGAGAAGTGGATGGGTAGGGTGGAGCCGTCTATAGTATAACGGGTTGTCAGCGAAAAACGTTCACTGTCGAGAGTGCAACAAACTGTAAATGCGACGCAAAGCAGGAATTTGAAAGATCAGGGACTAATGTTCCGCGTAATCGGCTCTAGCATTTTGGTAAATAAAGATTTTAAGTGTGGGGGAATAAGTAAAATTGTGTATTAGAAAATATTAGAATGTACTTTGTTTATTAAAAGTATTAAGCGAACTCAACTAAATGTATACTCAGATCAGGTGGCCTACTTGGATGAGCTGTAAAATAACTAAATGATGTTGTATGTTGTTGATTTGCCCCAAAAAGACTTCTTTTTAACAAACACCCTCTTTTTGGTGTTGTTTGGTTTGTTGCCTACAGATCGGTACATCCAATTATTTCCTAATCTACTATCATAATTTTCCTTATGATATTCTTATATTTCATTCCATAAAATAATTTATTTCTGGACTATGTTTCCTGTTGTTTCTGAATGATAATTGTGGCATCTCTGGTTTTAATTTTTTTTCTGAGTTCTTTGGGAATAACCACCGGGGTCTACCTTGATCCTGGGTTGACCTGGGAAGCCCATGTTAATTTTCTTAGCTCCAAATTATGTAAAATAATTTTTATAAGGAGCCTGTCAAAAAAATATCTAGGGGCACATTACTGACAGCGTATAATGATACTTTAGCTTATTTTAAATACACATCACTTATGATTCACTATTATTTCCTATACTGCGTTGCAACGCATTTTTAAATTTGGGGCATTAATTTATTATTATCTTGAGGATTCGCCGTGCTTTGCTCAAATTTTTAAGTTACACGCCGTTGTGTTAGAATTAGAATACATAATACCGCAAGTGTTGTAGAGATAGCTTTGTGGGGATGACTAAAACTACTTACCCTACTTGCACGTTTTATCCTTTTTGTCTTGTCTTATGAAACAGAACCAATACAGCTAAGAACACACAACGATATTCACTCTTATTCAACCAGGGCATAAATGCTTTTCAAGGATCGGAGAATTAGTTCTCAGCTACCACAGATTACCAAATTACGAGAATGGGTACGACTATTATGGCACTGGTATAACTTCTTTTAGCTAAATGAACTGCCAGTGACCCAGAAAAAAAAAATTAAACGTACATCATTTTAAGACAAGCAGTATGGCAAACTAAAAATTTGAATCTTTTAAAACACCCTTTTATTCTTTTGATGAGTACTTAGGAAGTGATTGCAATGTATCAAACTTCGATTTTAATGTGTTTGCCTCTATAATGTACATTGTTGTTTATATATTAGTAAATAGGACATTTATTTTCATACCATTTTAATAACATTTTGGAGAAATATATGGTTTATTTACTGTCGCATACATATTTAATACATTTCATACTTGTGTACCTTTGACTTGTAATAGTTTATCAATAAATAAACTAAACTAAACTAAACGGTTGTTTTATATATAACATAAACTTGAAAGTCTGTATAATATTCAAAGTAAAGTTTGTTCCAATGGTATTAATAGAAATTAATACAAAAAAAAAAATTATTGATGTCAAATTGTGATTTCGATATTTGTCATTGTGAATCCTCTTAATTTTTTAATTTTTTGTTCAATTTGTATTCATACCATTGAAAACTAGGTATGATTTAGACCTTG
This sequence comes from Octodonta nipae, assembly GCA_034190945.1. Lineage (NCBI taxonomy): Eukaryota > Metazoa > Arthropoda > Insecta > Coleoptera > Chrysomelidae > Octodonta > Octodonta nipae. Next base: position 31,603,469 of record CM067221.1, on the reverse strand, counting down.
AAACGTTTGGACTTTTGAAGTATCCAGACTTTCAAGTTTATGTGGTAGTTATTCACAAAGAACTCAAAAAAAAGTTTCCTGTGTTTGTCATAGTTCTGTTGCATTTAAGTAGTGGCTTACTATAGTTTTCTGTTGTTGATATATCCTGTTTCTTCTTGTATGCTGTATACTCCGATGTCTTTTTGATCCGATTCTTTAGCTCTCTTTTGCTTTTTAGGATGTGTTTCCTCCTAGTTAGCGTCTAGTAGGTATTCCTCTTTGTTTATTTTTGCTGCTACTATTCTTTTGTGGCTACTGATCTTCCAGTCGCTTGGTAAGTGTGAATATTGTATTTGTTAGTATTTTTGCTCTGTTCCTATTGCTATTGTTTTGTGCTGCTGATCTTGATCTTCCTCAATTTTTGCTATCAGCCCATCCTGTCAGAACTTGTGGAAAGCTTTCTCTATCTCTAAAAATACTGTACATGTTCTCCTCTTTTGTTGGTTGACTGCTATCGTGTCATCTACCATACTTATCAGTTGGTCTTCTGTCGAGGTTCTTTCTCAAAACCCACAAAATTATCATGTTTATCATTTTGCATGTGTGGATCAGTAAACTTATGTCCATTTTGCTTACAGTGGGGTTGGCGAATATCAGTACTAGTAAATAAGTATAATTGTTTGCTCCCATTGATTAGGGTACCGTTCATCCTCCAATATATTGCTGAAATTTTTTTGCAGAGTTCTGCCTTATGTATTCTTTCTGGTAGGTCCTTTAACATATGGTTACTGATCCTATCCCATCCGTAGTGCTTCCTTTGCGTTGAGCATAGTCTCCTTTTTTTCATTTTCTGATTTTCTATTTCAACAAATAAACCTTCGACTAGCTGCGTTTCATAATTTTTGCCATTTGCTAATGTTTTGAATTCCTGTAATATGATCGGTAGCCGGTTTTGATGGTATATCGATCAATACAGATTGTTGTTTCTCCTTTTATTATTGCTTCTCTATTTCCACTTTTACGAGCACTTTCTTTTTCAGGGTGTTTGGTCGACATTTTTGCACGGCAAGTTCGTCTATTAGGAAATTTTGCTTTTGTGTTACTATCATGTCTTTCTATATATTGTGATAAAGTCGAGAAATGTAAATTAACCCTTGTGTTGGGTGTATACACAAAATTAAGTAAAACAAACTGTCAGCTTTCTTTTCAATCCTTTCCATAAAATGATTTGTTTGTGCTATTTCTCCACGTATCTGAGAAGTAAGTACATCACAGGCTCATTTGATACTTCAGTGCTGTGCTCTGGTGGTATTTTCTTTACGGTATGTGAATGAACGTAATTGTCATTTATCTAAACTTTTGATTCGTTTAGCTTCATCCCATTTAGTTTCTTTTTACTGGGAAACACCATGTTTTATCAGGCCTGCATCCTTTTTATTTCCCATATAGTTTCACTTTTGAATTCTATACTACCTCTATTAAAAGCTGGGTTGAAATTTGCCTTCTCATTTAGGCTTTTCTTGTGACACCTACTTACGTATTTCATTTCAGCTACTTGTTAAATCGCTCTGATTTGATCTACACATGACTTAAAAACTTTGTCTTGTTTTCCTTGATATTTTCTTCTTTCTACTAAGGCTATATGTAAATAGGTAGGTATACTTTCTTTACTTTGTCCATAATATTATTCATTTTCATATCTTCCATATTCTAGTATTGTTCTAGATTTCATATTACTTATGTTCTGCTCGCTTAAATCTTTCTAGAGGCATATGACATAATTTTGTTTTTTGCTAGTACTTTCTCTCTCATTTGGCTTTCTTTGTAAATATGTCCTAGTTTCTTCTTCTGAGAAAACTAGCTTTGTACGAGATTTAAAGCCTTTATTATCTTTTTAAAGCGTTTGCAATTTTTTTAATGAAATTTATATGTTAAGGACGCCCTGCTGTTTTCACGGCAATTATTCTATGAATTTCAAGCATAGCTTTTGCATTACTTGCGAAGCTCTTTCTAAACAATTCTTGAAATTAAAATGTTTTGCATTGTATCCCGAGAATGTCCTATGTCATAAATCTTGTATTCAAATAACTCTCGCTAGCCGCAGAATATTATGCGACACCAAAACAGAGAATTAGTGTCCGCACTTTACAGTATAGGAACACTTAATTGTTCCATCGACATTAATCGCAGTTAAAGCTATGAGGATAATCCGAATTATAGCGTTTCCATAATCGAGACATTCATAGGCGTTGGTCTAAAACATAACCATAGCGGTGGCTGAATTTTTAATGTAACGATTATATGTCTTGGATGATATAAACAAAATTAGTCGAGAATTTTCTATGCGAGAATTTCTAACGTCGTGCTTAGTAGCAAAAAGGTATTTTATAATGGAGAAAACTCACAAAGTAAACACAATGTTTGCATAACTACAATCTAGAATACAAAATTTTTTTAAATATATTGCTCGAGTAAGCAACAGAAAAGTAATGATTTGCTTATGTTGCCATTTCTAAAATACATCATAAATAAAAGCTAGAAGCTGCTCTCAACTAAGTGTTTTGGCAATACATGGGTAGTTTGGTTTAGAATATACACTAGTGGAAAAAATTAAAGGATCAAAAAATAATTCCAAATTTTTTGGTTAAATGAAAATGGTCGTACCGGACATTAAAAAAAACTATTTAAAAGCTTGAAGTGTCTGGTTTTGAGACCTGATGATGGCAGTTCAATCCTAACGAATAATAAGTCTATGTTCTTTCTTGTCTATGAACAGTAAAATTTTTTCGAAATAAATCGCTGTATTTATTAAGTTGTTTATTCAGCTTTAGATTGTTTTTTTGAAAAGTTCAATACGGCCAGTTGTCGCTAAGATATCGCGATCTTTTTGTGTTTAACCATCAATATCTCAGCAACCGTTTATCGCACAAGAAGAGTAAGAAAGGTTTGAAATCTTGAACAAACACTCCATAAAAATCAGCAACGGTTTTTTGAATTTTTTTTTTTATTTTTTACAAAACAAGAAAATAAGCAGGATCATCAGGCGTAATATCAAGAAAACAGTGTGCCTTTTCAGTTTTGCCAACAAAAACCGTACAAAGTTTCGTTTAAATGCAAATCGAATTTTTGAAAACCTTGAAAAGTTGATGATTTTGATTTTAAATGATCATAACTTTAGTACTATATTTTTTCTGTTTCTTATACAATATCATTTATGAATCTGTTTAAGATTATGGGAAAACAAAAGAGAAATTGGAAAAAAAATTTTGGAAAATTAAAAAAAAAATTTAACAAAGATAACCCAAAAAAAAAAAAATAAAAAAAATGGAAGAAGTTTGAAATTTTTTTAATGACTTCAAAAAATTTATAACACGATTCTGTTATTGACACATTGATTTTCTTGATTTTTTTCCTGAATTAAAATTTAAATTTCAAACTTAGAATTTTGAACTCGATCTAGACGCTTTTCAGAAATTTATTATCGTTAGTTTTCGTGAACTCTTAAAACGGGCTCTGCGTTAAAACTAAGTTGCTTTCCGATCATGATTAGAAGGTATTTATGAGAGAGGTTTCTTTACTGTCAACATGTTGCCACCCGGATGGGTGTTAGAATCTCGAACGTATGCACGATACCGGGAGACGAACCAATACATTCGTCGTACTGGACAAGGACGCCATCGTGTCACGACTGCTCGAGATGATCGAGCAGTTTCCGACACGTTCGATGAGTCTTTCATAGTAAACAAAATTACAACAGCGACACCAAGTACGAAACATTTCTTCCCGTACAGTCATCAACCGTCTTCGCGAAAATGGGTTAAATGCACGACATCCTAATCGTGTACCCATGTTGACAGCGAGACATCGCCGAGAACGTTTAGCGTATGTCAACGCACATCGGGCTTGGACATTTGGAGAAATGTTTTATTCACTGACGAATCCAGGTTCAACTTACATGGGAGCGACCGACGTGGTGAACGTTTTCGCCAGGACTTTGTTCGTCCGACTGTGCCTATTGGTGGGTCAGTCATGGTTTCGCGAGATTTCTATGCGCGATAACTTTGCTACCAAATTTTAGTAGCAAAAAGGGGTATTTTTATAGATGGAAGATGACATCACTTTGCTGCGGCATCCACCATGAGTCCAGACCTCAATCCCATCGAGCACATAATGGGTCGTCGTTTGCGCAGTGAGTATACAAATGTGCAGAACTTGGCCACATTAGAGCGTGCACTTCTAGAACACCATCCCTCAACCTCAATTGCCCGCTGCATCAATATGACTGAATTAGCAGCCGTTATTTATACCCGTTATTAATATTGAACATACATACACATACACACAAACACTCAAATACACAAACGCACACAAAAGAAGCGTAAATCCGATCGGGCAACCTTCACGGGGTACGCTTTGGGTCATTAAAAAAAGAATACTAATTTGTTAAAAAAAAATTCCAAATTTTCCAAAAATTTTTTTTCCAAGTAATGATTTGCTTATGTTGCCATTTGTAAAATACAAAAAACGGCTCATAATTTATACGAAACATTCTGGGGTTTTTGTTGGCATATTGAACTGTAAAAGGCACACTTAACAACTGGTTTTCTGGATATTTTCAATTTAGCGGCTGGTGATCCCAAAAGACATAACGTGTTTTAGATTTTTCAAATTAATGTAAAAAATAAAAACTTCCAAAAAACCGTAGCATTTCTGTGGGTCAAGATTACAACACCTTACTTAATTTTCATGTGCGATCGGGGGTTTGAGGTATTGATGGTTACCCTTTTCCACTCAAAGTTCATCTCAGCGAGAAGTGGTCGTATTGAACTTTGCAAAACAGAAATTTAAAGCTGAATGAACAAATTATTCTATCCATGTAGTGGTTGATTGAAAAGAGTCAAGTTTACACCAAAAAAGAAAACCTATTCTTCTACACGTTGCTTGATTCTTTCTTAGAAACTTCAAGTCCAGGCGACCATTTTCCAGCTAATTGACGTCGATCTTTAATTTTTTACACTACATAAATTCTTTCTCATTTTTCTTGCAAGTAGACTGAGGTGTCCACAAAATGGCTACCAGTATTCCCGTATACAGGTTGATGCTCTGTACAATGTTTGATATTTATCTGTGTCTGGAGACGTTTCAACTATAAATCTGAAGTCGTTAACAATCACTTTATGTTTTAACAGGATATTTATCCTTAAATTTGTGCTCTGATATAAATTTTCTCTTATTTCTAAAAAAATACTTTTGGCAAACAAGAAGATATAGATTTTCTTGTTGTCAACAAAATATTGCACCAAAGAGAATTTTAGAACAGCACAGGGATTCTGTAACTCGTTATTGTCTAAACAAACCGAAACTCTATATCACCAAAACTCAAAAATTCGTGCAAAATGCATAGATAAATATAGAGTACGTCATTCCCCCCAACAAACGTAATGCACGGTGGTACTCCTGTTCTGATATACTTTAAATATAGAGTACGTTAGACCCCGAGAAAAACGTAACGCACGGTGAAAGGAATCGATAACCAAGTGGATGTATCCAACTGTGTCTAAGCTCGCTTCTGATTGGTACTTGTTTGGCTTAGTCAAGTGACATCTAACTATTGCATTTCTAAACAGAGACTAATACGTCCACTCGGTTTCCTTTCTCTCTCATACAGCGTTATGATTCCATTTGTACATACCTGTGGCACTGTATCTTTAGTTATAACTTCTTGGGCAAAAAGCGATTCGGAGTAACAAAACATTTATAAATTTGTATTCTGTCATAATGATATAATATGAGGAGTTACAGAATACAACTTAAGCACGTAGCTAACGACTCCAGATAAATATAATATTAATAGTAATAGTTTAGTATCACACCAAATACAAACATATTTTTTTTGAAGAATACTGGTTGATCATATTATAGAAATCTCCTCCTCTCAAAATTTGTGTGAGGGAAAATTTCTGTACAGACAATTTGTAATCCGGGCAATATTTCGAAATTGCACTACTAGGCAAAATTATCAGACCTTCTTAACAATTTTTACAAAATTATTTATTAATATGTTTTTTTTGTTTCAGGTACATTATATAGAATTTCTTAATTTCGTAAGTAGATAATTATTTAAAATAGTTGGATAACAATATATCTAAGGACAATCTCTTTTCCGTTTTTCATACAGAAATACCAATTCCTTACCACAGTATAAGGCATTTGTCTTAACCCGAGAATGAGGTCGAGTATCTCATACCCAGTGATTTGTAAAACACTAAATATTTTTTTACTGTGCGATTCCTGAACTCGCCTGGCTCGTAGCTGGAGGAAATTGTGTGGAGAGTAATTTTAAGCGACAGTAACAATGTGGCGCAAGGGGCAGAGTGAACTACAGGTGCTTAATCATAAAACAGGTACATAATACCTGACCTCATAATCGGCATAACTATTTTGTGTTTTGGTTATGTTATAATTTTAAGCCTATAACAATTAAATTTCCTTGTTTTTGTGTGTGTTAACTCCAAACTATCTTATGAGAAATAAGAGACGGCTTGCTCAACTTCACTAGTAATGAAAGTGACAAATCAGGCAGTGATGAAGAAATTGATCACTCCTCCCAGCCTAGCGAGGAAAGTGATTCACAACAGGATGCATATATTAATGTAGAGGAAGCTCCTGACCACATTCGACACTCGATAGATAATGAAGAGTTTACTAATAAGGTATGTCGATCCTGTTTTACTGTCAAGAGTGGAACTAAATGGAAAAAGCATGTTCTCGAATAAATCCCCGCACAAGTTCGGAAAATATTATCCAATATCAGACTAGTGTAACAGGTGCAGCCAAAAGTGTCCAAACGGAGTATGACTGCTGGAACCTTTTGATAACAGTAGGATGATTTTGTGGCGCGTTGACAATGAACAATCTCATGTGAAAGACATTACTTTGGAAGAGTTGAAACCGTTTTTGGGACTTCTTTATTTAGCAGGATTGACTCGTACAATAGACAGAAACGAAATGATTTATGGTGAACAGCTGGTGTTTGCGCGAAAACTGCTTCGGAAAAGAGTAGTTTTTATAGCCATAAGTAAAAGAAGATATTAGAATGTTTGATGTTGGTTTTCTGTTATGTCGAAGTTAAATTATATAAGACAGCGTTATTATTTAAGTTTGTGTGCACAGTTGATCTCAATTTTCAAATTTTAAGTGATAGTTTCTAAATATTCTTACTTCGTGCGTAAAACATACAACTTCGTTTTTTATGGAAATATAAATACTTTTATAACTGTAACTGGGTAATATTAAAATATTATCTCATTTCCCTAATGTTAATTAATATATTTTAGTAATAATATAATAATACTTAATCTAAAGTCATTTTAGTTATCAAAATCGACAATTATCTACTGGGGTATTTCATACCCATCTCGCAGCTGTTGTAAGGTAAGGTTGTAAGGACTAAGCTAGTGAAATAAACTCATATAGTTCATTTGTAACATTCGCCCAAGGCTCATCTAGATTATTTTACAAGTAATGCTGGTAATCTATAATTACATTTTCAACAAAAGTTCAACAAGTGTGCTCGAAGGAATTTTACATTTCTGTTTTCATCGCTTTTTTCTTCACCTGATAACAAATGATGCATTTTTCCTTAAGCTAAGTTTTCTAAATTATTTTCTCAAGGTTATTTGTGGCATCATCTACTTTCTTTGTATGTTTTTTTGGCGAAATAATACCTCACTTGACAATATAAACCTGAAAAAAATCCAAACGTTTCAAAATATAGATTTGTAATTGATTATTTGATTTTGTTGACTTCATTACTACTGATATTCCCTTTTGTATTATTTTCGAAATAATCTCAGAGCTACTAGTAGGGCTGCTGCATTTCTGTCCGTTACACAAAATAATATTGCCATATTGTCGGTAAATCCATAAAAGTTAAGAAAACAATTTTTTGAAAAGAAATCTAAACAATTGTTTGTTTTTGTGTTTAACTGGCTCTCAGGCGTGTATCAATAGTATTGAGGAAAATTGATTATCTACAGCATTGCATTTTTTCCCAGAAATTGGTTATTATGTTATTATAATATATGCGTTCAAAAGATAAGCAGTTAACACAAACGCCAATAAAGTATCATCACATCTAGACGGCAGAATTGGGAATTAATTTTTTATTATTTATTTTAGAACTTTGTAATAAATTAAATTGTTAGTCGACGAGAAAAACTTTTACAAGGTTTTTATTTAGAAATTATAAACAATTTAAAAGTGATACAATTCGAATTCTCCCTCATTATCGTACATATACTGATGTTCAACGGCTACGTTTGTTCCACTTTTGTATGGGTTGTTTACGGCTTTAAGAAATGTTCTGTAATCTCCGATGCTTTCGGTTCAATTTCAGTTAGAAATCACCGAGAGGGAGTGTAATGTCAACCTCTCAACAAAATTTTTAAATTTTACTGATAGTTACAAGAATTATTTGTGTGTTATTTGTAAAGTTGATGTTGAAATAAGTGTCTGTTCTTTACATATTTATAAATTTATTAGAAAAGTCGAACGAAGTACCCACGAATACTACGATAACTACTCCCCTTAAAATTACGACTAAATGTTACAACATGTAGTAAATGGTTTGATGTTGTGCGACGAATTAGTCCATATACAAAATCATCCTGTTTTTGTTGTGTGGATCACTTTGATGTAAGTACTAAAAATATTAAACACAGTTGTTTTCTGAATGATAATTGTGGCATCTCTTCTTTTTATTTTTTCTGAGATCTTTAGGAATAATACCACATAAACTTGAAAGTCTGTACATTTCAAAAAGGCCAAACGGTTCAAGGTCCAAATCTTACCCTGTTTTCAATAGTAATATACAAATGAACAAGAAATTAAAAAAAATTAAAAATAAAAGGATTGGTAATGACAAATTTCGTAAATCACAATTTGACATTAATGTGTTTGACCGTTGAAAACGGGGTCTGATTTAGACCCTGAAACGTTTGGCCATTTTGAAATATACAGACTTTCAAGTTTATGTAGAGTTAAACCAGTCCAGTGTTCTAAGGAGAGTAATTCCAATTCATAATCAGTAAAAATCATAGATACAATTAAAAAAATTAATTAAACAAATTAAGAGGATTAAATAAATTTGTAAACTCTATTGTTTAATTTTGGTTTTATTTAATATTTCACCATTTTTATATTGACTACTTTCTGCTGTGCTGTATTAAGGCGAGTCTGGTTCTAATAAAACAATGCCAAATAAATACCTTTCCCAAATAAAATTGAGATTTATATTCATAGGTAAATATTTGACTGTTCGTCTGTCTTCGAAACATTTTCTTCGCCTTCCATAGTACTGATCAATGAATTAGTTTTACTATAAAAAGAGTGAATCGCCTAGTAAGTCAGTGAAAAGATACAAACTAGACATAGTTATGATGCCTTTCCTATTTTTGTTTGTCGAGATAATTACCTGTATCTGGCCATTTTGGGCCATTTTACAGATAATTTTAAGTTAATCACTCATCAATAATATGTTGGAGTTGGTCCCGAATGTATTAAATTAAATGATGCACATAGTAGTTTTGAGTTCTGAGTAGTGTTAAATATGTTTTATTTTCATGTTGTATAGTAAGTTGTCAAGATTTTTTTACGCTAACATCTACATCTTTTTAGTTAATACCCATGTAGAAACCATCCCAACGAATAACTTATAGTAGATAACCATTACCCATCGCTGCACTGTCGGCGGTAAAAAGCTACTGTGGAAATCGACGTCATTGTGCACCGACATAACGTTTTGATCCGTTCTTGACGTCGTACGCGTTCGGGTTCATTCGGCGCGTTTTCGGTATTGGTTATAAATAATGATTTTCAAATTGAAATAACTTTTTAATTATACCGAAAAGAAAAAAAAAACGAAACTTAGTTTTGTTATAAACATATATCTTAGTTTTTTTCATTTATTGCAAAAAAAGTTCAAAACAAGAACATTCCGTTTTTGTCCTGTAGCTCTAGATTCGGAAGCGCCAAACTTATTTGATGATCAAATAAAAAATCGGTGCACACTTATATAAACCAACACCGACATTTTTCTAGCGAATTTGAAATGACTACTTTATGCTTCGATTTGGGTATAGAAAATAATACAAACTTACATATCCAAATAAGAAAAAAACAGATGTTCTTGGCAAAGAATTTCTAAAAATTAATCTTCCTATCTACGAAAATTGTATATTGTAAATAATTTTCAGCAATGGAAACGTTTCAACGACAAGTCTGGAGTCGTTGTTAATTCCTATTTTTTGAATTTTCACTGCTAGGTCCAGATTTTTGTGTTTGTCGAAATCTCTTTACTACACTTTGTATCCAAGACGAATTGTAATTATTATCTGTTACTGAAAAGGACCACTTATGATTTTTGGTAGTCTAAATAAAATAATAACTTTAACGTCTGATGGTTTCCATATGAAATGCTATATTTGCGCACTAATTAACTGATCTTGTATAAGAAGGGGAATAGAACTATATAATATTATGGCCTTTAGTAATGTCTAAGTTTCAAGTGTAATTTCTGGCCGATGTTCCCGTACATAAACGCTTTATCGGCTAGCATATGTTTGCCGTAAGTAGGTAAAACGTATAAAGTTATGAAACGTATCACTAACGTAATATTATTGCATATTTACTGAAAGAACGTCAGCTCTTTTGTGGACTTATAGTCTTTTCTTATTAAATATCATTTTGCTGCTCTGTTAGCTACAGGTGTTAGTGCTATTGACAATGAAGTCAGAATAAGACTTGACTCTTCTGGAATTTTGAAAATACACATTTTTCCTCAATGCGGTGTTAATTCAGAAGAAAACAAAAAAAATATATTTCAGAGATTTGCGCAGAAAATTATTTGACATTTATCGTTTTTCTTCTAATTTTTTCCGTTGAGTGTATACTTCTGTAGGTAGCATGCAATGCACAAATATCGTGCCAAGACTGGGAGCTGCTGTGATTAAAATACGACCAGCATGCAGTTCATTGGCTGCTCCCACTCACGAAGTGAAATAGCCTGTTACCCTCACTACATGCTTCAAGTATTTTCCAGATTTTGAAAAATAGTTTTACTTTATAGAGGCGTTTGCAGAATCACCTGTGAATATATATTAATGGAATACAATTTAAATAATCTAATATTTAAAAAAACAATAAATTTCACGTTTTAGAAATTTATAGGTATATTGAGTATAACTTTTCTGAGTAATAAATAAAAACAGATTTCGACGAACTGATAACATTCTCCTTTTTGAAGTCAGTTAAAAATATTTATACATTAATCAGGATATACAGCAAAATAGACACCAAAAATGTGGATGAGATTTGAGTTCGAAAGAAATTTGAAGGGAACATACTCTACTGATCAACTACACAAACTTACAGCCGCTAGGCGAATGACAGATTTATGAGTTTTCTGTAACTTCAAAATGTTTCAGTTCCTAGACATAAGTTTTTTCAGTTTAATTTTATCAAATTCGATAATGTTTCATTTCAACATATATTACTGCCTCCGGGATTCAGCCTACAATTAAATGTAGAGACATTTTCGCCAACTGGCGAAAATTTAGATGGAGTAGAGCGAGTTTAACCGTTTCCATACTACAATTCATTTCTGTACACGTCATTGCGTTTGATAGATTAGCAGGTTGGCGTTGTAGATCGTCCCCTGAGGACAAAATGCGAACATGTAATTCATCAGGAGCACTCTCTACGACTACTCACGGGAGTTCGCTCCGGCTGTTGCACGGATCATTCACTCTTGAAACCGGAAATGTCAGCGTAATGTTCTATTTAAGAAGAGCAAATTACCAGATTTTTAACTGAATTGAATGTTGAGAGTAAACGAAAAGGAATTGCGCTACAACTGGGATTTAGCTAATGTATCTCCATCGTTGTTGAAGTTTAACGGAAATGGAAATAGCTTTATGTACATTTTGTTCGAAACTTTTAAGAAGTACAAAGGAAATTCACTTAATACGCTTCAATAAAACATGTCGACTTTAATTGACAGTATATTTTTGAAAAGCTATACCAAAAATCACCAGATTTTATTTATCTGACATATTTCGTTAAATAATTTGAATTTAGTGAAACTTGTTAAAGTAATGTTTTAAATTTGCATGTAAAATTTGTTTAGGTAATATAATTTCTGAACAGGAATGAATTAATTTTGCAAAGGTTTGCACTAAAATTCTGAATCTTGGGTTAGAATTCGACTCAACAACAATATTTGCGATTGGTATATGTACAGATATGAATGATAGTAGTTGTATAAAATTGGCACAAATTATGAGCTTTAAGTTGTTTGCAATGTTTTTTTAACACTCCAGAGAATCGCATTTGAGAATGTCTTAAGCCAGCGTTGAAATAATGAATCTTGGTTCAACTACTACTCGCCCCCCACGTTAATTATGTTGTTCCCTATACGGAATCTTTTCTAGGGCTTGCACATCTAGAAAGTTATCTCCTTGTTGGAACCCAAACGCATTCGCCTTCAGTTCGTAGCATATCTTTATTTTCTTCTATAAGGGGTTCTTCTGGTGAGCCAAAAGACTGACCTGAGTGAGTACTGTACTTAATTATGTTGTTCCTATAGGAAATCTCCTCTAGGGCTTTCACATCTAGAAGCTATCTCCTTGTTGGAACCCGAACTAATTTGCCTTTAGTTCGTAGCATATCTTTATTTTCTTTTATAAGGGGTTCATTTGGTGAGCCAAAAGCCTGGCCTGAGTGAGTTCTGTACTGTTGTGGACGGCTCAACCCAGCCACGATGGTTGTGGCTAACTACCTTGGATAGTTGTTATCCAGGCTAAGAGAGAAAGCTCTTATTGACCGAAAGAACGGGTCCATAGGAATACACTACCAACCTCTAGAACATCGACTTTCAGAAGAAATTGGGTGTGATATCTTCAAAACCTCATGACTATTTAGATAGTTAAAAATAAGTGCATCTCGTATTAAGAAACTTAATTACTCTCAAAAATAGCTGAAAACTCAAAAACGTGCTATTTTTCTGATGCTTCAAGATGATGAACAGTTTGATGTTGTCTAACAAAATAAAATGACGAGTAACACGTATTTTGTAATTGTTTTTAAGTTTATACTTGACAATCAGGAACTGCCCAACCAAACATCAACACCCATGACCATCCTTAAGGAACGTGGCACCTGTAGAAGCCAGCAAGTTGACTTGTTCTCCTTACACTTGTCAACTTTAGCGAACTGACAATAACAAAACGTCTTATAGAAATCAAAAGTACAGAACTTCACATCTGTCAACGTGTAATCCAAATCAGTTTGCTGGAAGTTAATAGCTGTGCGATGAAAATTTATTGTAGATGCCTTTTGGTTACAAATGGATTCTAGTGAAGTCTGCGACTTACAGATTACTTGGAGCATAATCTATAGTTTAAGTAACTAGGTCTCAGTTATGTGGTGGCCTGGCATCTGGCTGGAGATACACAAGTAATAGCACAACGTTCGATCTGTATTGGTTTTATTAGTCAACTCAAAAGCGAATTTACAAGGACCTATTTCGAAAATGTTTGGCCTGAGAAAACGTATACTTAAATCAGCGGGTACAAGCTTTTAGCAGTGGTTACACATTCATCAAGAAGATATTTGCCACTTTGTATGGCCCATCGGGCACATAGTGGCAACAATCGGGGTTCGAAACAACTGTTGAAAGCCATTCCTTGAAATATTGACATCGGTTTCAACTAATTTAACGTAATTTATTGCACAACACAGTATTGTTTTTTAATATGTAACAAATGATTATTTCCTTAATTGATAGTTTGTGTAAATTGGTTAAATCATTTTTGAATTTGTGACGATATAACAGTGAATCATCGAGCAGCATATATCTGTTTCACACGTCCCTCGCCAGCGAAGATCATAACCAGCGTTGAAAATTATTTGGATTTATTCTACTAGTGAAAAGATGAAATATAAGTATATTTCAACATACAGCTGTTAATGGTTGTTAAGTGTTATATCACTTAAAAACTCCAGTGACTGAACTATTTGGTAAGCTTTCTTTCTTTCGGCATTTGCGGATTTTCATGTGATTAGTTTTTATTGTACTAATAATACCTTTGGCTAGGCAGTTACTGAAATTTTCTATTAGGGACTGACCAGAAACCTTCAATCCCTTGTATCTACTGGCGATTTTGAAATTTGGTGGATAGGAGACGGGCTGATCGAGAATCACCTTAATAAATAATATTAATACTCAGCGAAAGCAAATTAGGGTCCAAATTGGCCGATAATATCTTACATACTCGTAAAATGTTTCGGTAACATAATAGAATGAATATATATAAATATATATTGTTATGTAGTTTTTTATTTTTAAATTTTATTTAAATGAATGTTTTTCAATTTTATTATTTTACTTTCTTATAAGCATTCCAAACAATTATCTTACACTGCCCCGGCTTTAGATACGCTTCTTAGTTTGAGTTCTTGAACGTTGACTGATCAAATATATTTTTAATCACTTTAAAGTCTTACCAGTTATAATTGGAAAAAGTAAAACACAATATATTATATATTTTTGTATTATAAAATATTTTCAAAATTATCAACACTTAAACTCAATATTATATCAATCAAAAATCAAACGTTAATTATTAAATTGTAATCATCAAGCAAATTCTTAACTATCAAATAATGAAATTATTCTAAAAAGATTTGTTGTCTTCGAATAGTTCTTTTCGTATTTACAACCAAATTTAAAATGCAATGAATGATTATATACAATGGTGAAATTTTGATATATAAACCCGTTACTAAAAATAATATTTCCCAGTAAATTAATTTTTTTTGTATTAATATTGTATATAGTTGAGCGCCAAATAATTTGTTTTAAATAAGTTATAAATTAAAATACCTTGTATCATTTAAAACAGTTTCAAACTGTTCTCACTTAATCCTCCAACTGTTTCTCTTGTCCACCAGCTGTTGTTTCACCTTTTGATCTCTCTGAATGATGTCTTAGTACTCTGCTATATATCAATCTGCTTTCAACCTTTGCTACTGCTGCTCCTTGTAGATGTCTTTCTGCATCTTTATGCGTGAACTGCTTTACTTGATTATAATCAATTGATTTGCTGCTACTACACCTCCAATAATCAATTAACTGCTTTCCATTTACTGGTTATCACCTTCTAGTGCAATAGCATATACTTTATGCACTTAAACCTATTTAATTATTTGGGATATGGATGTTTTATTTCTTGAAAATTCTGAACTTTTAGAAACTTTTAAAAATTTTGATAAGTCTTTGACATTGGCTGTCACCTCTTAACCTCGAACAAAGTTTACTACTGCACTACTAAAATTTGAGTCTCTCTCTTGTCCTGTATTCACTCGTTTTTATAGTTTTTTTATGTTGACATGGAGCTCTATCTTCTTATCTTCTTTATTCCGCATTTTTTAATTACTATTTTAAAATATAATGTTCCTCTTGTTCATTTTTAAGCACCCATACATTCAATTTTGCTTGAGATCTTTTCATTTTATATAAAATTGCAATTTCTGTTTTTTTGTCCTATGTCTATATTGACACCCGTAAATTCCATTATTATTAATTTAATAAAAACTTTTCATTATTGCCCAAAATAATGTGTTCTATCGAATTAGCGCTCCCTTTTTGTCTAACTGACCAACCGCTTCGTAGGTTACCTCACAATCTCGTTCTAAAGATTTTGACAGATGAAATTTTCTTTTACTAATTTTTATGAGTAAATTTTAAGTTTTTATCTGTTATTTGTCCTAAAATGTGTTTATAACAATCTAAAGTTGTGACGTGTTACCCCTGTTGTGACTAAAATATGAAATTGTGAAAGTTACAGGTCATTTAAGTTTTGAGAGTTCGCTTCCCTGCTTGTGCATCAAATTTTAAAGGTAATTTTTGTATTTTCCAACGACGATATGTTTTCATTATGTTGTATCGTGTGAATATTTTAATTATTTAAATTCCTACATGTTTTCTTTTAAAATTTTCAATAAATGTCAAATATGTTTAATCTGGAAATATTATATTTGGCTAGTTAAATTGTTTACTTTTCCCGACAAATCATCATTTCATTGTCTAGCTTCATAATTGAATCATTTCTATACGATCAT
The DNA here is from genome assembly GCA_034190945.1 of Octodonta nipae. Lineage (NCBI taxonomy): Eukaryota > Metazoa > Arthropoda > Insecta > Coleoptera > Chrysomelidae > Octodonta > Octodonta nipae. The sequence continues at coordinate 31,587,308 of CM067221.1, read as the reverse complement.
TGTCTCTGAATTGCATATTATGATTTCATTTCATTTTTTACATTTTGATACTAATTTATAAACCGTCTTTTTCCTTACTTACAAAATTAGCCAAGCAATATAACCAAAGAAGACCTCTCTTCCATAATTTAGGAAATATATCTAAATGAACATTTTTTGTGTGTTATTTACGAATTTAAACGTTGTTAATTTTTTTTGAAGAGGAACAGTGTAATAGGGATTACTTTGTGTTATATTCTCATAATTATTATGGGAACTACTTGGTATTAATATATTTGGTACTGGTAAGTTTAGAGCGATTTATCTTAAATCTTCTTATTTCTAAATAATGTTTGGTGTATTATTAGTATGCGTTATATTGTAAAATAAAACGAAATATCTGCTGTTTTCTTGAACTCTATTGACTACTGACCGTAAAAATCCGATTTCAGTTGATCATAGTAATCCTTTTATTCTAATTAGTTCTAATCGTTCATAAACATTTTAGATTATTCGATTAAAGTTTGTAATTCTTAAATTCTCTAACACATTCAAAATTTGTATCCTAGAAAACCTCCCACAAGCTCTGGTAGAATTTCCATATTTCAGATTTTCGCAAACGTATCTATATCGAAGAGCTCCACGTATAAGCTTTCCAAGAAAAACATCTCCGAAGCTGAATACCTACTCAGTTTTATGGAAGCATTTTCACCGACGTTAAGAAAGCTTGGGAAAACTTGTCTCCTTTAGGTGCTAGATGGTGTGGTAGCGTATCCTCAGCTTGATGGAATGTCATCATTGTTCAATCCTTTTAGAAGGATGGAAATATGCAATGAGGTGTTTAGTTCAAGGATCAATAGGACATTGTTCTTGAACCATAAGAGAATATATTTTAGTTTGTAGGTAACTTTAACAAAATGAAATGCTGTTATTTATACGCAATGCTTTCATAATCTGTGACAACGATTCGTGAACATATATATAAAACATTTAAAAATGTATTAACATACTGAGAGTTGACTCCATCTGTTTTTAGGTACCTACAAGTAGAGGAAAAAATGTAAAGAGTAAGATGTTTTCATTCTGAATAAACATTATTTTCCTACCTCTCTAACTAACACTCGCATTACTGAAGTTTTATTACTCTAATCATATAGCTGTTAATTTCAAAACAATAAATTGACTAGAATTAATAATTGCTAGAGGAATTTTGACCCTTAAAATAGCAAAATGGTGATCTATATCGTGTTAAGCGACAAAAATAAATTATAAAGTAAAAATGCCAGTAAACGTTAACAAAAAAAGGATAAACTGTGGTTTTTCGGTTTGTTTTGCTATGGTCCGTTGGAATTTCTTCAATTGTCGTAGACTTCTTCACGGCGCGTAGGACCGTCGAGGAGGAGGGAACAAGTATTGATTCCCGACCATACTGACATAGCTTGTACTGATTAACCAGTGGCAATCGAGGGGGCGCGGGGCCAGCGGACCTTGTCGATTGTTATAAATTTCTATGGCTTCCCATTGGACGCAAAAATGGTAGTGGTATATGGTTGACAGTAGGTCGGTATGTTTATATGGTATAACGTGGTCTCCTGAGAGTAGTGGACGTACTGCGACAGCCGATTTTTCGTGTTGTTACCATCGGTAATTTTGCCTATGTTCAGATATATGTGTGTTGACACTCCGTTCGGTTGGGGGTACCAAAATGTACAGCAACACATAAACAGGGTATCCTATAAAGTCCTGATGATAACACTGAGTCACTGAGATCCTTAGGAGATCGGATTATGTGTTATTGAATAGGTTTAAAAACCATTTTTACCTTACGTTCTATAAGCAGCTTCCTAATGCGATCCGTTGTATTTTTAATATATGGCAAGTAAGTCGTCTCTAAAGTTTCAAGTGTTTAATAGGGTAAATGACCATTTTGATAACGTGGTTTACAGATTATGGACGCTCAGTCCTCACGTGTTGATGACATTGACAGTCCTTTGTTGACTAGGATGGTAGTTGGAATTTTTAGGGAAGTAACGACCTATGGAACGGGTTTTCGGCATACCGAAATTAGAACATCTAGGCATGTCAGTTGTCCATCTCTCTTTCTTTCTCCATGGGAAATTGAATCCATTGATAGAAGACGTCTAAATGCTATGTAATTGACATTAGTGAATCTGCATGACGTAGAAAACGGTGTTTAAGCTTTGGCTTCGAAAAACTCTATTTATCGGGACCATGGGGAATAAAGAAACAGAGTCGAAACCGACTAACATGATGCCAGGCTGTAACTTGAGAAATTTAATTTTTACTCTAAAGTGATTATTTTCTTAGTGTATGAGTTGGTTTTTGCAACGTAATGTTTTAGGAAATCGGTTAGGGATTTGGCAATATTATATGCTGTAGAGTCGATGGACCCAACGATGGGGCGAAGAGGCAGATTGTATTCATGAATTACAGGTAAACCTATAATATTGGTGTTACTGCTTCAGATTTTTTGGTTTTTCTCTGATCTTCAGTAGGTATCAGGTATAATACAGTTGATTAGTTGATTTGTCCTTTTTAGAATTCTCGACTTTAGGTCGTCCTTTTGTAGTTTTTGGTACTTGATTGGATCAAATAAATCCAGAATTTTTATACTGTAGTCTTCTGTGTCCATGATTCTAGTAACATTTCCATTGTCTGCTGATAGGATTATGTTGCCTTCTTTTAACTTATGATCTATCAACGCCAACCTTTTTTGGTTTGTGATGCTATTGGTAGGTGTTTTGGCTTTTTGCAGCATTCTTGAAGACTCTCTAGGGAGTTCTTCTGCAACGTCTGACGCAAGATTGCGAATTCCATATTCAGAAATCTTAATTCAGAGGGTTATGACTTTTTGTAACACCTTTCCTTAATCAATTTGATTCTGCTGAATTTAAAAAAATATATTCATTAGCACTTTTTTTCTTATAGATATGCCATAAACAAAGAAAAGGTACCTGCATTTAAGTTTGTACCCTTTCATTTGCCATTTCCACCCCTAAAATAGGGCTGATGGCAGTTAAAATAATCACTTAATCCAAGCTTCAATTCAAAGTTCATCGATAGTTCTACTTTTCACAAAAAAAGATTTCGGTTAAAAAATGCCACGCTTGGTGATAGGAAGAACATATAGCATGGGAATTTATAAATTTAATATAACTAGGGGGCCCCAGTGGTCGAAATTTTACCCTATTTCATCAAATTCTGAACATTATTGAGGTTCATTTGTCAAAAGTGTATCTCTATCAGAAATAAAGTGGAGGAGAAACCGGAGAGAAAGGCGTCATGAACCCCCCATCCCCCAAACCATTCATGTCATACTGACAAATCTATTGAAATTAAAAAAATAGACGAGAATTTAATCAAATATAGGTATTCCAAATAATTTTGAAAATACGTGACCCCCAGGTTTTGGTGTGATTGCACTTTGTGACCTAAAAGTTTTCGTCATTTGCAGTTTCAATCGAGTTTATAAAATTAAAAAAATATATATCAAACAACCTTATAAAAACTACAATCTTTAATATATTTTCTGTTGTTCTGAATAATTAAAACGAAATTTATTGCTACGAGTACTTATCCGAAAAATCAATACTGATCTACTACATTAACTATTTTACTACTGAACGATAAACAACGCTTGATGCTGAACTATAAAATATGGTCTTCACATGATTCAACAGAAGATAACGCTTCTTCCATAGATATTTACTTAATAGTTGGATCGTTTTCGAAGGAAAAATATGTTCAATAAAATTATATTTCTTTGTAGAATAGATGTATGTACCTAACTTACTATAACAAATCAGTAAATGCATTGAATTTCTCTATATTTTAAATACAGGTCGTCAAAATATCAATGACATGTTTATTTTAGGTAAAAGTAACAAAAGCAGGAGTGGAACCATGTAATATAAAATAAGTTGTGTATTAGATAAAATGCATGAACATAAAACAGTAACAAACAGATTCTCTACCTAAAACTAATTGAAAGATTCGGCCTTTAAATATATTCAAATATGTAGTTCATCTTCAACATAACAAAATAAATCCCTTTAAAAATATTAATATTATATTAAATAATAAATGTAATATCTAAAACAATTAATACCTACATTTTCAAAAATATTTTTTATTTGAGACTGAAAAATTTCAATTGTCTTGAAATGAGAAATAAAATAAAATAGAACCTTCATTCTGGCATTTCCCAGTTAACGATTTCAGCTCGTAAGCAGAAAATGAAATCAACCAACTCAAAAGTTAGTACGAATGTTATATACCTATTATCTCATTCCAAATAACTAAAAAAACATAAGTACATATTAATAAACCTTCAACTAAAATACCAAAATCTTAAGATTCAATATAATTTCATTAAGTTAACTGAAACACATAGCAAGCTATGACTATTTCGGTTTTGTACGGAAAATATAAGGAAATATAATGCACCCACTGTTAATTATTGATATGTAATACTCACAATTGTTAAAAACTTTTCGCAGATAATGAAGCTGAAATCTTGAACTTTACCCATTGAATTTACAACTTAACTTTACCATTATGCTATAATAATCTTATGCCAAACAATATTATGAAATGTCAAAATTCAATTCACGAATCAATATCAAAGTTAGCCACGCATTCAGGGTTGCCAGATCTAACTATTTGTCTTGAATATTACAATCAGTTCATTAATTCACATTTTTTGTAGTCTTATTCACATTATATAACATTTATACGGTAAAAATTAAAAGAATCTTTAAATTGAAAGTAAAACATTTAAATTAATAAAATTTTCTCCCCAAGCAATCTACGACACTGTTTGGCATTGACAGTATGGACGTAAATAATGTTTTTTTTATTACATTTAAATTAATAAATGAACCAATCATATAAATAAATTTTAGCATTCTGCACTGAAATAAAGAAAATCGATTGAGAGACAGAGGGGAAAATGTTTTGTCTTTGTCTATTTATATATAGATATCGGCAACCTTTCGTCGAATAAGGAAATTTCAAACTAAGCAGGAGAAAAAAATGATAACTTGTCTTCCACATAACTTCAAGTATTTGATCTTTAAACAAAAATCTGTGACTGGGTAAGAACAACTGTTACCGAACATATTTACATAAAATGTTTTTTATTCTGGGGGTCTTTCAATATTATAAGTATTAAGATTTGATATGTTTTGAAGATGTTTTGCTCTGAGAAAAGAAGTAAAAATATTAAAAACATTGATACAATTCTTAATAATTTGAGTATTCATTAATATGATTTAGAACAATTGTACAACAATACATTAATTTTCATTTGATTATATGAATTTTTAGTCTTCTCCAAGTTTGTTACTCAATCTCCAAGACAAAACAACAGCAAAATATGAGACTTGTTGTCTTAAGCCCAAAGCCGTGTTTCTCTAAGGAAGGTGGCAAAATGGAAAGAATATATCCCGAGTTCCTGAATTACGAAAGGGGGAACGTTGACGGAGGCTGATAGTTCTTCTTCGTCTCATATTGTTCCTAAAATTCCAGGAGTGTTTTCGCTGCTGAGAAGGGATGCAGATATTTCAGCGGAAGACTGAAAGACGCTTATATTGTTTTCCACCAGATACAAAACCATTATGTGCGTGAGATTCTTGGTGCTTCTATTCAACGTATATCGAGTAACTTGCGGGAAAAATATTCCGGAAGTTAAGCTTTGATATGCGAGAAGAATGGAAAACCAGTTTCCGTGCCTTTTAGCATAAATGAGAAAATGTGAAATGGTTTTTGTAACAGAAATCTCAGATGGATGGAGTATTTTAATTGTTCTACTTACGAATGAAAATAATACCTTTGTGTAATTGGGAACAAAGATTGCTGAAAATCTTATATAACAATTCGTGGATAACAGTCAAACATGCAATGGTGAAATATACTCAATTAAAGATTAAAAGATAAAAACCGGAAACAATATGCACGAAATTTAGGTGAGATATAACAATGATTATGAGTTAAAATGAAATTGGTTGTTTTGAAAACAGCAATGATCCGAATATATTTCTAACCGATTTCTAAAAAGGAGGAGGTTATCATTTTGTCGGCATCTGTTTTTATGAATGTCCTGAGATTACTTGGAAAAGGCGACAGGGCGTCCATTAGGTCTTTTTTGAAAATTTGGACTCTTGCCTCTCTATTGATGAGATTTCATAAGACAGTATATTAACTGTATCTCTTTTATATATCAGTATCAGATGTATCCGTATCATATTAAAGTAACTAACTTGTTCTGTAATTCCGTTTTCGTTGTATGTATTGTGGTTTCTGTCTCCATGATTATATCTATATAACTGCAAAAGAACTTTATCGATATATATGCATAACAGCTTCAGTTTTAGGTTCCACATTACTGAGCCCTACATTTCCATGTTAATTTCAGTTAGCAGATTATTACAAAAAAATTCAAAATATGTCATATAAGCTAGTTCTGACATCATTAACTGGCTGTTTGAAGGCAAATATTCTCATTTTCATTAACTATTTCGCTGAATAGTGTCAGTACTATACTAGTACCATAGACAAATCTTTAGATCCCACTTCTGCGAATCCCAAACACATAAAATAGTTATTACCTAATTCCAAAATTTAAAAAGTTATCTATTAGTAGCCATCTTTTTTTATATATGCTCGGCTTATGCAATTTTGATGATTTAAACTGCATTGTATTAAGAAATATTACCGAAAGGTACCATATAATTTTCTACAACATGAGATTTACTGTTTTCCAGAAAATCTGAAAAAATAGTACCTAATTAAGGGACCACACTTCAATGAATTTCAATAAATTTTCAAAGTTTTCTTTAAAACGACTGAATCAAGTTGAATAGTTTAAATTGTATTCTTTAAAAATATATACCAGCTTGAATCCATAAAATATACCGTTTTTCTAGAAATTGAAAAAATATGCCCAAAAAACGGTTACGGTATTCAGTTTGATTTATTTGAAGTCAGTTTCTTTTTGGAACGAAGTCTTTTTACGGGGTTTACAGTCGAGTGAAATGACAGGAAATGTTCTGTTAGTGTATCGAAACAAAACATTTTTATGTAGATGTTCTTTTCTATTATAGTTATACAGGGTGGTACAGAAAATATTATATAATATGGAACATTAGCTTGTACATGTTGTTGAAATAAGGGTGGAGTAAAATTATAGTTATTCACGGTGTATCAAAAATTTTGAATATAAGCATAAACAGTTAGGATATAATATAGTTATAGTGATGGGTTCAAAAAATTGTAGAAGCAGTTGCATACTGGGTGGTTGAAATATGGTATTTTACACTTATACAATGTGGTTAATTGAAATAAATGGTAACTTACAGTTATACAATGTGGTTAAAAATGTGAAAATACCGGACGAAGTAAAATTATAGCTACACAAAATGATTGAAACAATATTAGAAACAGTGAATAGAGTGAAGAGAATTTATACAGGATACTTTAAAAAATTTCAGGGCGGTTGCAATATAGTTTAATTATAGTTGTATAGAGTGGTTCAGAAAATAATAGACAAATGAGTTATATTTGGTGACCAATACACAGAATTAGAGTTACACTTATAGAAAGAGGTCCAAATAATAAAACAAATACAAAAATTTTAAAAATGCTTGGAAAATATAGAAAAATTATACAAATTAAAGAGTAAGAGAAAGAGAGAGACAAGAATACACTAAAACTGATTGTACAACGTTTCTAAACGGTTTTTATTTTAAGTCAGTTGGAGTCAGTTCTTTTTTTAAATATAAATTATTTTATATTAAGTTATTTAGTGTCAAATTTTAATCGTAAAAGTAAGCATCTTAACTGGTTAACACGTCGGCATAATGGGAATATTCACTGCTAGAACAAGGGTTTTATATTTTATTATTTTAAAGCGAAACGAATCGGGGCATCCAGGTGTTTCAGGAAAGACTACCTCACAGAGATCCTAAATCTGGAGTCGTTTCTCTGTGATTTCCACCATATAAATCATAAGAACAAAAATTTCCTATCAAAGCAACTGTGATACAATCTTTTCGAGATATTACAGTTAATTAATAATCAACTTTTAGAAAATTAATAGGAACAGAGAAATGAATTTAAGTTTTAACACGAAATGAATGTCGCCATTTACGACTATCAGCAAAAACTAGCCCACAAAGACCACAAATTAATCGTTCTTTGTGTAACACCGTTTCTCGCCTATTCCTAGGTTATTTTGGCAGATTTTAATTCACCTAGGCACACATTTGTGCAATTTCTATTCCAAGAATCACGGTGAAATTGGGTTACACACAGCCCAACTCCCAATATAGGCTCTCTGTGGGCTAGTTTTTTCTAGATGGCGACATTCATTTGGCCCTAAAATATTAAATACAGTTGGATGTATCAAATACATCAATAATTATTCCAGATTTCAGTCAGCTAAGAAATGCACAACTGATGAAGGTTCTCGAGTAGAAACAGTATATTGTCTTGCGTTCAATAGATTGTGAAATCTCGAAAAGCTAGTACCATAAAAGTCGTTGTGCCAGTCCGCGAAATTATAAAAATCGTTATAATTTTTATCAAGCGCTTTCTCTATTTGGTAAGATTTGTATAGAAAGCTAAGTGTTTTTTCACTTATTCAATATGTTCAGTAAAAAGGCAGAATTTTCTGATTCTGTCATGCTGGAAAATTGCTTTTATTAATGTACATAATTTACGTCTATACGATGATGCTTTTATTGAACTAAGAGCTTTTTTTCATCTAAGCAGGAATGTCATCGGAACGTGTAATCGCTAATGTATACAATTTGTAACTGGAGAGGAAATGGCGATGTCGTTGACAACCAAAGCAAGGAGCAAGAAGGGGACAAACATCGCCAAGAATGTATTTTGAAAAATGTCGCTCCATTTTGAAGGTTGACATTCGAACGGGGAACGAAGAATTGGCTTTTCGTTTGACGAATGCCACCGGTAAGGAAAAAACATTTCCCGTTGGGCCGTGTTATGTGGTGATTTGTTCGGTTGTTTCACGATTTAAACTTATTGATATTCGCGTCAACTTTAGAGAATTAAAAATAAAGAATGCGCTAGTTACCCAAGTCGTATAAGCCATTGAAGTGGGTATTTGAATTAAAAATATTATCGATTTTTTATTATATATTTTAAAACTTTATTACAATTAAATTGTTAGTCGACGAGTAAAACTTTTTTAAGGTTTAAAAATTTTAAAAGTGATACGATTTACAAAACAATCAAATTAGTACGTTCGAATTATGATGTCATTATCATATCGCTACTGATGTTCAACGGCTACATTTGTTGCTTTTGTATGGGTTAGGGCTTTAACTCATCTTCGGTAATCTCCGGGGCTTTCGATTTACTTTCGGCTAGAAATGACCCGTAATGTCTACTTCTGAGAAAATTTTTAAATACTACTGATGGTTACAAGAATTTTGTGTGTGTTATTTTGTGAAGTTGCTGTTGAAGTTGAAGTGTCTGTTCTTAACATATTTATAAGTTTATTAGAAATGTCGAACGCTAAAAGTTACCGTTAATGTTTCGTACCATTTTGTAAGAATACTACTCCCCTTAAAATTATTTGTAAATATCCTTACCACCAAATGTTACAAAACTTTATAAATGGATTGATGCAGTGCGACGAATTATTAGACAATTAGACAATCATCTATTTTTGTTACGAGGATCACTTTGATATTAGTACTAAAGATATTAAACATACCTATAAACTTATGTAGAGTTAAAACATGTAAGTTTTCTAACGCGAATAACTCCAATTCATGATCAATAAAAATCATACACTTAAAAAAATAAAGTAAACAATTTGATAGGATTAAACAAATTTGTAACCTGTATTGTTTGATTTTGCTTCATTTAATGTTTCACTATTTTTATATTAGCTAGATGTTATGTATTAAGGTGAATCTGGTTCTATAAAATTTATATTCATAGGTAAGTATTTAACTGTTTCTCTGTCTTCTAAACATTTTTTCTTTGTCTTTGATATACTGATCAATGAATTAGTTTTACTATAAAAACAGCGAATCGCCTACTACTATAAGTAAGTGAAAAGAAGCAAAGTAAATATAGTTATTATTCCAATTTTCGATTGTCGGGATAATTACCTGTATCTGGCCAGTTTTTGGCCATTGTGCAGATAATTTTAAGTTAATCACACAGCAATAATATGTTGGAATTGGAACCGAATGTATTAAATGAAATGATGCATATGCTAGTAGTAGTTCTGAGTTCTAAGTAGTGTTGACAATGTTTTATTCTGATTTTATATAGTAAGTTGTCATGATTTTTTGGTGTAGATCCGCATCATTTTAGTTACTACCCATGTGGAAACCAACCCAACGAATAACTAATAGATAATCAGTAGGTACCCGACATTGCGATATCGGCGGTAAAAACCTACCTTTGAAATTGACGTCACTGTCCACCGACATTTCAGATTCGAAATCAGCGATGTCGAAAACCCCCGTACACCTAATTTGGCCACAATTGGTTCATTTTTCAAAAAAAAAACGTGGATTTTGGAATCACCCGGAAGATCAAGTTCAAGGTCATGGTCAAAGTCATATTCGAACATGAAATTTTCCGCTCTTTCCGAATCCTTAATAAATAATGTGGCTTCGCAATAAAAAAATTGTCTATGACGTTACACAGACCACATAAATGACATTTAGCTGTACGTCCTTTTGGATTGGATTTCTTTAGTGTAAGCAAAAAAATGGTGCAAACGGCATTCTTTTTAGTTAATGACGAAATTCATCCCTATTTTTGACAAGTTTACCTCTGTCCGCCACCTTGATGGTAACGCTCTCGGCAGACGCCTCTCGGGAATTTGCTTAAATATATCACAATCTTGTATGCAGGCAATTTTAGAACGTTTACTCGATTAAAAAAATTACCATTGTCACACCCTGTAACTATCCTCGGTTATCACTTCAAATAATGTAGTTCAGGAATTGAACTTAATACGATACATTCTGTACATTTTCAGGGTGACGAGCAAAATCCCGCTCTATCTCTCCTACTAATAAGGAAGATAAGTAATTCCAATCCTTACGCACATAGAAATGCTATATAAAAATGATTAATAAGATGTAATACTAAGTAAAATCTTTTTTCGGTGAAGGTTTTCTTTAAACATGGGCACAATCTCTAAAAACACAAAACTTTTCTCGGTACGAACCCCCCCCCCCAAACGCTGGCCTATGTTTTAGATTATTACTCTGTGCGCCTAGAGTCGGCAAAAATAAATATTGATAATAGACGGAACAATTAGACTGGTCCTGATAACTTAATTCCATGCTAAATTCACCATCTCATATTTTTAAGTAGACAACTGTAAAGGTTGATTGTTTATTGGTACCCCTCTAATATTTTGGTTCTCTAAAAATCGGCGCGAGTAATGTAATCGGGTTTTTGGAAACTAATTAGCAAAAAAATAACACTAAATTTTCAACTTTGTTGTTTCCTTCTTTAAAGAGGTTTTAATCGTTATGGATGAATACTAATATTTAAGGGCACATAGCAATTTGAGATTTTATTTTAGAACTACAGTTTAAAACGGATATTAAATTACCAGACAAATAAATGAAGCTATGAAAATAGTTTCAGGCACAGTTAAGTGAACGCCTATCACGTGGTTGCCTATTTTGTCAAATATACTTCCCGGTCAGCTACGGAGATTGTCTGCTGTAAAACGAGAATGGGACAAAGCACATCAAATAAACCTTCTCATTCAGGCTGGTCTTAATGACATCAACCGAACAGGTTATGATCTTCTTAGGTTATCTACTGGTCATGGGAGGTGTGGTGACATGATGTATAAATGGAAAATAAAGCAAAGTCCGGCGGGCAGTTGCGGTGCCCAAAAATCAACTATGGATCTCATTCTGAATGATTGCCACTTTACACGTTTTCCTGGAGGTTTAGAGGAAATGATCGAACTTTTCCCAGCAGCTATACAGTGGCTACACGATCTATCAGTCATGGTGTGAACACTTACACTCATATCAGTTTATGCTGCTATTATTGATATACATTTTGTATTTTATCTATTGTAATGACTGTTTTACATATATGTTTGACTTTTATACTTTTTTATGTATTGGTTTTACCTTTTTGTGTTCTAACTTTTATATATATGGATGTTGCTTCCCATACAAAATAAATAAATAAGTTGTAACAATAACACAAACAAGTATTACTCAAGATTTAGCTACAAATAGCTCACAAACGTTCAAAATGTCTTCCATCATTCTCGATGCATTTATTTAAAATCTTCTCAGATTCATATCCAAACATTAAAAAACTAGAAAATTCGATCTTATAATTCATGAAATTTCTTCCAGAAATATCTAGAAACAGTAAAACAGCTTAAGATCAGATAATTACTGAAGAGATCCCACGACTACATCAGTCCAAATTCTCAAAAAGATAACTCTTATTGTTAAGTGTGGCATTAGAAATATATAAGAAATCTATATGAATAAGTTTTCAATATTAACTAATGCATACTAACAGAGATTTTGGTGGTAATCAAATGACATATTATTAAATGCTTAGATCTAATCCAAAACCATAAGAAACATTTTATGGAGCAAAACAGATTAAATGTATTAAAATTTAGTTACATTTAAAATTGTAAATAAATAAATTATTAATGTTGATAATTCTGTATAGTGTTCTTTCATTCACTATACCCTAATGTCAAAGAGATCTTTTCAAATAAAACAAACAATTTATTCTTATGTTACGTTGGCAGTATAGATACCTCTACATTATGGCATGCTAATAGAGAAGTGTTAGATATTATTTGATCTTTATAAAATCAAAATCAATATAGTTGGATGAACCCAACTTACGAACTAAGTTCAATATCTCATATAATCTGGATATTGGCAATATACTGCAAAACCACATTACTTGCAGCTAAAGTTGATTATAAACAGAATCGTGACAGGAGACAACCTGCTAAAAATAGTTTTGATAAAATGATGGATCGGTTTAATCTTACTGGTTCAGTTGACTATGAAGGCAAAAGATGACAAAAAGTTTGCGATGGAGAAAAATGAGCACGACATTTTGCTAGCAGCTAAATACGTACGCGGGTCTACAAGACCCATTTTGGTGAAATGCTGATAGAGTTCACCGAAAATTATAATTTTGGTGTCATTCGATTAGGAGTGATGTCGCGCCGTTTTAGCAATAACTTTAGGGCTCTGTTAAAGTTATTAATATTGGAGATACACTTTCGGGAGTTTGGACTCTCATTATAGAATTTCCTCCTCTTTTTAGATCTTTTTTCCAATTTCAAAAATAGTTTATCTTTTTTGAGATTTTTCAAAAAAAAGGAAGTACTCTTGGTTTTTTCACTATATTGTATATAATTATTACAATTTCTATCGGCGCTATTTCAACTTTTACAAAACGTTTCTAGACGTCAATACGAATCGAATGACACAAAAATTATGAATTTCGGTGAACTCTACCAAGATTTCACCAAACTCGTGCTGGTAGACTAGGCTGTAAAGGATATTTCTATAGTTCCAGAATTAGCTCTGTTATCTGTCGAAGTCATAAAATATTTACATTATCATAATAATTTAAGGGAAAATAATATTAATTACAGAAATTCAATCGGTTTTTTAAGTGAAAAATCAGATTATTAGTACGCCATATAGCAGTTAATCCAGTGCAAGATGAACAATCTATCAATGACAAATAAAACAGGCGAGAGATGATTACTATTTCTCTACATAGGTTTCTGAAATTTCATTTTATAATCAGTGCACTAAATTTAAAGTTCTGCAGAACTTAAAAATGCCTCCTTGGTTAACTTTGACAAATAGTTTTAATTGCTATAACATTTTCAATGCTAAGGTCTAAAAGTTTTAAATATTTGCAAATACTCTCAAATTAATTTAATTACGTTTTTGTTACAGGTGAGTAAGAAAGTCCATTCTAGAGATTGGTGAGTACTTTTACAAGTTTTAATTGCTTATATAGTAATACATCTAGACAAAAGTGTAAAACATATATGATATATACATATTTGACCTCAAATTTATTAAGTGTGTGTGTTTCTGGGTACTCAGTTGGGTAGATGTTCTGCAAATGTCGAGTAACCAGAAGCACGGGCAAAGATACATTCGAGAACAGTTTAAACACTACGCAAATAAATACCCTAAAACAACACAGGTTGTCACATAATTCAGTTTATATAATACACAGGTGATAGTATGCACTAAATTGTCTTAGTATTGTTGCCTTAATCGTATATGGTTGTGAAGTTATTCAAGTACAATGTTTTTTGATCTTTGATTAGACATCAGCTTACAAGAATAATAGAATTGTAATCTCTGGAGAGTGTACATGTAACTAAACCGGAAAATAAAAATAAACATATAAGTTACTTATTCACTCATGTTTAGCTATACCTAAACCCAGGAAAGAAATAATTTAATCCACAATTAAAAAACCAAAAAAGTCCAACTATAGATAAGAATTTATTTGTTTTTCCTTGTTGCTTATTAAGTACACATGCGTATGTTTACTTCCATTTGTTTTGTGAAAGTCTTAAATACTTTATCTCTATTGTTATAAAAATGAAACAGTTGTAAATCGCCTACAGAAAATTCTTTAAATATTTAGTCCTTGTAATAGGATGACATAGCAACTTCTCTAGGCACAAAACGACGTTAAATGTAATAAAAAATTGCAAGTTCAAAACAGCTGATCTTTTCATAGGCCGAAAGCTGGTGACAGATTTCAGGCGACCTTTTTCTCGTTCAGGACTTCATTCTGGAGACTACACTAGGGTGAAAATTCTGGAGACTACACTAGGGTGAAAATTTTTTATTATACAAAAATATGTCTTGCGGCGATGTGCCATATTTTTATTGAGATGAGAAGAATCGAATATATTCAAAAGAAAAATAGATATAATGTTTACAAGTGTCCAAAAGGTTGAAACGATGACTTGGTGTAAATAAAATAAACAATTTTCGTTGATTTCAGTAGGTACTGTTGCCACTTGTGTAGATCAGGTATTGCAAACTAATGGCACGCGTGCCACAGCTGGCACTTTTGAACTTTTTTGGCCACGTTGAAAATTAATCACTGTATCCATGCTTAATTTCTTGTATAATTGCTAAAATTCACAATAAACTGTGTTTGTTAAATAAGTATGATAGTAACTTTGTTTCGATTACATTTCAAATACTTATCTTTCACAGAAAACAAGTGAAAAAAGAAACCCCTAGTTAGCAGCCGGAATAATCAATCTATACTGCAATAGATTCTGTGGGTTCAAAAATTTACAAATATTCACTTTCACTTTCAACTTCTTTATTTACCAAATAAAGTTTCTGTTTACCAACATAATAAGTAATATTACAGGCGATCATTTCTTTCGCTGTCGATTCAATCCACACCGCAACATAAACTAAACTTAACTCCTCAACTTGTACAACTGTCCTTCAAAGAGCGAGTGCAGAGAATCCTATGATTATTTCTCCTTCACCAGACTGCATTTCAGGAATCTTATCGAAATTTCGAGGCGACCTTGTGTTGATCCTTTTTATACACATTCATCGAATTTTTAGGATAGCCGCTGTGTTGCTCTTTTTTTATTTGAGCCGGTTTTTTATGTTTACCTGTAGTTTTTATCGGAGGGTTTTTTGTCGGCATTAAATGAATTATTCGAAAATTTATAAATGCAGTTACTTAATTCTCAATCTAGTTTGATAAGTATATAAAAGTTTTCGTTTTAACAAATGTGTTGAAAGAATTGCAAAAGGTTGGTAATTGGATGTAATTAAAAACAAGATATACGTGAATGCTGTTCCCGAAACCTTTAACTTAAAAATATAATAACTAAAATACCACCTATTTTTTCTCAAGTTATGGTCATTTATGGTAAGGTAGGTGTGAAATAAACTACGGTTGAATCTAATACAAGCAGTACATTGTCTAAAGTAAAGTCTATGAATGCGATATGCAACATAGGGATTTTGTTTTATGAAAATTGATATTCGCTTGGCGTACTTAACCTATTGTGCCTTTCACCAACTCGGAGAAATTATCGAGATAATCCTGATGAGCTCCCAGTCTATCGGTTTTATCTACTTATTTATTATTTAGAAAGATGACTCGCTCCCTCAAATACTTGTTTAAACAATTTGCTTTTGGACTTATAATTGTATTGCTATCTTGTAAGTAAATCCTTAATTGTACAATTTGTTTGATATGCATCCACAACTTTCCCATAAATATTATACACGATCAAATTAAAAATATAACCCCTTCACAAAAAACCAATAAAAAGTAAAAAACATTCCTAATAAGGACCTGTTACGTTTGAAATTTCATACCTGAGACTAGTACTAATATTTGTGTACCTGTTACACTTTAGAAGGTTTAGTATTCAGGGTCTACCTCTAGCACAGGTCCCCTCAAATCCAATCAAAAAATTGCCTCAAAATCGGTCCTCCTGTTTGGATGTTAAAAAAATTAATGTTCCTGCAAACCAATGGTACGCCATGTACCGGACTCAAATGTGAATACTCTGTTGTGAATCTAAACCATCCAGAGACCCGCTCAAACACACACAAAAAATGTCATTAAAATCGGTCAAACCAATTAAGAATTCAAAAAAGTATTCGATTGCTGCGCCACCTGTCTGGCGAATTTAAGCTATCCAGAGCCCCACTCAAACACACGTAAAAAAATCATCAAAATCGGTCTAGTCGTTTAGGAACAGTTTTAAAAAAATTCTTAGTAAGATCCTTTTGTCAAGTATCATATGAGCTGACGATCTACAAACTGCTGAAAAAAATCTTCATAAATTGTAGCTAAGAACCATCCCGAACAAATGCAAAAAGCCGTCCTTTTAGGAACAGCGCGGACGGTCAGGAAATTCATGAGAAACTGCCGCCGCGACTCCAACCGCGGGCCTGAGAACCTGGCAAGGGCTCCCACAGAGCTAAACCCTTTTGATATCTAGGATATCTGGGGTTTAGTGAGCTGCCATAGATTGTATGGTCAAGTCGGAAATATTATTTATAACATAAAATGGCTAGAAAAGGCGAAGTTAAAGCATAAGCTTTCTTACTTTTATGTTTTTTTGGGCAATAACACCACAATCGAAATAAAACGACGCATATTGAAGGAAAACCAAACGTTTCGAAGTCTATTCTGACTTCCTTGTCAATGGCTTTATATTTATTGATGTAAATTGCAAAACGAAAATTTTCCTTCAATATACGTCGTTTTATTTCGATTGTGGTGTTATTGCCCAAAAAACATAAAATAAATCAAGAATATGCCACAAATAACGTTTAGAAGACAATAAACTTTCTATCTTAACCCATATAAAAGTTTGAGTAATCACTAGACTAAATAATAACAACACATGACACATAGTATATAGTAACAAATTGTTAGGCATACTACGATCACGTTTAAGGATTCTTTCAATTGTCTTATATAGTTTAGATTCATTAGAAGTAAAATATTAATGGTTATATACAGTAAAGAAATAATCTGAAAATTAGCAAAGAGCAAAAATACAAGCGGTACATATATGAAATAGATGATATTAGTGGACGAATAGAGCACCTGAACTTTTCTGGATGGAGATGTTTTAAGTGTTCCGGAACTTTGTTATGGAGTAGAGAGACTTGGTAATTAAAAGATCGCTCATAGAGGATAGTTTGGTGGATAGATGGCTTTAGTGTATACTTATGCCGTAAGTCTAACGCATGAGTATCATGTCTGAATCGAATTTTTTGGTAGAGATAGCTAGGGCTTTTACTACATATTATTTTCTTAAATAATAGAAGAGAATGAAATATCGTCATTTCTGTCATACTTTGCCCCCTAATTTCTTTTATCTTCTCACTCACACCTCTTTTATACTTTCGTATTCGTCCAATTAGACCCAACAATTTTGAAATAATTGAATACACCTTATATCAGTATTACCACCTGTCAAAATATGTTCACGGCATTGTGTACCACCCTGCATAAATATTATTTTATTTACATTTTCGCTTAGTTTTACTCTTTGAAAATTGTATCCTCTATATATTATATATAAACAATGCCTGTTAAACAAAATATGATTTACTATGACTATCAAAAGTTTGGAATCTGACCACACCATATTTACTTTTCACGCGATCAATAGGCTACATCCCGACGTATTTATCTCTTATTTAGAAAACAGGGCAAAATTGCTCTATATGGCTCAGCTCAACGGAATTTAATTGAAAATAAACAAAGGGTTACCGAGTTTTCCATCATGGCTTGTTTATGTTACATTTAATGTCTGGTGTCTATGAAAACTGTAATTGTTGCATAAAACAGACCAGGGCAGTACAGTGAAGTTGAAAATTTACTTATTCACCAAAGTTTTAAATGACAGGAATTTACAAATAACTAGTGATAGATGAGCAAAACTCATATTTAATAATCACACGTATAATAATTGTAAATCAACTTTCGACCAACACATTGTGGTGTTTTATGTCAACAAAGGCCTTTAACTAAAACAAGAGAAGTTGAATAGATTAAACAACATTAAATAATATAACGGCAAAATAATTATTAAGTTCAATTGTGGGGTTTCGCTACCAATAACTGGCGTCAAATATGCTGCGGAAAGTCAGTTGAATGTTTTCCTGGGAACTCTAGCAGAAGCTCCACAGCCCAGCAAATAGCACTAAAATTATTGAGTCGTCTTATGTTACTACCTCCTTTTGGAGTAAACTAATAATTAACAGGAACATCATCAAACAGCTAATGAAATTTGTACATCAATGAGTATAGCTATCGCATTATGAGACGTTAAACATTAAATTGTGTTGTATTGCATTTGCTTTTCTCAAAGGATAATTAGACGACATCATTCTCGCATTTCAAAATTAGGATAGCGTTGGGAGGAATTGTGTAAACAAAAAAATCTCCCCTTCTGTTTATAGATATATGATCGACGAAACTAAAATAATTATCACATATAAACTATTATCATCATTTTACTACAAATTAAATGTTATTCTAAAGTGAAATTTTATTTTTAATAAAATTTACATACCTGCTCTTTGCTCTTAAGTGCACTTGTGTCCCAGATGTAACGGGTGTTCTTTTTAGAGGCATAGAACTTTAAGTTGGCAACACTCTTTTAACCGGCGGTCATCTTGTCAGCTGTCAAGTGATTTATGTTTAGTTTGGTTTGGTATTTCATCATGAATAGACTGACGCCTGAACAATGCTTCCAAATGTGCAAATTTATTTTGAAAATCATGGTTCTGTTCGAAATATGTATCGCGCACTACGTCCATTTTACGGTCAACATAATCCGTCCGTCAGAGCAATTAATTCGATTAACTATGTAACATTTTGACATCACGTTCACTCTATTTAACAATACGCATCCACAGAGATGTTGTACAGTGCATATAGAAGAATCCATTGCTGCTGTAGAGCGTAGCGTAGAGGAAAACCCGAATCAGTTTATCCGCCATAGTGCAGAGGATTTAGATATGTGTCCATCCACTTTATGGAAGATTTTGCGGAAAGATCTTGGTTTGCGTGCCTACAAAATTCAACTCGTGCAAGAGCCAGACCATCACCTAGCAAGGCGTACATTCGGTGAATGGGCCCAAAACAAGATTACCGTTGATCCCGATTTTCATAAGCGAATTTTGTTTAGCGATGAGCTCACTTTTGGTTGACTGGATACGTCAATAAACAAAACTTCCATATTTGGAGTAATAATAATCCTCAAGTTCATGTTGAGACACCAGAAAAACAGACTGTTTGGTGTGCTTTATCGGCTGGTGGAGTAACTGGTCCGTACTTTAAAAAGGATGCTGGCCGGAACGTTACAGTCAATGTTGAGCAATTGTTACTAACATTTTCGGTCATCCATTGAACAATCATGATGCACACGAGCTGTGGTTTCAACAAGGCGGGGCAACATGTCAAACAGCTCATGCCACAATTGATTTATTGAAAGAAACGTTTGGTAAACGCAGAGTTTCACGTTTTGGACCTGTGAATTGGCCTCCAAGATCGTGCGATTTAACGCCGCTTGACTATTTTCTGTGGGGATTGAAGTTGCTAGTCTACGCCGATAAGCCCGAACCGATTGACCACTTGGAGGACAACATTCGCTGAGTTATTGCCGATATACGACCACAAATGATGGAAAATGTTATCGAAAATTGGACCTCCAGATTAGACTACGTCCGAGCCAGCCGTGGCGGTAAGATGCCAGAAGAAATATTCAAATTATAATACCAGAAGGTTATGTTTCGAATAAAATAAATTTCATGTCAATTTAAAAAATATATCCTTGTTTTATTCCATTTCAAATTTCTATACCTCAAAAAAAAAACCTGATACAAACAAATGTTTTATGCAAACTTTTGTTGTTCTGTTTTTTGTTTACTCCATGACAGCTTAGTTGTTGATACGGCGTTGGGTGTCAAAAAAGGCATGGTTTAGGTTGCTTTTATATTTAGGTTGTGCATAAATATAAAACTTATATGTCTATTTACTCTACTTTAGGGATAGTTATTATACACGTAAACCATATCTATCTTACAGTGTCGTTATACCGTTTTTCTGTGTTATTTAAAACAGGTTACAACATTAAGTTTTTTATTGTTATCGACTACATATTATTAATTACATGTTAATTAAATCTGGACGTCAATCATAGCTCATGAGCATATCGTAAATACGCTTATTTATGCCAACTTGCAACATATATACCTACATATTGTTCAGGTTTTTCAATATGTTAATGTTTTAACATATTATATCCAAAAGTCATGTTCATTGGAACTAATACGCTTAATTTAACATAATGTTCAAAATTTATTACCAAGATTTTGAACCACTTGAGATCTTTGTCAAGGAGCAACTGGTTGTTGATTTGGAATGCATTGTGTAAGTCGCTTCAATGTTTTGTTTTGGTTTTACGAAGGTCTTTTTAAATAATAATATGATTAGTGTCGGATTTATCTAATTCATTGTCTCCAATTGGACCGTTAATATTGCTTTACAATTACCTTTTCAAACGATTACAAGCTATTCTCTGCTCACCAATAGTTAAAATATAACAGGTTTTTACCTTTCAGTACGCTGAATACTTCTATACTGAATTGAATTTTTGTTCGCTGTTGCCTACTAAAGATGAGTAAACTATCAGTAAAATTGATCTTATTCAACGCATGAAATATGCATGGTTTAGTGACATTCAGTTGTTATTTGAAACAAGTTCTACTTACGACCATATGTCGAGGTCACACGCTCAGTAAATGGGTGTCAGTTGACAAAAATTTTCATTTAACTAGCTATCACGATAATTGTCGCTTGTATGAGAGCGAGTTGCCATTAAGAAGCTTCCCTGTAATCCATTATCTGATTTTTAAATGATTATTTCATGAAATTTATCTCATTGGTAAATTAGCAGCTTCTTGAAAAAACTTCACTTAAATTCAACTACACCTTAGGTACTCTTCTAATCGAGCATATAGGATAGGAGCTCAAATTTAGATTAAAGTAATAACTATAGATTTCACTGATGAATAAATAGCAGTTTCTTCAGGATCCTAACTTTTTTGGTTAACGTAGATAATGTCATCTTAACCTCTTGTTAAGTTATTTTATGTGTAATATGCAAACAATCAATATACACAACACATCAAAGTACATTAATGGGCAGCCAAATATATAACAGCAAAAGAGCTAAAGGTCCCATAATACATTTATTCTAAAAAAACATTAAATTATTTTTTTAAATATAATTAATTCATTGATGGAACGGCTGTATAGATTTTAGTAAAGAAACAGAATGAAATAAGGAGGATTGATTCAAACGAAGCACATTAGTTTAAAAATAGATGATAAAATATTTGGCTATTTATCTGTTTAGGAAGTTTCATTAAGCGTGGCCAGGTTGGTATCTAAGGAAGTAAAAGTCGTAGAGTTTGAAAAAAAAATCACACGGATTTTCATAAACTCAGTGTCGTTTAACTTACTGGCTAAAATAAAGAAATAGGCATCCCATATTGATTAATTCAATCCTCCCGAGTGGGCGCTATTTAAAAGAGTTATGGTTTTTCTTATTTTTCGCTTGAATTTTAAATAGAACGCTATAGTTATTCCTGCCTAGACAGAAATAATCGGTTTCATGGTTCCGCTTTTTGTGTTTTATGATTATGCTCCAGGTATTACCCCTAGTAAAACTTTT
Source organism: Octodonta nipae (assembly GCA_034190945.1). Taxonomy (NCBI): domain Eukaryota; kingdom Metazoa; phylum Arthropoda; class Insecta; order Coleoptera; family Chrysomelidae; genus Octodonta; species Octodonta nipae. Next base: position 31,565,008 of record CM067221.1, on the reverse strand, counting down.
TAATATTTTCTTTATTTAAACAAAGGTAACCACAGGTCAGTTTTTAATTTCTTTAATTATCTTTCTATTGAATTTCAGTGTCTTAAATGCTATTAGTTATCAACTTCTTCTAGGTCTTGTCATTTAACTTCTAGATTGGTTCTAGGAATCTATGGATTTTTTATGTTATATGAATCAATTTTAGGCATATTACACAGGTTACTTTGTCCGGCAGTTCTAATATCATCTGCAATGTGGTTTATAACAATACAAAAATGTAAAATACCAAACAATTTTGTGTTTCTAGCATTTAATTAATTCTAGAAATTCTATAAAAAAGTATTTAAGTCTTAGTTGGTTCAATTCTTTGTTACCTGAGTAATACATCTACTAAATCTCGCCGTTATCCTCAAACATTTGCAGTTACATTTCTTTATTCAGGATTGTAAACATTCGAGCGATGGAAATCGTCTCGCATTTACATCACGGTATAGAATGAAATGGATGAAGGAAAGTCCTGACGAATGGCAATGGAGAATACAGATTTAGGTTTTTTGGTGATTAGTTGCTAGCAATGTACGACCCAAAATTAATGCCAATGGATTAACGATGCGGCCTGGAAAACAACGAGTTGCCGCAGAGTGCCGAACGTTTCCAACTCGGAAACGGTGAAACGCAGCGCTTATCTTTGCAGCAGCAATGACTTATAAAATACCTACTGAAGTTCATTTTGATCGCTATATGTATCAAATAGATTATATACGGATCATCGCCGAGGGGAAAAATTCTCTAGATGCTAGAATAGCTCACTGTTTTCAGAAGAACTCCAGCAGTGAAATTTCACTGAAGAAAAATAGGCATATTGGTGTTAGCAAGTATTTTTAGTGTACTAAGGATTACATTTATAGGTTATGATACCATAAAGGGAATAATCTCGAGTTGACCCAAATAAAATATTGAACTAACGACTAACGTCTTATAATAGAAACTTTTATATCAAAATACAACATACCATCAATAATATTAAATTAATTTCTTTCCAGTTTTTCTGTACAAAAAGGTATAATTATCAATTGTTTTTATTAATATTCTTTAGCAATGAAGAGACACTATTTAACTAATTCTCTAACTTCCTAGCACAATTAATTGTAAACTTCCAATAGTGTAGATATAAAATCTAAAACCTGCTATAGTACTGGAAAATATTCTTCATAATGTTGCAATTATTACTTCTCTTTATATTATATGATAATGAGCTTATTTGTCGCAATGTTATAACAAGATATAAACGCATTTTAACAAACCCACAACAGCTAAATTTTCTTTTCATAACATATTTCTAAAAACGTTTTAGATTAAAAGAGAAAAATATTAAACTTCAAACGTTTCAATTTCATTGAAGTTCTGTACACTTGACGACTATATCTTCATCAGAAGCTGATGTTCCACTTATTTGCGCTCCAATTCCGGTTTTTCCATGAAACATCCAGTTCTTTAATTTCTCTCAAGTACAGCATCGCATTCGCACGTTACATCGCTTCCAATCCGGACGCTGTTTTTTAATTAAAAGGAAATAAATGGAATCAGTAAAGTGAGTACATCATGTCCGAAGGTCTCTGTGTTATCGATTTGTAATTATACCAGATAAGAGTGAGGGCGCCACATGCGAACTAATTGGATTTTTATTGGTGTCTGTTCGATTTTCGAGAGCGGCAGCGAGACGAAGAGAGAAATATTCCATGTTTTTGCTGTTGAATTGGTTTCGGGTGGCGATCCTTCGAACGATATACAGAAATGATTATCTAAAGGAATCTAGTTCGAAGCCTTATCTAATATAGCTGTTAATTGGGACAGTTACACCTTTCTTTAATCGGAAGAACAATCTATTAATGAGCTATTATCTGAAAAGCATTTAAAGATATTGCTGTTGATTTAGATGTTGGGAAACGTGTTGAAAAATCCTCCTTGGTATGGGTTAATTGGGGAATACGACCACACTAGAGGTAAAAAGGCTGTATATTCGAAAAAAATTCAAACGGTCCAAAATCTTATCTGACTTTGTGATGATTGGCATCTGAATAAAATTTAAATTTATATTTTATTCAGATTCAGTAAAATTATTAAATATCACTAAGTAACTGCTTTCAGCACAAATTATTTAAATTTATATTTACACCGGCTTCTTACTTTCAAGTGATTTATGATCTATTTCTTTACAAATATAGTTTTCTGCGATATATCACTCGTTAGGACTGATTTTTTACAACTTCAATATAGAGACACTCGGGAGCAATAGCATAATTTTACTAATATTAGGAAATTATTTTAAATTGTTTATTATATTATACTCACGCTATATGCATATTTCCCTTGTTTTCGATTAAACTCACTTAGTGATGGGTAACATTTCAGATTTTGGAGTGCTGCCACCATAACAGACGCACGGCTCAGTGTATCAGTATAGTGTTATGGCGCAATTGTGCCATATAGCATAATTGAAGAGTTGACAGTTGACGATTATTATATCCCAGTTTTATTACTCTCATTTGTCTTTCCAGGCATACTATATGTTAACAAAACGAATACATTCGGGTACAGGATTTTTAAATTCTCCCCTTGCCTTATTTTGTACCTTATAAACAAACAAACAAACATATCTACAATCAATTATATTCCGAATTACGAAAACTCTACTCTACTACATACCTTAAATATAGGCAACAACATTTAGTTATACTCTAATTATGGGTTGTCTTAAGCCTAACATTCAGTGAATCATTAATTTTATAGAACACGAGTCGTTTGAATTTAATGTTATTGGATATATTTAATTAATGACAAAAGATTAGACGACAAATTCAAGGTACAGTTTTTGAAAATTTTGTTAATGTAAAAAGAGGGCACACAGTTAAACAATGCCGAGCTAGATGGTGCACTTTTTCGGCTATCACATAGCACAGTACCATTTAGTATATAACATATAACACGTAAACGAGCTGGGGTGATAGCGATTCATAACTCAATTTGATTCGTCGTACCGGATGTACTATATTAAACAAGAAATAAATAATTTTTTACAATATTTAATTTTTAAATTTATGAATAGGTATATTTTTAATTACTAAATAAAAAATATTACTAATTTAAACGGTTACTCGAGTAACTAGAAGCCGAAGCAGAAGGCTACGAGAATTATGCGAACCGACCTGAAGAGGCCTGATGTGACACTGCCGAATCGTCGTCATTTTACCATCGATCCCGGCAGGGATCAGTTATCGACTACGCGAATGAATTCCCGGAAACCACCTAAAACATTTAGTGCCCGCGAAAACTTAAAAACATATATATATATATATATATATATATATATGCAAACGAATTACGGGTAGCAGCGAAAGACTAAATAAGTGTACTCTTTTTTATATGAGAGCTTTCGGAATTCTTTTATTCCTTCGTCAGTCAAATACTGAAAAAGTTACAAATATTGTTGTTACTATAAGCACTATAAAAGAAATTAAATGGTAACTTACTAAAGTTGAGGTTCACAAAATAAAATTAGCATGTCTAGAGAATTAAACAACGTAACATTCATTTTTTTTTGTTGTAGTTTCATGAAATTAGATCCAAATTTGGAAAAAAAAATTTTTATGACAAATATAAATGAGAAACCATAGAAATGTCGGAGGTAATATTATAAGGGATGAGATTTTTTTTTATAAGTTTAAGAAAATAAATAAATAAATTTCCAGACAAGATCTAAAAGTAAGTAATATATGTACATATATACCACAAAAACAAAAACGTATGGGTTGATTATTTATATATATATTTACACACACATGCACACATATACACACATATACAAACATGCATATACTTACATACACACATACATGCTACATATTACATACATACATACATACATACATACACATATATATATATATATATATATATATATATATATATAAATACACACATATACATATATATTTTTTTCAATATTTGAATTGTTAATACGTGAATTTAGTATCAGTCATCAATAGTATCAACTGAAGTATTGACAGAAGAGTTTGCTGTTAGTCTATCATTATCCAATTTCAACAGGTTACAATAAATTACATAAGATCCCGTACATCAGTCCTTCGATTAATGGTGTTATAATTATTGATGAAAACCATTTCTAAAAAATTTCGTTTAAAAGTATTACGTTCTAGACCTAAAATTTTTGTATTTTCAAAATCCGCACTGTGGTGATTATTAAGACAATGTATGGCTAAAGAGCAATTTTCTTTTTTAGCCTAATATCACTTTTATGTGATGTTATTCTATGTTTTAAATTTCTAGATGTTTGTCCAATGTACGTAGCAGGACAATCATTGCAGTTAATTTTATATATTACGTTGGACTTAAGGACTTTAGGTGTTTTGTCTTTAATTTTATTGAATAAATCACCAACCGTTTTTATGGATTTATATGCAAATCTTATAATACGTTCATTTTTAAAAATGTTTACAATTTTGGGAGTAATATCTTTGATGTACGGAATTGAAACATAATTCAGAGCAAGACCTGTCGAATTGGATTTGTTAATGAGAGAATTATTAGATATTATATTTACGTTATCAAATTGCGACGTGCTAAAAATTAGTTTAATTAAAAGTTTTGAAGGATACGAGTTGTTACGGAAAAGTTGATATAATAATTGCAATTTTTTTTCTTTGTAATGACCAATATTAGATATTCGTTTCTTCATTCCATTTTAAACATAGAATAACATCACATAAAAGTGATATAAGGCTAAAAAAAGAAAATTGCTCTTTAGCCATACATTGTCTTAATAATCACCACAGTGCGGATTTTGAAAATACAAAACTTTTAGCTCTAGAACGTAATACTTTTAAACGAAATTTTTTAGAAATGGTTTTCATCAATAATTATAATAACAGCATTAGTCGAAGGACTGATGTAAGGGATCTAAATATAATTTGTTGTAACCTGTTGAAATTGGATAATGATAGACTAACAGCAAACTCTTCTGTCAATACTTCAGTTGATACTATTGATGACTGATACTAAATTCACGTATTAACAATCAAATATTGAAATATATATATATATATATATATATATATATATATATATGTATGTATATGTGTGTATATATATGTGTATGTATGTATGTATGTATATGTATATGTGTGCATGTATGTGTGTATGTCTATATGTGTGCATGTGTGTGATAATATATATATATAAATATATATATATATATATATATATATGTATATATATAAAAAAATAATCAGCGATACGTTTTTGTCTTTGTGGTATATATGTACATATATTACTTACTTTTAGATCTTGTCTGGAAATTTATTTATTTATTTATTTCCTTAAACTTATAAAAATAACTCTCATCCCTTATAATATTACCTCCGACATTTCTATGGTTTCTCATTTATATTTGTCATCAAAATTTTTTTTTTCAAATTTGGATCTAATTTCATGAAACTACAACCAAAAAACTGAAAGTTACGTTGATTAATTCTCTAGTCATGCTAATTTTATTTTGTCAACCTCAACTTTAGTAAGTTACCATTTAATTTCATTTATAGTACTTATAGTAACAACAATATTTGTAACTTTTTCAGTATTTGACTGACGAAGGAATAACAGAATTCCGAAAGCTCTCTTATAAAAAAGAGTACACTTATTTAGTCTTTGGCTGCTACCCGTAATTCGTTTGCATACTAATTTTAACAGCCGTTACCATTATAATTAGGTATATATATATATATATATATATATATATATATATATATTTATATGTACACTTCAATTGTTTATATACTTTATCACTATACTACAAGCTTAGTTTAAAAAAATTATTATTATTGCTTAACACAACAAAATAAAATCGGCTAGTTAATCGAAGCATAAATACAATGAAGGGTTTAAATAAAAAATATAACTGGTAGGTACTAGCAATATATCATTCGGACATATTTGAGATAAAGATAAACCACCTTAAACCATCTGTTTCACCGTTGCACCAGAGATAGATATCTAGGCACAGCAATAATTCAAATTAACTGATAATCACCTAAAGCAGAAGAGAGGAAAAGTCGATGTGAGCCAATAATTTTTATATTTATCGTACTTACCGGCATTTCATGAAGGTTGTTGAGCCACAATTACAAAGAGATAATTAGCGTAGATATAGTTGTCTCTCGAATAGAAACAAACGGTTTTATACTTATAAAATGCTGAGACTGTAGGTATTTTTCACCTCATTTCGAAATTATTTATATTACTACTAATGATAGGAAATTACCACCATATTAATAAAATATCAAAGTTTTTATTGCAGAGCTACAAATTGTCCCTCTTCGGGAGAGGCAATAACGTTTTGCGGATCCAAAACAAAAAAAATTGTCTAAATGTAAAACAATAGGTTTAGAGACTGGGTAGCAAACTATGTTACCAGATCTTAAAACCAAAAAGCCAGATAGACCAACAAATTTAGCCTGAATATTTTTTAAATATGCCAGAGGCAAAAAATGGTATATAAAACCAGTTGTTAAACTAGCTTGTTTTGAACTTCAATAAAATTCAGTGAATCAATTTTCTGTATTTATTATTAGTTTTATTGCTATCAACTTCAAAAGCAATAATTTATCAATATCTTTTTGGGCTTTAAATGCCAAGATTCAATAAAAATTGGGATGTACAGCCCTTCACACTCCATTTTTTACTTAAACCAGGTTTTAAGCTAAGGAGTGTAAACGTAATATTTTCTGTTGTTTTGACCAATTAAAGAAAAAAAGTTTCAGCCTCTTTAATTCAACATCTTGTTTTTACATGCAATGTTTTGTAGTAGAGCAAAACATTGTCGTGCATTTCGGAGAATTGGCCCCATTCAGGAACGTTCTTTAACCACATAGTTTGTCTATGTAAGAGTTTTTAGTCTAAAATCATTAACAATTTACCTCAATTATTCACATGTTTCTAAACAAAGTTTTGTTCCATTTTTACATGTTATTCAATATCTCATAATAAACTCCAAAACTTCATTTACGGAAACATCTGCCCAGTCCGTGCACGTATGCAATTTTGTTAAACCTCTCTGTAACTATGTAAAAATGAACAGGTTAAAAATAGCCTTCATTGTCACCATCTTTCAAAAATCTATTACAGTTCTGTATGCACTACTTTCGTTTTTCTGGCAATATTACTTATGGGGCTCAGACAATTGAAAAATTCTTCGTATTTCCTAAAGAAGTATCTATAAATAACATTGTATATCTACCGATATTTTCTGAATAATATTTCTGACCTCAGTATTTTGTATTTATTGTTCTATTGGGAATAACTCCACACTTTAGTAAAATTCTGTATATTTTAAAACTTCCAAACGTTTCGAAGTCTAGAAGTCTAGGTCATACCCCGTTCGCACAGGTAATAATAAATTTGAGAAATTTAATAATATTTACAGATACGTATCTTACAAAATACATCTAAGCATATAATACAGGAACACTAGTTGATAAATTCCTAGACCTATCTTCTCTCAGTTAATCCTAAATTATGCTCAAAAGATGCAATTCCAATAATGTTTAGATTGTTTTTCAGAGATTTTAGTAGATAGGAAACATTCAATTTGTACCCGTTATGTTTACCAGCATAATTTGTTGGAGCATTGTTAGTCGAAAACGCTATTAGTTTATCCAAAAGGTGTTTGTCACGCAAGAAATCGTAGATGTTTTAGATGTCTCATTTTCTTGCTATTGAGTGTATATTTCTTTGTGGCTGGTGAAATCTAAAAGGTATAACAAGATTCGGAGAAGTCAGATACCATCCAAAATACACATCCATAAATTTTTACTCCGTCAGGCGTTATCTGGACGACTGGTAACCTTGCCGCAAGTGTAATGCTAAGAATGGGCGTGGCATAATGTCAATAGTTTGTTGTGGTACAATATGGTTTGGTATACTGAAAGTAATGGAATAACCATTTTCATTGTTAATATTGTTTGCAAGTTGATGAAATAGAATGCTTTTTTTGGATTTGACACTTCATTAACTGAAAACCCCGAAATTATTCAGATTCAGGTGTTCTTTAATTCAACAAATAGTTTCTAATATTTATTTGCGTTTTCCAACTAAAATTGAATCACTCTACAAATTCAGATTTATATACATGTTATATAAGTTTATAACATGAACTTTGGGTGAACTTATGTAGCAACTGTATTTCATCGTTCCCAGCTGACTCAGCGAACACGTGCAGTGTCAGATTACAGCCCCGCCGAGCATCCGTGGGAATCGCCGTGTCGGCAGTGCCGATTCAGCATTCATTAGGTTATATATTGTAAAATCTCTCTTGTTTGTCATTCATTATTACTCTGTCTGTAGTTAGTTTATATTGTTATTTTTCATTTTATATTTCAAACGTTATATTTTTTGTACAAGTTAAATAAATCTTTTTTAAAAACTCAATTTTGAAAAGTGTGATATAACAAATTGGCGCAGTCAGTAGGATCCGTCAACGTTACTAGGACACGAGCTTACTTCTAACTGGTAGCGGCGGATTCCTATCCCTCAACGGAGCAAAGAACCTGGAAGAAGTCCCAACTGCGATAACAAGGAGAACACGGATCTTCCAATGTTCCTGTTGATGTGAGTAGTAGTGAATCGTCTAGCGTTTAAGATTTTAATAATTGATTTTAATATTTGATTGATTTGATATTTTGATTATTTGATATTTTTTATTCAGTGAATTAAATCACTGATTTATTATTTGATTGCATTAATATTTTATGATTTAATTGATTATTTTGATTTTATTCATTCGATTGAGTGAACTATTTGATTTATTGATTTTATTTACATTTTATTAATACCATTCTATCATCCAAATAACTTTGGTATTTCCCCATTTACAAATTTATTGATTATTGATTTTTACACCATTTATTTTATTGATACCATTTTTTCTATCCCATTTTATTATTTTGATTTGAACCTTTTTCGTTTTGAATTCTATTAAATCAAAATGGCACAAGCACAAAACAACACCGTTGCCGAAGAAACTGAAAAATATAGGTTGTCGGAAATATTTTCAATAATTCCAGAGTTTGAAGGCGACCAAATTTCTTTGGCTACATTTATACATGCGTGCAATTGTGCGTATAACATGTCTAATACCGAACAAAAATATTTGTTGGTAATTCACATCAAAAATAAATTAAGGGGAAAAGCGGCGCAGTTAATTAACTCTAGGAACCCCGCGTCGTACCTCGAAATAAAACAGCTTCTAACACTACACTTTGGAGACTCTAGGGATCTGTCTTCTTTAATTCACGATCTCCAACGTTTGAAACAACTATCAAACGAATCCCCCTTGACATTCTATAACAGACTTCAGGTTTTGAGTGCGAAAATGCACTCTTGTATTCAAAAAGCTCCTAGTCTAAGCAACGAGCAGAAAGATGCTCAAACCACTCTCGTTGACACAATGGTCCTAAACACCCTACTTACCGGTTTAGAACCTCGATTAGGCCAAATCATCCGTGCCAGTAATCCGAAGGATCTTCTTGAGGCACATTCACGAATAAGAAGAGAACTTCAATTATCCTATTTTGAGGAACAAAAAGTAAATAAATCCGTTCCACCTAAGCCATCTTTTCAGGCTAGAAAACCAAATCCACCTCCTAAATGTTTAAATTGTGGGCGATTAGGCCACATTGCTGCCGACTGTCGGTTAAGATTTCAAAATAACCCTCAGCCTTTTAACCAAAATAATAGGCCAAATTTCATTGGGCCGAATCAATCATCGAGGCCAAATCCTATCAACAATAACACAAATCATCAAGGTCAACAATTTAGACCAAATAACTTCCAAAGACCTCCTTTCAAACCGAACAACTTTCGACCGTCTGTAATACAGACAAACCCAAATTTCCGTCCTGAAAGGATCCACCATTTTAATCACCATCAAAATGGCCACTATAACGAATATTATGCAGACGAGTATGATTATTATACTGATAATAATCAGCAGCATTTCGATGACAACACCCAAAACTATGAAAGCTATGGGTTTGAACAAACAGTAGACAATACCCCTGTCGTACCTTTCAGCCCTAATGAATACCAGGATTTTCTAGCGCTTCCGAGCCTAGATCAACCCCAGATACGACAACTACCCTCTCAGAAGTCCAAACTCAAATACAGAACTTGAATTTGGAAGACTTCAATCCCGATCTGAACTTCCCAGAACAAACATTTCTTTAAGTCCCCTTCTGACAGTAAATTCCAAGAACCTTTATTATATCAACGACGCTTCTGGAAAATTTAAACTCCTAATTGATACCGGAGCTGGTATCTCCATTTTCAAAGAAAACACTGTCAAAAACTTCTCACAACGATCTCCCGAAAGAGTAACAATTCAAGGCATTACTCATGAGAAAATTCCGATCTCACAATCCACCCTCATTCCTTTTGCTCTAGGCAATCCACACAAGATCTTTATCTACGATCTAGATATTGAGTTTGATGGAATATTAGGTCTTGATTTTCTTGAGCATTATGAATGTATCGTCGACTTAAAATCCAAACAATTAATTACTAACTTTAAAACTATCCCCCTACATAAAGTGCCCGATCACGACCAATCTAATACACAACCAACAGACACCCCCAGTACTAACGCACAAACTCATATTTATAACAATCAAATAACAATCCAGGCACGAACTGAACAAATTTTCCAACTTAAATGTGAACTTAGAAATACTGACGCAATTTTACCGACACAAGTAATTGACAAAGTACGACTTCCCAACGCAGTTGTACGTGTTAATTCAAAGGGAGAATTTCTGACTTCGATAATAAACGCGAACGCAATGCCGAAAACTGTTAACTTTTTCAATCTTCATTTAGAACCCCTTGACTATACACACTCTCTCTTAAATCTAAATACACACGATTACTGTGAATCTACAAACTTAGACAGAAACTTTACTATCAGGGAACAAATTCGGACAGAACATCTTAACGACGAAGAGCGAGAACTTATCACGAATCTCTGCTTAGAATTCGAAGATATTTTCTATCTCGAAGGCGATGTTTTGACGTTTACTAACGCCGTCAAACACTCTATTGACACCAATAATGCCAAGCCCGTTTTCACGAAATCGTACAGATATCCTCAAGTGCATAAGGAGGAAGTGAAAACCCAAATTTCCAAAATGCTTGATCAAGGCATTATCAGGCCTTGGTCTCCTTGGTCCTCCCCCGTATGGGTCGTACCTAAGAAACTCGATGCTTCTGGTAAGCAAAAGTGGCGACTTGTTATCGACTATAGGAAGTTAAACGAACTAACTGTAGACGATAAATATCCTGTGCCCAACATTTCTGATCTCCTCGATCAACTTGGTAAGTGTCAATACTTTTCGACACTGGATCTCGCTTCCGGGTTCCACCAGTTGGAAATCCTTGAGGAAGACATTCCCAAGACCGGTTTCTCTGTTGACAATGGCCATTACGAATTCGTTCGTATGCCATTTGGTTTGAAAAATGCACCTTCTACTTTTCAGAGGGTCATGGACAACATTCTTCTGGGCATCCAGAACGAACGTTGCCTTGTTTACATGGATGACATTATCGTTTATTCACCAACCATCCATGAGCATATGTCCCGTTTGACAGAAGTCTTTAAGCGTCTTAGACAGTCAAACTTGAAAATTCAACCTGACAAGTGTGAGTTTCTCCGTAAGGAAGTCGCTTACCTAGGTCATCTGATCACCCAAGAAGGAGTAAAACCAAACCCTTCAAAGGTTGAATGCATCCAGAATTTTCCTCAACCCTAAACTCCTAAAGATGTTAAATCTTTTCTTGGTCTCGCCGGTTATTACCGACGTTTTATCCCCAATTTCGCCAAGATCTCAAAGCCCCTAACGAAACTCCTGCAGAAAGACGTCAAATTCATCTTCGACGCAGATTGCAAGTCTTCCTTCAAAGAACTGAAGCAAGCCCTTGTATCTGACCCTATCTTGATCTACCCAAATTTCGAAGAACCATTCCTGCTCACTACTGATGCTAGTGCTTCTGCAATTGGAGCGGTTCTCTCACAAGGCCCCGTAGGAAAAGATCTTCCTATAGCATATGCTTCCCGTACACTCTGCGGTGCAGAAACTCGATATTCCACTATCGAACGGGAACTGCTAGCCATTGTTTGGGCGGTCAAGCACTACAGACCGTATCTTTTTGGGAGAAAGTTTACACTCCTGTGTGACCACCGTCCGCTTACTTGGCTCTTTTCGATCAAAGACCCTGGCAGTCGTCTTGCCAGATGGCGCCTCAAACTAGAGGAGTATAACTATAAAATCGAATACAAGCCCGGCAAGGTAAACTTGAACGCAGACGCTCTTTCCCGTATCAAAATTAATCACTTCAAACAATGCACCGACTTTCTTTCAAAGATAAAAATTTTCGCAAATAACGAAACCGGCCCAAAACAACCCGATCCAGGTACTAGTCACGATAACTCCGACGACTCCGACAATGATCAAGAACGCGATGATCATGACGAACGCATGACAACAGAATTTAATAGATTTGTTCAATTGTATAAAACCGAGTCGATAATCGACTATTCAAAAATAGAAATTTCTAACGCCCAACTTCTAGACAAATCTCACAAACGAATAGTCACTTTCTTCTGGCAAAATAAACTCAATGACTTGCATGACAAAATCATCGAAGATATTTTCGAAGAAGACCCAAACTTCACTACTGACACTCTAAACGTTCTAGCCAGCAAAACTGTAAGGCATAGAAAATATTTAATTGTCCCTTTACCCTTTGATCCTGGAACAGTTGTTGCACATCTTTTCAACATTCTCTATAACAACCAAGACCAGTTCGACGAATCCGAAACTTTTTGCATTGAAAACAACGTAGAACTACCGATTCTTGAAACACTATCCTTTATACTTGCAGACAAAGACGTTAAACTTAAAATTTGTCAAAATATTGTGACAACCCCTTCTCAAGACGAGATTCACGTTATACTGCAGCAGTACCACTGCGGCAAAAATAACCTTCATCGTGGAATTAACGAGACCATCCGACGCATAAAAGAAAAGTATAATTGGACTGGACTAATCAAAAGTGTAGAGCAATTTATTAAGTCCTGCGAAACTTGCCAAAAGGTAAAGTTCTGTAGAAAAAACTTAAGTGCTCCTTTTGTCATAACCAAAAACCACCAAAAACGCCCTTCGAACGTATCAACATTGATATTTTCGAATATCCAACCAGAAACTACGCACTGACTATTAGGGATGAACTCACCAAATTTACTCAGGCTTACCCAATTGGTGACAAAACAGCTAAAACTGTAGTAAACACCCTCCTAATATTCTTTCAACATTACGGTACACCTCTTCGCATCCATTGTGATTATGGACGTGAATTTGATAACACTCTCATAAGGGACCTGTGCGAACTATATGACATAAAACTATACGTTTCAAGTGTCCACCATCCCGAATCAAATGGTTCTATCGAAAGGTTTCACGCGACTTTAGCGGAAATGATAAGGGCAAATACATCTGAACATCCGGACGAACATCCATTCAACGTCCTCCCTTACGCAGTTATCTGTTACAACAACACTAAAAACAAGACTACTGGTTTCACGCCCTACGAACTCATCTTTGGGCACACTTCTAGTAGACCTCCCGAAACAATATACGATCAGGAAAAACTCATTTCCAAATATGTTAGGGACCTTAACAACAGAATGAACTACTATTATAGACTTGCCCGCGCAAAAACCGACCAACAAAAACAAAAATCTAAAGTTAGATTTGACAAACATGTTTCGACTAACCAACCAGAATACAAAGTAGGCGACAAAGTTTACGTGAAAGAGTCTCAGATTAAAAGCAAATCTGATAACAAATTCAATGGACCTTTTGAAATCACCGCGATTAGAAAAAACTCTGCCACAGTTATAAACTTACAGACTAACCAAATTAGTAAAATTAACTTTGACAGACTAAAACCATATTTTGAATGAATCCCTTCTTTTCAGATTCTGTGGACTGTTTTCAGTCGTGAACCTCCAACAATACTCTTTTACACCCGTTAACAATATAATAGGAGTTTTCTTCCATGAAGAAGGCACACTTAAAATTTCAAACGACAAATGGTCACTTCTTGTCTTCAAAGACCTCAGCCCTTTCAGAAGTGCTATTTCAAATAACGACGCCATACTAAACCGAATTTTAGAGACAATTAACGAAAACACAACTAATACGAAATCATTTAAACCAAAAATACAAATACATGTTAGCCTCTTGAAACAAATTTCTAAATCCGTTAACTCTAAATATACAGACATCTTCGCTGACACTCAAACTTACCCTACTAACAGAAGAAAACGCGGACTTATTAACGGACTGGGATCAGTTTGGAAAGCTATTTCAGGAAACTTAGACGCAACAGATGGTGAATACATAAATGACTGTATAACTAAAATTACTAAAGACCAGCACCAAATTCAGGACTTAGTAAAGAAACAAATATCTGTAACAACCTCAGTCATTACGGGCCTCAACAAAACTTTACAAAAATTTCAATCCGAGGAGAAATTATTCTCGAATAACATTGAAAAAATAAGGCAGTCAATTTTATACATTTCAAATGATCTTGATTTTCATGAATTTCAAATCAATATCTTGGATCTGTGTGAAAGCCTAATGGAGAGTTACATATTTATCGAAAACACTCTCGATGATGTTTTAACTGCAGTCTCTTTCGCCCGCTTAAAAATTTTACATAGTTCGATCATAACCCCAGTAGATTTGGTCGATTCCCTTCAAAAGATTTCTCAGTCACTACATGAAAATAATTTACCACTTCCTATTTACAGTTCAAATGTTGCTCAGTACATTGATTTGATAGAATTGGAAGCTTTTCAAATCAACACCAAAATCATTTTTGTACTCAAAATTCCTTTAGTTTATCCTGAGATTTACACCCTTTACCACCTTTATCCGATCCCAATTTTGGATGATCGAACAGGGTTTCATCATATACTTTCAATAAAGACAAAATTTATCGCGAGAGATGACGATTCGTTATTATACACATCCTTCGAAGACCTGGGTGACTGCAAGCCTTTAACTAAACATCATAAGATTTGTTCCAAAGCTATATCACATCCAATAGACAAAGATGCCATCTGCGAAAGTCAGCTTCTCAGACAGCCAGCCACATTCCCAGCAACCTGCAAAACTTCTATATTCTATGCGGAAGAATAAAATATACAAGAGATCGACATAAACCTCTGGTTGATCTCAATTTCCAGACCACTACCTATAGCCATCAAATGTAAGGGACAAGATGTCGTAACGCAGACCATCACGACAAATTCGCTGTTGCAAATCAAGTCCGATTGCAATGCCTTTATTGACAACATCAGGGTACATGCTACGAGAACGTCAAAGAACATCCAGAACATCACCTTCAGAAATCATCCAGTGAACATCCCGTATAGCTGCTGTGACGGCATACCAGTCGCAAATCAACTTCCCAAATTAAAACCCCTACAATTGCAGGATTTAGATGTAACAGATCTAAATGTTGCCAACCATAAGCTTGCCCAATATTCAATGGAATTGGAAAAGCTCATGAATCAACCACCATTGGAGAAGCATACATCATGGCTCACAATTACCACAATCACATTAACAGTAATTGTGATTATGTTCCTTTGTATCAAACCAATCAAGAGAAGGTTCAGAAAAACCACTAAGTCCAGCCTCGATGCCGAGTCAGCTCCACTTCCAGGCCCATCAAAGCCTAAGTCCACGGGAAAGCTGCACAGCCTCCTAGATCCAGCCCAATGTATGGAACTTCAGAACTTCCCCTAAAAGTTGATGATATACCATCAACTTTTTTATATGGATGGGAGTTGTTATATAAGTTTATAACATGAACTTTGGGTGAACTTATGTAGCAACTGTATTTCATCGTTCCCAGCTGACTCAGCGAACACGTGCAGTGTCAGATTACAGCCCCGCCGAGCATCCGTGGGAATCGCCGTGTCGGCAGTGCCGATTCAGCATTCATTAGGTTATATATTGTAAAATCTCTCTTGTTTGTTATTCATTATTACTCTGTCTGTAGTTAGTTTATATTGTTATTTTTCATTTTATATTTCAAACGTTATATTTTTTGTACAAGTTAAATAAATCTTTTTTAAAAACTCAATTTTGAAAAGTGTGATATAACATACATATTTACGCTGCCATTTTCAGCTAACACAGGTAACAATTTCACAACTATTGCTTGGATTAAATATTTTCACTAATCTAGAAATTTGTACGGCATTCCTGTGTAACTTCGAATCAACTAAAAGTTTGTGTTGACATCTGTTTGACGTTGAATGTTGGATGGGGTGATATTGCGATAGTTTTGACATTAATATAAAGTTTTGTTTGTTAACTATGATGGCATAGTTGATGGAAATATCATGACGTCTAAAATGCGAAATAACATAAAAAACTTTTAAGTATTTCATGTTTAATTTAATTCCTTAAAGCGTATCAGGTCTTTTTGTCGTTTCGTGTAATAACCAAGTTAAAGTAACGTTATTGAAGTATTCTGATTAAAATCGTCTAGTTTTTGAAGGTAAAATTTTTGAATTACTACATTTCGAATAACAGTAAAATAAAAACTTCATACGTAGACCGTAATGTAACGCTATGTACTATTAACGGAAAACTAATTGAATCCCATTACTCACCAGAAAGAAAATAATCTCCCAACATTCTTGCCACTATAGTAGACTAGTGATAGAGGTGGGAGACAGAAACGGGCCTTGCGGTTTAGAAGAAAGGAATAAATAGTGTAGTCACAAATGCATTTTTTGCATTTCACTTCCACACTAGAGCCGATTTCTAGCTTTCTACCGGTTATAACTTTGGTTATGCACTTGGTTGACAGTGGTTGTACTTTGACATAACCCTGAACACTGAAAGTAGAACCGAAACTGATTCGCTAGAATGCAATTTGGTTCAACCGGAAAACGTCAAAATCATATGTTTAATTATTTTTGTTTAACACATACACATACATACATACACGTATGTGAATAACTTTGTACCTCCTGTGGTTATTTAATCGTTCAAGTGATAGTTTTGATAAAATTGACAGAAATTTATTATTAAATATTTGTGGTGACTTAATTTTTGATTATGAAGATTGGACTTTTTACCTGTATAGTTTTTTGTTTACATACGAGTATAATTAGATAAATATATAGGCTGCCTTTTTACAAGAGAAAATTCCATGGTTCCAAAACAACTGTATCCAGAGACCTGGCTGCTCAGGTATAATGATTACCATTTTTTCAAGTTATTTAGAATGCAGAGAAATACTACAATTAATTGGACCTGTTGTTAGAACTGACAAAAATAAGGTTTTGTATAAAAAATGTAGTGGAGGACATCATCCCATTGATATTATTGGTATTCAAATATTGATATTCTTGTGGTACATGGATAATCAAGATAGTTTAATAAGCATAAGCAAGTGATAAGATGAAACTTACATTAGTAGATTTAGCTTAAATATAAACATACTGGTGTGTCTAACAAATTTCTAAAAATGTATAACATCGATTTCAATTGTAATAGCTATCCAAACATTGTATATAAATTAGTATTAATTTCCTTATATTGAAATATTATATGTACCTTAGTATTATTAGAAATAAAAATCTTAGAGCATTTACTTTATAGAGATAGCCTGCAGTGCACAAATGTCGTGGTAAGACTGTGGAGAGAGAGGGCAATAGAGAGGGCAAGAGGCTATTTCACTCGGTTGGGACTGCTTCCAATGAAATACGTTCAGCATGTTGTTCATTGGCTGCTTCCACCCACTAAGTGAAACAGCCTCTTAATGTCTCTATTGCCCTCTCTTTCTAGCGTTGCCACGATTTTATGCTTGACAGGATATATCTAGAAGATAATTTATCTAAGATAAAAATAAATACATAACCTAAAATGTCATTTAAAAAGGAGACAGACAATCAAAAACAACTACTGTTTTGGGTTATTACCGGTTGAAGATATTTCAAACAATGACGCAACAAAGGGCTGATTTGTGACGTCATTGGTATTAACCGAGACCGCTAGAATGTGTTTGGTTGAAACCACTTAGGAACAATTATAACCGGTAGATCGCTAAAAATCGGCTTAGGTGTAGGTGTGGGCCCCCGTTCAGAAGCTCTCGGTTTAAAAATTCAGAGCATTTATCAATTATCGGTTTTTAATTTAGAATTATTGCCAAGAGAGGTACTGTTTTATCCCCTGACATAACAACTAATCAAAATGTATACTCTTGATAATAGCGAGATAAAAATATAATTTGCCAAAATAGTTTCTCATTTCAAGTTGGGGACCTATTCATTCCCTGTCAATGCTGCTTTATCGACAAAGTTCACTCAACTTCTACCACCGCAAATTTTTCTTTCTGTCATCGTATACACAACCCAAACTTTAACCTGCCCCCGTTCCTCGACAGCCAGACAAAAACCATTCATTAAAGGTATCAAACGGTTTCCTTTGATAATATACCACGATAAAGAGCCCAATAAATAACATGGACGGAAAAGCATTCGTAATGACAAGGCCATTCAGTCACCGGCTCTTTCCTACTAGTGTGCTCCCGTTTCGAGAGAAAAAGACATTGAGTTGTAATGATACACCTGATAGCACGGGAATTTCAGGTAACGGATTGAATGTTATTCTCTAAGGTATAGAAATGTTCGGTTCGGATGGGTATGTCGTAATTATGGGTGTTCAAAAAGTACTAAAACTGCATACTAATCTTCAGGTATACTTGATCAAGAAAAATGTATTACAGAAACGTTACAGGTCTTTTTCCTGGGGTAGCAGATAATGGCCTTGAAATATATTTTAAGGTAATTTTGGAATGCGAGACGCTCTTTCCGAAACCAGATATCTAAAGATTGGGATTCTATGTCTAAGTGCTTCTTGGGAAATAACACCACAGTTTAAAGAAAACTGCTGTATATTCCAAACGTTTCAGGGTCTAGATCAGACCCCGTTGTCAATGGTTAAGAAACTACGGATTAAAAAGGCACAATTCTTAGATGCAAATTAAAATATTTGACAATGTGTATTATGTGATTTTTGACGTAACTAAGAGAATTTTATTTGTAATATACAGAATAGCACAGAAATTTCTAAAGATCATATAATCATAAAGTTCCTTTCAAATTGGAAGAATTTGAAAGGGAAATCTTCAGAATTTTATGTGGCGCTCCTAGGTGCGACTTTGTTATAAGGTAGTGCATTCGCCAAAAATGCGACCAAAGAACTTTGTTGAGTCAGTGATCCCATTAAAATCTAGGAAAAACCTTATGAACTATCCCGATATTGGGTTTTTCATAACGCAATGACCATTAGCAATTTCTTCCTTAATCATCGGCAACCAGGAACGACTGAATTCTACGGCAGTAGTAGCGATACAATAGTTTTCATTTAACAAAATTAAAGCAGACTCTTTTAGTTTTCTTTTGGTGTTGTGTTCTTCTTTGTGTAATATAGCTGAATTTTGAAACAGTATTTTATGACCAAGGTCCCAAGCATGTTCACAAATTTTGGTTTTTTCAAATTGTTGTTTTTTTATGTAATTTTTGTGTACGTTTATTCGAACATTCAGAGGTCTAGTGGTTTCTCCAATATAGAATTTATTACATTTACACGGGATTTTATAAATGCAATTTTTTGTATTTTGAGTTGTGTTATTTGATTTGGTTTTTGATATAATTGATTTTAGTGTATTTCTTGTTTTAAATGATGTTTTGATATTATATCCGTTTCCCACTCTTTTTAGTCTTTCTGATAGAACCTGTTTGTAGGGTATAGTTATTGTATTAATGTGATTATCTTGGGAGTCAGTGTTGCTTGGTGAAGTTTGATGTTGGTTGTTAGTGATTGTTTGGTATTCCATTTTGTTCAACTCGTTATTAATAAATTTATTTGGGTAATGATTGACAGAATGTACATTTCTTATAAACGTTTTTTCTTCATTGAATTTATTGATATTAGAACAGTTGGTTTTTGCTCTGTCATATAGAGATTTAATGATTCCTCTTTTTACTGAACTTGGATGATTAGAGTTGAGATACCTGTTAGTATGAGTTGGTTTTCTGTAAACTTCTCTTTCAAATGTCGATTGTGTTTTGGTTATTAAAATGTATAAGAATGGTAATTTGTTATTCTGTTCAAGCTCTAGTGTAAACTGAATAGTTGGTTCTGTGTTGTTTATGTCGTTAAGTAATGCATGTAAATCCTCAGGATTATGTTCCCAAATAACGAATATGTCATCAACATAACGCCAGCAAACCAAAGGTTTAATCTGTTTTGAGAAAATTGTTTGTTCTTCAAATTTTTCCATAAAAATGTTGCTTAAAGCAGGAGACAAACAGGAACCCATTGCCATGCCAAAATCATTTTAAACAAGAAATACACTAAAATCAATTATATCAAAAACCAAACCAAATAACACAACTCAAAATACAAAAAATTGCATTTATAAAATCCCGTGTGAATGTAATAAATTCTATATTGGAGAAACCTGTAGACCTCTGAATGTTCGAATAAACGAACACAAAAATTACATAAAAAACGACAATTTAAAAATCCAAAATTTGTGATCATGCTTGGGAACTTGGTCATAAAATACAGTTTCAAAATTCAGTTATATTACACAAAGAAGAACACATCACCAAAAGAAAACTAAAAGAGTCTTAAGGAAGAAATTGCTAATGGTCATGTCCTTGTGATCAACCCAATATCGGGATACTTCATAAGATTTTATAACAAAGTCGCACGTAGGAGCGCCACATAAAATTCTGAAGATCTCCCTTTCAAGTTCTTCCAATTTGAAAGGAACTTTATGATTATATGATCTTTAGAAAATTCTGTGCTACCCTGTATATTACATATAAAATTCTCTTAGTTACGTCAAAAATCGTATAATACACATTGTCAAATATTTTAATTTGCATCTTAGAATTGTGCCTTTTTAATCCGTAGTTTCTTAACCACTGACAAGGGGTCTGACCGAGACCCCGAAACCTTTGGAATATACAGCAATTTTCTTTAAACTGTGGTGTTATTTCCCAAGAAGCACTTAAACATTGAAAAATATGCCGCAAGTATCATTCAGAAAACAACATTGGGATTCTATGTTCAGATACGACGTTGAACCCGACTTCAATCAAAGATCTCATCAATTTCATCGTTACGTTAAATTTAAAATGGGAAGCTATGTTTCTGATTCGAAAATTTAATAGTTTCCTTCTTACCTTTTTTCGTTGAATTTTGTCTTTGACTTTTTGACTCGTTACATTAGGAATAACTTTTGCAAATTATTTACTACCATTGTAAACAAATTAATTAGGAAATTAGGTGTAAAGTTCGTTGATCAAGATCATATAAAATTTATTGCACTTTTCATTACCGAGGTTAAAATTGGGAGTCTCATTAAAAAATATAAAATAGCCGTAAGATAGATCAGTCCTATAACTTCTGTAAGAAACACTTTTCTTGACAATGCATTTTTGAAGAGTTATTGTAATTTTTGGATTCTCAATATATGACTTTTTATTATTAGCTTTTTCATCTTTAAATTGGGTAATTTTGTTGACCATTTAACATCCTTTTTTCTTCTTTCAGAGTTTATTCCGTGGATGACGTATATTTCCTAGGTCATTTTTATTGTGGGTAAGAAGTTCTAGACTGCCTTTATATATTCTGAGTTTAGTTATGATTTCCTTGTAGGTATATACATGCTGCCTGTATTGTCAAAGTCTATGAAAATGTAAGTAAAGATAGATGCTATTCGTGTCTCGTAAATGGTTTGGTCGCTTTCTAACTTTAATTAATTGAGTGTTTGAATTTTTCTATTTTTCGCTAATAATGAGATAATTCGGTTTTCCTTGAATATATTTTCTTCCACCTTTGGCTCTGGGATCACCCAAAATATATTTGAAATGATTGTTATTGGCATCTGTGCCTCATTGATTTTATTGTGTTTTTGAATTCCATTTAATCCACCTCCTATTAACTTGGAGCATTACATCTCTGCATTTTGGGAGTTTTCAATTTACCAAATACCTGCAGTAACCCTTTGTTTTGCCTGTGACTTTTGTATTTTTAACGGTAGCCTGCTTGTGAACTGATACAATTTCGGAAACTCGTAAAAAGGCTCGGACACATCTAATGCAATAGAACTTTCAACATTCATGAACCCACTTCAAGTTACAATCATCCTTCTCAGTTTTTTTAAACAGCAGACATCTGATCCTAAACATCTTGTAGCACATAATTTAGAAATGGTAATTCGATAATTAACTTTTAAACACTTTTAGGATTATGATAGTGAAACTCATAACTCGGTATTCACTTAGCGTTAAAACACTACAAGGACTATTTCCTGAATAAATTGACTATATTTTTGTGCTAAAAGTGCTGCAAACAAATTAAAAAAAAAACAGTTTTGTAGTGTTAACACTGAGTTTTGTGCATGAAGAAACGAATGTTTCATATAGGGTTAATTTTACAGTATAACCCTTCCCTAAATCGTTTTTAATGCCCTATTCTCGAAATTTAGTCGATAATTTGAAGCAATACTAATTTTTGATGTAGTGAATCATAATTACCACGAATGTGTAAAATATTTCCTAAACATCTCATTGATAACTATTATTTAAAATTGTAACAAAGTATAACGTTTCAGAAAAATGAATCTTGGCGGGATTTTGATCTCATACTACGATGAATTGAACAACATGGAACATGGAATGACCAACGAGATCACCGGATCTTACTCCATTACAAGTTTTGCTCTGGGATTAACTTACATCAAAAGTATGTCAGACGAAAGAACAAACTAATTTTCTCAAGTCTTGAAATATGGAGTGAAGGTTTTTCTCGGCATCTAAATGAATTTTGCACAAATATTTATAAAGTCCAGGGATAACACTGTCCTACAAATTGGGTGGTTGGTTTTCCGGTCTCACCCCTTAAAGTAGTTAGGTACACATTAACCTCCTTTAATTCAAACAACTATGTGTCCTACAAACAACTTCTGTATGTATTGCTAGCCCCCCCCCAAAAAAAAATATACATTATATCATGACACATTAAATTTTCGTGTACATGCTATTAATATATTTGGATTATATAAAGTTAATATTCATTTCAAAAACAAAGAAACCATTTAATGCAAGTTGTATTTATTACTTCCGTCTTTTGTAAAAATTATATTGCATCCAAAATTAAAACTAAAAAACTGACTTATTAAAAATAATTAAAGAATATTATTGTGTCTATCTAAATTTTGTTTTGGTTCCAATCTATCTATGGCAATACAATCGTTAGTCACATTCACAACTATGACTGTTGTTTAACTTTGTTTTATATATAATGTATATCATACCGTTGTCCTATTCATAAATCTGTGTGATATATTGTTATTCATTTTTGAATTATTAACTATTTTTGATTACTAATTAAATTTGTTTATAATTTTATCTATATGTCATGTATATTTGTATATTTTATGCATTGATGTGACTGTTTAAATCTGAAAGGAATGACGTACTAGATTGAATTTTTTAACCAAAAATTTTTAAAAGTAAGCTAGGGATTGTTTTGTTCAAAATTTCAATAAGCCTTGTCTTTCCCGATAATTTGAAACGAGGCTGTACCAAATTCTGTAATCAAATGTTACATGATAAGGGAATTATTAAATTTTTTATAGATACAAATGAAGTAACTTGAGCTTGAATTAAAAAGGGGCTGAAGAAAATGTTTCAGTATATAAGTTACATATACTGAAATATTTTATAAATCATTTACCATATTTTTTTTCATATGTATGTATTAAATAAACATATTGTGAAACGTTTCTACAAATACTGTTAACTACTCTATTATTAATTCCCACACTTTTACCAAGTTTGGCAGTAAATTATTCTAAATGGTTTGAACAGATTTTATGTAAAATAATCCCGTATTTCAGGAAGTTTTAGTGAGAAAATTTGATCTAGTAGGCCTTGCTTTTCTAATTGAAAACTTCAAATTTCTTCATAAAAAATAGACATATATTGCATCAACTTTGGCAGACTGAAAATTTTAGAGGGTTTGCACCAGTCAAATGGGTCACACTGTATATACGTTAAGTAAATTTGATGTATGCATATGTGTATATTACTGTTTTATATACCATATTTTATTTATATATACATTTTTTCTTTTTTTATCATTTTATCCCACATTTTTTGTACTCCCATCAATTTTAATGCGGATTTGTAGGACAAAATATTTTCGGTGTTTTTTGCTTTAATATCTTGGATTTTAATTTGAAAATAACCTCATACTCGTAAACTTTTGGCAACTAGCAAATCGCCCTATTACGGTATACAGAAACTGTTGCTACTATTTTCCGAAATTTTCCTAAATAAATAGTTAGGCATCTCGTCGATGATAAAAACCCTTTGGTATACTGGACCAATTCTTAGTCGGTTAATGCGAGCAATAAATTCAAATGGCATTATTCAAAAACTGTTTTCTTATATTTTTGATAGAACTTTGGTTTACTTAAGCCCTTCTTCTCTACAATGAATCCGTTCTATTCTTTGAGACATAATTTGAAAAGATTTCTTAACACTTAACACTTATTTACTGAAAATCAAATATCTGTTTCTAAAGCTCTATACATCTTATGAACAGAAAGAAAGGCATTATGAAGTTCTGGAAAAAATATTAAAATAGACAGTTACCCTCTTTTTTTCAAGAATGCCGAGCCTAAAAATTTAAAAAAAAGAGGAATATAAAGTTTCTTGATATTTTAAATGACAATCCCAATAGTTGGTTAATTTTCACAGAAGGTGACCTGCAAATGGGAATATACTAAATATCAGCTACTAAGACCAAAGTAATAACCTTTGGAGCCAAATATCCAATCAGATCTAAGATAGTGGTTAATAACGCAATATTACACAGGTATAACATTTTAAGTATCTAGTTTGCGATATATCACATAACAGACATAATTCAATGAAGAAAAAAGTAATATGCATTTAAGTGTGTAACAATATCTAGAACACTTAAACACAAAACCAAGAAGAAACATATATAAAGTTTTATAAGACCACAGCTAACACACAGCATCCAGACTTGGAACAAAAGAGTTGAAAGCAGGTTACAAAGTCAAGTAATGAATTTTTTAAGAAGGGTTAAAGGTTGCACCCGTATGGACAAAATATAAAATGACTGTATAAGAAGTCACTGAATATTTTCAGTAAAAACGAAAGAACTAGAGAAAATAGGAGTAAATGGAAAGAGCATATAGACACAATGCAAGATGATAGAATTCCTAAGAAAGTATTGAACTATAAATTTAGAGGCAGAAGAAATATTGGTAGACCAAGTAACGATGGGTGTCGTAATTGGTACCAGCCCAATGTTTGAAATGGAAAAGAAGAACAGTAAAAAGTTAAAAAAAACATGTGTCGTATCAAACAAAACGACTAATAATTATTAGAAATATTATAATTTTAAAATGTATTGTTTTAAAGATTTGATACATTACATGGTAATCGACGATTCGCCTGCTTATCTTTGAAAGTGGTAAGTAACATTTCGAAAGTTACTGGACTATACCAATGCACAGTTTGTCGAGAGATCAGCATGTTTACAAGCTCCTTATCTGCCTACATGGCGCAGGTTGGCATGTTATCTCGCTACTTCTCCACCACCTTAAGAGATGCTATCACCGTTAGAGGCATATGTTCTTTGTGTCAATGATAAATGAGGATCTTGAGGAGACAATTACGTTGGTAATAGGTGCTTGTGCTATTAGATGTGACGGTTGTACGTTGAGATAAAGGGTTTATTTGAATAGGAAATTGAAATACACCACAATAGGGGTAATAGCTATTGTCGAGATTTTGTTGATATCAGATAGAGTGGAGTAAACGAAATCACATAAATTTTGATAATGAAAAAATGTTTTGATAGCGAACTCTAACTTACCTATATTAAAGAACAACATGTTCCTAAGATTGGTTATATTGAATAGACTTTCTAACCTTTTTATTATGTCCACATTCTTCAGTATAAAGAGAACACAGTTTAAGTATTTTCACTGTCAAGTTCTTGAAAGGGATAAACTAAGGATATTGAGCCAGGTCGTATTTAGTAAACTTACTTAAATGATAAGATTTAAAATGGTTTAGAAAATTCATGGTGAAAAATAGAGGACAAGTATTTTAGTACTGGCGTAAACATATTATTTATAAACACCTTTTAGAAAATTATAAGAGTCACTTAACAATTCAAGAAAACACTACGTCTCAGAAAAAGGATTCTGTAAGAGTCAAAACTAGGTCTAAGAGATAAATAAAGTTTGTGTGTTTGTTTCTAAGAGGTAATCGTTGAAGCTTAATCGATTGCGAAAATTACTTCACAAGTTTATATGGATAAAAATGGTATGTAGATTAAAACCTCTGTAGTTCTAAAACTGCTGCTTGGCTGCTTTATCTGCATGCTGTTTTCCATATGTAGATCTAAATTTTAAAATAAACGATACAGATTTATTAGGTGTAATTTACCAAAACCAGAAAATGGTACAAATGCGAAACTTGGTGTATATATCTGAATAGACCTGACGTTAAACATTTTGCCAAGAGTTCAGTATAAAAAGAAGCAGTACTTGGATTTTGAACACTTTTTTCGGAAAGAGAAATCAACACAGAAGAATTCACAGTTGATATCCACTCTTGAGGAGCTGAAAAATATCGGAAAATTCGGTTTCTGAGTAAAACCAGCTGAACAAAAATATAGTATAGAGCACAGGATATTTCGATGTAAACTTGGCACATCAAGTATTCTTTACTGTTTTCGAACAAAACTCTAAGACCTGTCGGATATCTGAAAAATATCAAATAAAAAATATCCGAGATATAAATTAAGGCTAAAGTGCCAAAAAATAAACTGGAAAATTTTGAAAGTTAAAAATACCTCACAGAGAAGATCAAACAGAAAACGTGAATTACAAGAGCCCACCTTAATTCTGTAAAGTTCAATCTGATCTAGTTGCCAGTAGCCAATGATGAAATTAGTAATGATTATCTCGCTCTAATTGCACTATATCAAGATGCACTGAAACAACAGTGTTTTTTCGTCACGTTTTTGCTAATGTACTATCTTACAAAGTCGTCAAAGTTCTCCCAACTTGAAAGCCGCTGGACTGTTATATAAGATGATTTTTTTGTGCTTCTCTGTATATATAAAAACAGCAGTTTTGTCAAGTAAAATTGTTAAAGCAATCAGGTTAGCAATTTCAAAGTTATATTTGATTTGACAATTAAATCAGATTGAGACCTTGAGAATATTGTATTTTTTTCATAATTTCACTAAGGGTTTTACCAAACAGAGAAATTTAAGTAGCGTGGAAGAACAAGAAAACTAATAGCAGTAAGGACGGTAGAAATGGAAGAAAATGTGCTTAACATGATAGAAGCTATTATGTACTTTTTCCTGCTCATTTTTCTCCGCGTTTTGCATACTTCAATTACCAATGCTGATTCTTTTTGTGGGGAGACTGCCTACTTAAACTTTTTGGAATAAGTTTTTAATTAAGGATATTTAATTGAGAACAAGAAGTGCAATGTATTTATTAAGCATGATGTTTACCAGCACCCTTTGAGTACTCCTTTTTGACAGCAGACTTCAGTTATAGGCTGGTCGATTATAAGACTCAATAAGAAACAACCCTGGCATCTTCAAAAAAAGAGGCTTATAAAAAATTTGTATGGTTAAAAACACTTAGTCTATAATATATATACAGACAGTTAGAAAATTTCCGGGATTCTTCAATAGCTTGTAAATTAAACATAAAGAAAATGTTTTAAACAAAAGTTGTATGATTTCTTCCTGGCTATCAGATGGTCAGCATATACTTGACCTTGACTATGCCCATTTCAGACTCAAGTTCATTCTTTTAATCGAAACCCCTATCTTTGACATTGGAAATGGAAAGAGCGCTCTTTCCCATGCGCTTGAAATAAATTTGAAGATCATGGCCAAGGTGACGATCAAGGTCAAAGTCAATGAGACTTGGTCATCATGTGTTTCCTATTCTACCCTACGAATTTTGTTCCACGAGCATGTTTTCAATTTTTGTGTATAGCGACTAAAATACCCTTCTTTAAGTTATATATATATATATATATATATATATATATATATATATATATTATAAACAAAAGTAGTCTTACCATACATCAAAGGGACAACAGACAGAATTAGCCAAATTCTTTGAAGGCATGACATAGCGACGGCATACAAACCGCACCAGACTATAGGCACAACCTTAGGAAATCCCAAACAAAAAGTTAAACTTGAAAACCAAGGGGTATATAGTATAACTTGCGGAACGTGCGACAAGGGATACGTCGGACAAACTAACAGGAACATTTCAGCCCGTTTAGATGAGCACAGATTAGCTGTCAAAAATAAACAGACCACATCGGCCCTTTCCCAACACAAACAACAATCGGGCCATAAAATCAATTTCGATAAATCGACAAATCGCACAAACAACTCATTACAAAACCAGACTAATACGAGAAGCCATCGAAATCGAGAAAAGTGGACAACTAAACAAAAGAGATGACGCCCTGCACCTATCTAACACATGGAAGACAATTATTCAACATCAACATAAAACAGAATTCGCCACGCAAAATACAAACCCGAAAACAAGTGACACACCTGGCACGGCAGCAAAGAGGGCGGACTCAACACCGACCAATCCGGCGCGATATGACCTCCGACGGAGCTCAGGAAGATCACCTCTCAGTTCACCGTAAAAACGCATTGATAATGCCAAGTGAGACCTTGGCGAAACGTCTAAAGGATTCAAACATGAATCAATATAATGAATGAATGTATTCCCGTATAAATAGTTCTTCATATTGTTCTATATATATTGTTATGGAATTGAATAGACCGAAAGTTTTTAAGGAACATTGAAGACAAAGTATTTAAAATATTTGATAAAGTATTAATATTTATTGTGTGTGAATTTATCCTAGCAAAGCCTATCAGAAAGGACTAATGTAAAAATTAATTTTCAAAACAAGATGAATAATATTTAGTTGAAACATAAAGTTAAAATATATAAAGGAAATAAAATATCGAAGGGGGAAGTTATTTACTAAATAAATATGTAAAAGTGGAGTTAGGTGATTAATTAGTTAGTTAGTAATTAAATAATAAATGTTATAGAAAGATAAATTCTATGTAACGAAAGTTAATATGGTTGCCTATAGAAAGACAACACAAATAAGTAAGGTAAAGTCAGAATTGATATTTTGTGAGAATAAGTAATCTATAAAGTAAGATATAATAATATAAGAAAAAAGAGGCATTCCTTGTTAGTAATTGGACTACTAATAGAATCCGATATTAATAATAAAATAATCCTTTTATAATTTAAAACTCATTTGAATTAAAATCCAAGGCTCGTCCAAACCAAGTAGCCAGAATTTTCATAAAAATCATTGTCTAAAAAGAAAAAAAGGTAGTAGTTATATAAAATTAACTTAACAGAGAGTAAGCAGCGTAAAATTTGTGTAGGTAGGACAAAAGGTAGGAAAGGAACAACAAGGAAATATGTTAGGAAGTAGGGTTTATTATTTAAAGAAAGAAATCACATTTGCAGACACTAAATTTCAGTAAGAGATATAGAATAAATTGGATAGTAGAGTTACATACAACTATAAATTAATTGAGGAATAGAAAAGGGATAGAAGTCTGTAGAAGGGGAACTTTATAGATTAACACATGTAGTATTGGAAGAGTTAAGTGATAAAAAAATGAGATATATCCAGTTTCATAATAATAATATATCAATACAAAGAAAATGAGTCAATAAACATGATTTATTATATAGAAAGGATATAAATAACAGATTTTGAAATATAGTTAAAAAGTAGAGATAAATGTGACAGAACAAACTTTGAAGTGTAATTACAATGTTAATACTGCATGAACAGAAAAACCAAGTAGATAGAAATGTTTAATAGAAGTAGATTTATGAAATTAGTGGTAACAAATTTGTTTATATTAAAATTATTTTTAAAATTTTTATGTAAATAATTGTTTTGCTCAGAGTATAAAAATAATTTCAAACCTGTCAAAAACCCTGTTGAATTTCAACCGTCCAAGAGTAAAGATATTCCTTGTGCGTGTTTTAAAACCATCAAGACGCTTGTGTGAATTTTGTTTTCAACAAACTTTGTCGTGTTCAAGAAGCCAATTCAGACTTCTTGAATTTAAACTTCAAAAATCAAGAAAAAGACAATTTAGGAAAACACGAACGTTTAATACCACAAAACTATAAAGTGACAAAGTGTAAATCACAGAAATTATAAAGTTTCGAAACTTAAGTGGTCAGAGAGCTGATTGTAATAGACTATCCAGTACGAAAGACCAGCAGCAGTTCAAACCAGCAACCATAATGGAGCGGTGCTGATAAGAAGAGGGCTGAATACATTTGTATCGAGTGGCAAAACGCTCTGGAAAAGAAAATGGTACAGAATAAGTGGAGTTAAAAAGGACAATTCGTAATAAATAAGGTATTTATGAACATAAAGAATTTGTTTAAAAATAATAAAAGATCATGTGTATTATTTTGTTAGAATTAATATTATGAATAGTATTTACTTACTACACGCAAAGAAAACAGAATAATTATAAAAGTAGGTAATTTTATAAGTATGTTATTATCAACTAAAAGAGTTCATATTAATTTGTTCTAAATATTTCATTTTCACATATAAATAAAGAATAGTAAAATTGAATTTCCAAATTTATTATTGTTAAATTAAAAAGATCATACAAAGCAAAATAATAATTGATTAAATTTTAAATTTGATATAAAAAAATACAGTTTAACAGGAAAAAATAAGATAGAAAAAGGTAAGTGAAAATATAAATGTTTATCTATTTTTTAACGCCCAGAACTCAACCTGAGATAGAGAGTTGTTATGCCTAAATTTGCATACAATTAATAATTCAATAAACAAGTAATAAGATTTTTTTTAAATTAAAACTAAATAAAAGCTCTCCGAAAAATAATTAAATAAAAGAATCCAAAATAAAATAATAAAACCATAACAAAATTGCGCCCAACTTATGGGGCTAAAGAAAAACTTTGGCTGCACCATAATATATATACATCACATTTAATATTATAATAGTGAAAATTTCTCCAACAATGTGTCATTGAAGAAATGTTAATCTTTGAGAATAATTTTCATCTCTGGGCACTTGCTTATGGATTTTTTGGACAACGACGTTTTCAAAATATTTTTTTCATAGAATATTCTAAAATATACGTTGTATTAAAAGAACTCCTTTCGAATTTGAATTGTGTCCTAATTTGTTTATTGATTATTCTTCGCAAAATTAAAATCAAGTTCGTTTGTTTGAATTATTCAGTGTACGCTACCCTATTATGTACTTTGATCTTCGCCACTTCGCTCCATAAGCATAACTAAAATTCAATTTTACTTTACATCAACAACTAGCAACTAACTACAGTAACTAAGTTGGTGAAGCGATACGCGAGTAGCATATCGTTTTTTACTCTTTCACCAGTTGCTAATTGAAAATTCACTGCTGCAGCGCGACACCACCGGTGCTGCTATCGAGGAAAAATGATTAAAAGATGATTTAGTGAAGAGTGTGTGTAGTGTGTTGAGTTCAGTTAATTGTATGTTACAAAGCAGTTATTATCGACAGTGCCTGTGTGTGGTAGTACCAATTAATCGATCATTTATTTGCCGGGCAAACGCGATTATGGTGTTCTTATCTTTAATTAAGTTTGTTTATTAAATTTCATCGAGGCGTATATTGATTTACCTAATAACCGGCCACAGGCGAAAGGAATTTCAATTTTTTTATATGTAGGCGTTCAGTACTATGAGAATCTTGTGAATAATAATTATTTTGATGTGAAGCGATAGTTTGTATGTCAACATTATTAATAATACACAGCAATATTCACACAGGGTTTTCATCTGAAAATAGGGAATCGATTATGTTTTGAAACTAATATAAAAATAGGACTAAGATTACACAATTCTTTGGTAGTTTGATGTGGTACCTTAGTTTTCTTCTTCCAAGTTGTCTCTTACGATCTTTCGATATTATTGACCATTAACCAGTTTTATATGTGTTCTTAGTTATAACTTATTAGTTATACCTGCCTATGGGAAAAAATATCTTCAATTTACTGTGTAATTACTTCTAATTATGTTTAGTAAACTACATACAGGTAAATATCTTTACAGGATAATTTGTAATTAGGAATATCTATTTACAGGAACAGATCAGGCATTGAACTTTCGGCTTAACAAGCACTATCACTAATCACCCTCACAGCGGCCTTTATCACTTTAAAACCTTTTATTAATTGGTCTGGAATATCCCGGGAATCAGATATTGAATTCACCAAAGATTGAGGCACTATTGGCACACATACATATATATAACAAATGACATTCTGCAAATTCTAAATTAATTCTCTTATTTGAAAATAATATTCGCTTCAACTTTGCAATTGACTCTGGTTGGTTTCTGTACATAACGTAGTTCAAGTGACCCAATGAATAGATTTAATTTCAGGAGTGGTGAAACAGGAGGTCATCCGATGGGGCATTACTCTTGGTCTATTCATTTTTGTGGTACCTAATAATTGAACACTTGCCCAACCTGTTAAAAGTATATTAGTTCCTCCAGTAACAAGACCTGTTTTACAATGTAGAGCGTGATCAATTTAGTCACAATCCATAACAACAATATTAATATGTTCCGAGAACCTGGAATTTATGTAAAACAGTTCTATATGATGTGGTATTAAAAATGGAAAGAAATGCGTGGTTACAACAGGATGTCGCTGTCGCAAAGAGAACTTGGACAGAGCCTGCAATTTTCTTAACAATTCGTGTGGAGATCTTTGAATAGATCGTACATACTATAAAATATCTCTGTAGTATAATTTAGTATACAATGTTACTATGTTTTTTTAACTATTTTCATGCCCAAAACCTCGGGTTAAAATCTGCCGCACACCTTGTATGTGGATTTTGACATTTTGTGCATTTCCAAATGTAAATAATTCGGCTAATAGACTACTTGAAATCGTGGGAAATTAACTTCTAATATATGGTCGTCCTGTCAGATAGTACTGATAAGTTGATAGCAGTTACCTACCTATTATAGACGCATTTATTGTCACTTAAAGCACTCAACCATTAAAACTGCAATGTAACTATTGTTCTAAATTCACTTGTATTTATCAATATAAGAACAACAAAAATCATTGTGAAATTTTGTTAAAAATCTTTTTGTAGTATTAGTATATTATGTTAATTACTTAGACAATTGCATTTTGCTATACTTCTGGAAACAAAGGCATCGATTCATTTTTCAAAAGTATTTGCTGACTCAATTTTAATTTAGACTAACTACAGATTTTGTGTCTTTTTTCTTCTGTAGTTCAATATTTTACTGTTGTCAGAGATTGACGAAAAAAATATTGAATTTAATGTAGTTAATTTAAAGGTTGTATTTAAGGTTTGGTGCTAAATATTGTTTCTTTTGTATTGTTATAAATCTGTCTATGGTCATTGTAAAGCACAATACAAGTTGGTTGTAATAGCTTTTCCGTATATTAAGATACTTTTTTGTTGTAATATAAACTTTAAAATTGATTTTAATCTAAAACACAGCACATCACCCGGAAATATGATACATTTTTAAATTAAACTCCTATTCCCAATAAAATACCCTATTTTCTATGAAGATCTGAACAGCTTCTACCATTGTGGTAAATTTGTTTATACATGAATAGCTAGCCCGCCTTGGCATCACACGGAGTAGAAACAATGGTGTATACTTTAGATGCAAATATTGTAAAAAAAAGCTACAACCCGATTGAAGTACCCCTACCGGGTACAATTCTGAATCTAAACTTTACAGGTACCAATTAAAACTCACACAAAAAGTTCCATCAAAATCGGGCCAACTGTTTAGGATGAATACTCTCTTCGAGGTGTCATTCCTTTGTACGCAAGACAATATATATTATATATAAATATAATATATATTGATTTCGTTAGATTTGAAGACGCGAGATGTAAGACCGACATATAGGATTTTCAAGAGAATCAGTACACAGAGGTTCTGAATCTGGAGCCGTTCCGTGTAATTGCTGTTCTCCCTTAACTCCTAGGACAGAATGTCACGATAAAATTTTCAGGTTACTTCACCTGTCAGAGATATTGAATACTCTCTTCGAGGTGTCATTCCTTTGTACGCAAGACATGCTGTCCTAGGAGTTAAGGAAGCTCAGCAATTACACGGAACAGCTCCAGATTCGGAACCTCTGTGTACTGATTCTCTTGAAAATCCTAGATGTCGGTCTTACATCTCGCGTCTTCAAATGTTTAGGATGAGTTCAAAATATTTCCTACCACCCGATTGCAGCACCCCTACTGGGTATAATTGTAAATCGAAGTTTTATCATAATCGGCAGAACCGTTTAGGAGGAATTCAATTTTTTTTCTACTTCCCAATCGTAGCCCCACCTATGGAGGAAAATTGTAAATCTATCCCACTCAAATACACATAAAATATTACTCAAAATCGGCCAACCGTTAAGGAGGAGTTCAAATTTATTTTCCTCCAAACCCATCCCAACTCCACCTACCGGATCCATGATTGAAGTTAATGCTTCCAGAAACCCACTAAAATACCCCAAAAAAATCAATGAGTTATGGGGTCAAACCCGTTACCTTAAGATTTATAGCAACACGTTCTAGCTAACTAGGCTACTATCATATAACGGTCGCCGAGCGAGTATGGCAGCGACGCGTTGATTGAGCAATTATCGTAATATTAAACAATTAACAATAAATCTTGAAACAATATTTATTTAACCTCATTAAATCCATGGCTTAGTTAAAAGAATCTAAGCCTACGAAGGGACATATCGCAGGAAGTGACATTGATTTATAATATTTAATGATGTGTAAAAAATTATAATAAAGTGTATGAAATGCTTAAGGTAACTAACGTATTTAAGTTGTTAAGGCTTAATACTGTGTCCGCCTAAATAGCTTTTCAATTACTGCATTGTACGCAATAATTTTTTTAGAAGATAAAATGGGTATAGTAAGTATCCTTAAAAGATATATGGCATCCCGGTCTTATTTTTATATCTATAAAATGGGAATATTACACCATGCATTGTTTTATTGTATCTTAACGGATTAGGCATCGTTTTCGAAGAAAGTTCCCAGGTGTCTGAACTTTTACCGCCACTTCAAACAATTCTACACCCAAATCTTCCTCATGAAACACTCTATCTATTGGGGAATCATTAAACTTAGTTCAATAATTTTTGAGTTTATCTCGAAACGACACACATACAGACGCGGCGGAGGAGTTTGTTTTGAAATACTAAATGATGCAGAATGGCGATGCCATTATTTTATGATCGATCCCACTAACAACTATTCTTCTTCTTCAGCAAGGTTGTCTCTTATGAGACAGTTATGGCTTTGATCTTTTCGTCTTATTAGTCCGATACCAGTATTCTATTTATAAATGGTTTATATTCAATCCAATTTACAGCAAGGGACAGCCTTAGACTTCCGGCTATCTCTCTAACCTAACACATATATCACTACTAAAGCGTCTTTAGTCAATGGAAATTTTTTACCTAAAATTCAAGTTCTGCCCAATATCTTATTAAACTTGGTTTAAAGAAAAAAAAACACTAACACTAACAAACTCACACATGCGTCCGCCCCGCCATCTTACCCGGAAGTCTCTCTAACAACTATTAAAACTTTGATTTGAATCTTGTTTCCAAATTATGTTGCTATGCGAAACTTAATTTACAGTCAAACTATAGCAGCTATTTTTATTGCAATCTATGACACAATTTTATCGACGTTATCAGTTCATAATACAAATGTAGTTGTACCCGTATAACAGCACCCATTAACTGGATTTGCACATCACTAAATAAAATCAAACATTTTTTGTGTCGAAAATTAATTCAGCGAAAGAGAGCATCAAAAGAGTCGTACTCCCGGACCAAAACAACAAAGTCCGTTCGACTGTATTGTCATTCGCACATGCATTGTGCCCGGTGCTTGTGTTTTGTCTACACCAAAAGGATTTTAAACAGTCGAGTAGCTCACTTCAAAGCCCCCGAACTCGTCGGGCTATACCATATAATTTGTAACCCTATTAATTACTACGGTTTGAAGCATAATTTCAAAAATAAATCGTCGGGCATTGTCACCGACTACGAATTTGTCTGTACCTACAAAAGGTACAGGTATTGGCGTTTAGGCAGTTTGCTGGTGGAGAATTCAATAACTCCACGCAATTCGAAGTTCGGACCAATAATTTTCTACCGGACATTGGCGTTAATCTCGTTCATATTTGTCATCCTGATAAAGTATGGTTTGACTCTACGGGACCGAATGTCGCACTTGGATGTTTCATTTGAGGGGACATATTTTACCAATTTGCGTCCTCGTTAATTGTTTAAATTGTTTTTATAAGACGTGCGAATCGGAGATAACTTTCTTATTCAACATATATATTAAGTAATTTAATTAAATTAGGTTTATATATTTAAATAAAGGGAGTAAGGCTTCATGCAGGTAGAGGAGTGGGCGAATGCGAAGAGAAAGAATCTAGGAAAGAAAGAGGTAGTGGAAGACGTTTACACATTTTATATGAATATTTAATTACAGATTGGCAAATGAAAAAATATATATTGTATTAATATCGCTAATACCAAAATCGAGATTTTTCAGTAATCTTAAAGTAGTATTATTATATTACATCACAGTTTTTAAATTCTAAATTAAATACACTTAGCAATTATGCAAAGTTTTATTGTTTACTTATTTTAATATTATTAATCACACAGTAGTAGTAGTAGTAGTAGTAGTAGTTTTAGAAGTTTTACCACACAAGTTCAACTAACAAGCTTGTATTCTCATTAAATCACAAGATTTCAAGAGACATGATGATTTATTATGAAACAATAAATGACAACAAACTGAAAAATAAAAAGAACACAAACAACCAACAGCTGAACACTTAAACTATTTAATAATTATTATCTTATTTCCATGGATGTTTGACTGCGCCAACTGACGGTTGGTTTCAGAAATACACATTCCGCAAAATATTCGATTAGAGGCACACCCATATCAACTAATTCAAAGAGATTTATAAAACATATTTTCGCGTGGCGCTGCCGATGGTATATCAGGTCGAGAATATAATTTTTAGGAAACACATGAAATCGGGTACTTAAACTAACACGCTACCACTGAGTTGGGTTCAAACAAAAATATATCCCGTTTGAAAATATCATCAATACATATTAATTAAAAAAAAAATTCCTTAAGGACAATTAATCTGGCGACACCAAAAGCAGCTGGATCCTCGGGTGCACTCGAGGCTTTTAGGCAGCTTTATGTTTATGGTATCAATATATAAACTGCGGGAGTTTGCAGTATATTTACTACTTTTTTAATTCTAATAATGAATATTTTATTTTGCAATTTTGTCTACTATAAATGTCTATCTGCTAACTGCTAACAGTGCTAACAATTCGAACAATCTTGTGGGTTGGATTGTGTACTGTACTGAGAAAGCAAGCCCCCCACGACTTAAAGATATGTAGCCTAGATAAGCCTTCGAAGATTAAAGATTTACTGTTAATTACAATTATTACTTATAGTTTTGGTACTTATTTAATTCATCATTTTTTGGAATATTTATAATATTTATATAGTAGGTAATGGAGACCCTAACTTCTCAGAAAAAGCAAGGTCTTATATGCAACTTGGGGTTTTTCTTGTTTCAACAACAAACAGATATTTAAAAAAACATAATTATGATTCTGTTACCAAGAAATCATATTATTTGTCCTCTGTACATGTAAAAACAGAAATAGTTAAGGCGACGTGTTTAAAAATTTTTAATAGTGGGAAAAGTAGTGTTTAATTTTACTGTAAAAAATGTAAACAAATCCTAGAACCCGATTGTAGTGTCCCTACTGGGTCCAGTTCTGAATCTAAATATTCTAGGTACCCATTTAAAGTCACACAAAAAATCATCATCATAATCGGGCCAACAATTTAGGAGGAGTTAAGCAATTTTCCTGTTACTCGATTGCAGCACCACCTACCAGGTTAGATTATAAATAAAACCCACTTACATACACAAAAATTTCCATCTTCATTGCCTTGCCGTTTAGGAGGACTTAAAAAAATGATAACACTCGATTGCAGCCCCACTTACCAGGTTTAAGTGCAAATTCGCTAAAACCTTCTCGTTGTTAGCACTACGCTCTTACCATCTGAGATAACATGCTCTATATTTACGAATTGCCAGTTGAAAAGGAGAGGCATTCACACACAGAAATACAGAAATTCCAGCAGCAGTGCAGGTGAGTTAAAAAAATCTTGAAAGAAAATGTAATACTGGGTGGTGCATAAGCAATTGATATATTGGATGGTTGAAATGTAACATGGATATAATTATAGTTCTACTGGATGCTTCATAAAACCTTGTATTGTATACAAGGGGTTGAAATAAGGGTAGAGTGGAACTATAGCTATACAGAGTAGATCAAAATATGTTAAAAAGTGGTTAAATAAGCATAAGCAGTTAGGACATTTGAATTATAGGGCGGAGTACACGTACAGTTATTCAGAAGAGTTCAGTTAGAAACAGTTGAGTATACAAGATAGTTAAAATATATCAGGAAGTATAATTATAGTGATACAGGGTGATTCATAAATAATATACAGGGTGGAACAAAGTAGTTGCGTGGTTGGATTAAGGATATAGGAGAATTATAGTTGTACAGAATAAATAAAAAATTTGTTATATAAACATAAAGTCTTAGGATATTTGAATTATAGGGCTGAGCATGGTTATAACTATATAAATGGGTTCATAAAATATTAGAAGTAGTTGCATGTACAGGGTAGTTGAAGTAAAGTTTATAGTAGAATTATAGGTATAGCAGTTGTTTACATGGAATATTAGAAATATCTAGAAAGTGGTACATATAATAAGAATAAACTTTGAGAATATAAGAGAGAGAGAGAGAGAGAGAGAGTGAACGTGTGAGAGAGAGAAACGTCAATCCCAACCGAAAAATAACTTACAGCAATCAAAACTTTTGACTCATCCACAGATCTCCTTTCATCCAGTTAATTTTCGCAAATTGCCCATACTACACTTTCATTTTTAGATAACTTATCAGTTTTTCAGAAATCACTCCTAGAAGACAAAATCCAAAAATGAAATGTCAGTAAGAAGCATCAGTCTAAGTACTAAAACAAAAGAACACAAGGACGTCGAATTTGATCATGACTGTTGTTTAGAATCTCAATTAGATCTAAGGAACCATATAGACCTTATTGAAAGTGGTGCGGAAATGTTGTCAAATCATTTACCATGAAATAAAGCCGAGACAGTAAGAAGCATCATTTTATCTACTAAAAATAAGTATACTAGCACGTCGAATTTGATCATGACCGTTGTTTAGAACCTTTCCATTAGATCTAAGGAACTATATAGACATAGATTTGATGGTTAAGTTCCAACCAACATATGTGCTTTTGTGCTAAGCCCGATACGATGTAAAAGTTCAAACATCAAACCTTATTTGTTATAACTGTACTCGAAATTTTTTTCGAGCCGTATTAATCTCAATAACAGGGCAAATTCCCCAAACTTTAATCGACACGCTAAATGTTGTTTCGTAATAATGGGTAACTTTAAATCGGAAAATTTTCAGGATGATAAAATATTCCGAAACTTCAGACAAAGAATAACAATACAAAGGAAAAGACTCTCGCGGAATTCTTTACTTGGAATCATCGACTTAAATGGTAAAAAAGAGAGCTTTTGAGATGCGGCGGTTCGACAGAAAAGAGTGATTGAAGTGACACGTGAAGGAAGTCAACTAATTTCTATTCTTTTCAACATCTTTTGTGTTTTGATTTTTTCTTTTTCTGTTTGTCTAGAGGGTGAACATCCGAGACTAACGGAGTTATCAGTTGGAAATTATTTTTTATTTAAAAAATTAGTACCTATATCAAGGGATGTTTGAACTGAATCCCGGAAAAATTTACTCGTAATAAAGAATTGCAATTCATTCAGGTGCACCGGTTGTATTGAATACTAAAGAACAAAACACAATAAGAAATAATGATTCAACAAGGAACGAGAGCATGGACAAAAAAAATCAAAATAAACAAAAGGCATATGAAAAATGATTTAAAAACAGGCCGAAAAATTTGTATAGACTTTCGGAAATATTGTGAATGATTTTGTTTCATTTAATAAAACCGCTTTCGTTAGTTGTTGATCCGAGCGTCCGCTTAAGTATAAGTTCGATGTCTGCTGATTGGTCTATAGACCTATAGGTCTTGGTCAATCCGCGACGCTCTTTTTCACTGTTTAGTCATCCATCAGCCCATATCGGAGGCTACACTGGTGTGGTAGTCCAGACCAGTTCACAGACACCGAAGATCCATGAGATCTCATAAAAACGCAACGAGATTATAAGCAAGTGTAAACGAACAACCACGAAATATAAAATAAGAAAATGTTACATAACTAATGCGCACTTGTGATGATATCATCAGATGTCTGAAAGCTAATCAGGATCAAACCCACACTTTAGTAACATAGTACCAACACTTACAAAGATAACTCAGCACTTTGCGACCAATATCTGCCAAAATATGTAATAGTATTCTGAATATTAGGTACAGCTTGATAGAGAGTGAAGTTGTAACAGCAACCCTAAAAACAATGACAAATAATATTGTCAATAGAATAGAAGAATAGAAGATCGCAAGGATATCACACAAAAGATAGGCAAGTTCAGTGCGAGAACTATAAACATATTTCTATTACTAGATCTTTCAATCGATTATATTCAAAACTATTTCGAAATATATTGTAAATTTGTACACCCCATTTAAAGGAACATCATGCAGGATTTAGAGTATACTTTTATAAGTTTATAAGTTTATTGACGCAACAATAACTCTTGGAATGTTTCCTGGTAACGAAACTTCCTAAATGTGACTGTTATCTCTCCTCGAGAAGACATGGGAATACAAATAGATGACACAACTACCCATTATACACAACATTTTGCAAACGACCTAGAATATATGGAGAGAATATTGTCGAGCAACTTCTTAAAAAGGGATTGTAGGTGAATCTAAAAACAAAACAAAATATCTAAACGTTTGTGGACTTCAATGACCACTACTACTAGTGGTCCTGTCTGAATACATTAATCAGGATTAAAAGATGATTGCCAGATAATCGTAAACAAAGTCTTGTCGAAGCCAAACATCTTCCAATTAAAAAAAAAGTTAACCTAGACTTTGTATACTGAATTTTTTCTATTCCCTTGAAGAGTTAGGATCAGCACACATCTGTTGTTTATGTTTCGATTTTGACCTGAAAGTCGATTTTTATATTATTTAAAGTGTTTCAATTGTTTAGGGCGTTGATCTCAGAGATTATCTAGTATATTTTATCAGTGTGTTTGCAAACTGTTAGACCAATATGCCAAGCTAATTCGCAGCCTGGAAAGCAAAATGTGATTTTTTATTG
Source organism: Octodonta nipae (assembly GCA_034190945.1). NCBI lineage: Eukaryota > Metazoa > Arthropoda > Insecta > Coleoptera > Chrysomelidae > Octodonta > Octodonta nipae. Next base: position 31,523,147 of record CM067221.1, on the reverse strand, counting down.
TTATTTATAAAGAGGTAATATTTGCTTTGTTTATATATTTGAATAAGGTAAGTATGGCATTATATGGTAACCTAGTCTATAATTTATTTTCATGAATTGTTTAATAACTGGATCGGGGATTATACAGTTTTTAAGAAACAAAGTGATGCATGAATGAAAATTGGTATAAAAATTCTTCTGCACAAATAGTTTAAAACTGGTTAATTATTTTGCAAAATATTTCTCAAGGGTGGACAGGTGTGAAAAATTCTTTCCTGGAAGCAAAGGTAATACAAAAATTGATACGTTAATTTTTATCTGAACTTATTTGAGATCGTAGTGTAATATAAAAAAATACTTTTAGATTGGCTTAGGTTTCAGATTACAGAAAACTATTTACATCCATTAAATTTGAATTAGAATCAACTCTGGTATCGAAACGACTTCATATTATTGCACCTGTGAATAACTTTTTAGACAATCAGTTTGAAGATCGTTGGATAGTGAACAATGGACCTCATCGACGGTCCCCTCGTCCCCCCGATATCACTCCATTACCCTTTTTTGTTTGGGCTCGAATAAAAAATATTATCTATGCTGCACCGCTAACAAAAATAGATTGCAAGGAAAGAGGAATGCATTTTGATCACGTCTTTTATAAGAAATTCAGAGTGGCACACATGCCTGATTTTTAAGGATTCATAAATGTTTGGAAGTTGGAGGCAACCAGTTCGAACATTTACTTTAGTTTTTTTAATTTCTTGTTTATTCCTGTGGTTGTGTTTTACAATTGTGGATGATCTACGTATGATTAATTTTGTTTCGCTTTTTAATAAAATCCATGTGGGTTTTACAGTTGACAATGAGCTGCGTCATGATGTCATGAGTATGCTTTGCTGTATCCAGATATCGCTTGGGAAGGGTTTCACTTATGTTTTAATAACCATATCATATTCTACATAAACGATTAACAAATTAAAGTAATGTACATTTGTTTCTTGTCGGTTTTTTCAAAAAAGCTTACTGATAATTCAGATATCTTCAATAACTACATAGATATTTTCATTTTTCCAAGTGTATATAAATAACGTTTAATTTTGGTATGGTATTGTAAGCAAAAACTCCTATTGTTTAGCTGAATTCGGTACCAATTTCTGACGACTCCGTGTAATATTTTTAACAGTTTTTAAAGGTATAATAAGTTTCAAGTTTTATTTAGGCACATTCTGTCAATTTTTACCTAGACATATTTCTTACCAAAAAAAAAACAAATAAAATTTATGGAGAGCTGCATATGCCAAAAATTTCAAAAAATTTGAAATAGCTTTCAACTGGAGTCGTTTAGAAATATGATGGTTCCAATAAAGTTGTAGTTGAGATCAGAATTTCGAAAAACCCTCGCATACCAATTTTCAGACTAATACTCCCAATAGTTTCCCAAATACATATACTCAGCTCATCCTGGTGAACTCTGACCATATAAATATAAAATTAACAATAACTTGAAGACCATCAGTTCTTGGAGTTTGCGATCATGAAGATATTTGTTCATGTGTTGAGATCGACGAAATATGAAAAACTCCGCCAAATCCACTGGGAGCCACTTTCCATAAGGAATATGCGGGGTCCTTTCCACAATAGTAATCATTCCTTGTTATTTCGCACAGAAAAAGTAATCCTTTATTATCTGCTAGTAAAAAAGTGTGTAACATTATCAAGTTTTTCTTTTTTAACTTGAAAATTAATTATTATCCAGTTTAACCTTGATACGTAAATGTCGAATAGTTTTAGATTAAATATCTTCTGACCCAAAAGCCTTTCCAAATATCGCAATATGTAAACTTCATCTAGTTAACTCATCTTCAGTCTATTTGCTACTGGATCAAACGGCTAAGTAGGAAATCGAATCTCTCTGATGTGCGGTCTTCATCCGACTAAATAATATAACGTATAGATGGATGATGTCCGTCCGGCAAACCGCCGATATCTTGTGATGTTACGGTCCGGCATCAAAGGCGACGTATCTGTCGAACCCTTTCTGTATGGAAACTGCTGGCCGGTAGAGAGAGACTAGACTCTCATCTCCCCGATAATTGATTCGTAGCTCATTTCCCGTTGGAGATTAATCGATAAACCGACTGTCAACAGCGCATTATACATGTAAGCAAAAACTTAGGTAACGTCTAGTTCAGGTACTTCATTGCTTCTACTGTATCTATTGCGGGCGGAATAATCAAACTTCAAATTGTTCAATATATAATGCGACTTTCTACCACAAATTATTGTTGTTTCTTTCCAGAGGTAGTAGTTCGATACTGTAATTCAGCAAATTCTCATTATCAAGAACATTTTTTTATTTGGTTTGTTGCGATTATCCTCTAAATGCCAAATTTCATTAAAGTTATGACTATCTCCGACTAAATGTCGTGCATAATTAGCAATTAATCTTGTAAACTACCCATTTTCATTTATTGTCTACCCTGGATTTGTTGTCCTTTATATATTTGGATAATTTATTGGTGGCTTTATAATACATATTTAAGTCCTGCTTTACTAAAAATGTTTTAACTCTATTACTTATATCATGTAGAAAGGTAAGATTTTTGAATGAATTGTACGGTTTTTTAATATATGAATATATTGAGTGGGTCGCCTTTTGAACAATTTTTAATTAGGTTGTCAATAAGTTGGCGATAGAAACCATGATTTATTGCTACTGGTTTGATGAAATTTCATTCTTCTTCAAAATTTAATGGAGTAATAGGAACATATATCAGCTTATGAGTCATACTTTAACATTCATTTTTCGTTGATAAGGATGACAGTAACTATTTTGACCCTAAAAGAAATTGTTCTTACAGAACAATTATTTGCAACCATTAATAATACAATATAAGTAAGAGCTAAAGTTACCCGTTTTTATTTTTCTTAATTTAAATCAGATGTAATTCTATCGTGCAAACGTATTTTGAGGGATGAGTTTGCTACGTAAACACCATATTAATTGAAATAAAAAAACGCACATTTTAATGTGTACTGGAAATCAGGAATAAAAATATGTGTTGAGGTCGTAATGAATCCATCAAATTCAAAAAAAGAACAATCGCCCGGCACTGGACAAAAAAAATATTCTAGCAATGTTGTATTCTATGAAGATAGTTGTAGCATTTAGCGCCATTTTTGCATATGTAATTAAGTGGACTGTAATTTATATGAGGTGTTGATTCAAGTTATACTATTTGGGAGAAGTTAAAATCTTATATTGCATAGAATGTTTCCAGTGTATAAATATGTAACGGTACAATTTACAATTATTAAGATAAATTAGGCAGACTTACCAGAAAGGTAAAAGGGTGTATGTAAATACTATATGTAGATCCAGTATGTAGTTACGTCCATAAATGTGCACATATGTCACGGACCGTAAAAATTATAGTTCGAACTGTTCGGCATGGGAGACGATGCTAAAGTCTCCGTTGACCCATTCAACGAGGAAGTATGTGGTTATTTTCCAACATATAGTACAGGAAGGAATGAAAATAATAGGAATTTAAGGATATCAAACGTAATTCCAGCAAATAAATAAATAATACATTCAGTCTAATGCACTTGAACATCCAATTTATATAACCCGCAAAAAAACTAAATAAATATTCATTAAATAAACAATGAAGACGAAACATTCTCCCCCACATAAAAGGGTATGGAGCCTTTTATCCCTCTGGTAAAGGACAAAGCTTGACTAAAGGACGTGTGACTGTTCCCTTAATTGTTTGTAAAGTTGCAACTCTAACTTTGCCATCGGCACCTGCATGAGTTTTAATTATACGTGCCATTTAAGAGGAGAACTCAACTCATTCTTTATAAGTACCAAAGAGCCCACTGAAGGTGGATGAATTGAATCCTTTTACCACTTTGCCCTCTGATGAAGGGTATGAAGATACTCCTGTTGCCATCGCTTCCAGAAGTCGTAATGTAAACGTTGCAAAAGTTGCCAACGAGAAAGTGTATTAATTTTTAAATCCGCATAGTCTGGATCAGACAACGCAGTCAAAGGTTCCAAAGTCAAGAAATGACCAGGAGTTAAAGCATTCAAATCGTTGGGATCCGTACTAACTGCACAAAGCGGTCTACTGTTAAGAACAGCTTCAATTTGAGTTAAAACAGTATATAATTCTTCGTATGTAAGTATCTGTTCACCCACTACTCGCAACAAATGGGTTTTAACAGATTTTATGCCTGCTTCCCATAGACCAGAAAAATGAGGAGCAGACGGTGGATGAAATTTCCATTCAATGTTTTCTCTATCACCCACGGTGTGCCTAATACTTCTCAGATATTTGCTAGATCCTACAAAATTAGTACCGCAATCCGAGTAAATTGTAGAGCACCGACCTCTTCTAGCTATAAAACGCCGAAGAGCTGCTAAAAACTCTTCCGTAGATAAGTCAGAGACAAGTTCGATATGTATCGCTTTTGTAGGACAGCAAACAAAAACGCAAATATACGCTTTAATAGATTTGGAACCGCGCAGTCTATTCATAGTGATAGGTATAGGACCTCCAAAATCGATTCCAACGGTTGAAAATGGTTTTAATTGTGAGATACGAAACTTTGGTAAAGAACCCATATAGGGCTGATAAGATTTTGGATTAGTTTTCCAACAATCAAGACAATTGTTAAGAACTTTCCTAACATATTTCTTGGCACCAATCAACCAAAAGTTTTGAGCAAGTATATTACAAGTGGTTTGTATACCAACATGTAAGTATTTAATGTGAATTTCTCTTATCAACAACTTTGTAAAATTGCAATTATTCGGAACTATTACAGGAAATTTTTTATTAAACCCTAGTGAAGTTGATTGAGATAATCTTCCACCAACGCGAATTATACCCTTTTCATCTAGAAAAGGATTGAGTTTTCTCAACCATTTAGTAGTAACATTATTTTGTGTTATTTGTTTAAGTTCGTTTTGAAAATGCAGCAATTGAACTCGTTTAACTATAACAATGAAAGCATTACTCAGTTCCTCTGCACTTATGAAACCTAACAATTTGTTTGATTTGTTCCTAATGTTGTATGCAAACCGCAGTACAAAAACGACAATTCTTTTAATTTTCAAAAGTGAAGAATGATTGTTTAATAAGGAATCAATAAAACTTTCAGCTAACGAAGCAATAAAAACATTGATTTTTTCTTTTAACTGAATATCTGAATTTTCCGAGACGATAAAGCGACCGTCTGCATTTCTGCTAGTAGTTTCACGAAAATAGTTTTCACAATAAATATCATCTGGAGATTGAATATTAGTTTCTGGAACTTGTTCAACATTCCCGAAAATTTTCAAAGTTTTATCTAAGTCAAAATCATTTTGTAGTACAAAAAAGATTTAACTTCTTGTGAAAGATGTTGTCCAATTTTCCCCATGACAACCCAACCAAAGACCGTGTTGAGCGCGCAAGGTTCGTTAGATCCTCCCTGTATATAACCAGAACGAAGGATATATGGAAACAGTTCTGCTCCTAAAAGAATATCTATTTTACCCGGACAATGATATCCGGGATCAGCATACACTAGATTAACTAAGTGTGTCCATTGTCTTGTGTTAACCTTCGTGGAAGGCATATTAGAACAAATTTTGTCTAGTACAATAGCATTGATCGGAAAAGAAGGCAGTTCCTTACCGACTGGTAAGATTTCAGATTGTATAGTATATTTAGCAAAAGTACGCATCGTATCTAATCCTTGTATGGATGTGGATATATGATGCTTGTTTAAAGATAATTTATTTGCAAAATATTTGCTTATAAAATTAACTTGTGAGCCTGAATCTATCAATGCTCTGCAAGTTAAAAGGTTACCGTATTTATCACGGACCTGAAGTAAAACAGTAGACAATAAAATTGTAGTAGTATTTACAACGCTAGATAAACTAGCCGGTATTTGCATAGTATTTTCCGATCGATCATTTAGTTCAGAATAAGACGCATTTTCCCTCATAGGAACGTCATCTGAGCGTACAGTATTATTTTGAAAATGTAATATAGTATGATGTTTTTTGTTGCATTTCTTACAACGTTTGTTTGAAGAACATTTGAAAGCCGTTTGCCCAAGAGCAAGGCAGTTAACTTTCTTTGTTTAACAAACTTAAATCTGTCTTGAGATGATTTATTTAAAAACTCAGAACAGTTAAAAAGTAAATGGTCTGCATTACAAATTAAACAATCTAGTTTACGGGATGTATTAGCAAAAAGAGAAGACGTTAAACGAGCATTTTGTGAAGTATGTTTTCTCGAATTAGTTTGAATATGTGAACTCTTGGAGCCTTTTGCTCTAACAAATGATTCAAGAGCCATACAATGCTTCAACAAAAAATTATACAAACTGTGATATGTAGGTATTTCGTTTGAAGCATGGTGCAATTCAAATGCCTTTTGAGAATTATAATCTAATTTTTCATGTAAAATATTCATCATTACAAAATCCCAATCTTCCGTATTGAATCCCATAGTGGATAAACCAGCTAAATTTTGACCAAATGTATCTAAGAGTTTTCTTAAAAATTGTGGATTATCATTAGTTAATGAAGCACAATTAGAAATCTCTTTCCAATAACTCTTTGCAAGTTCTCGCTTATTAGAATAACGTTCTCTTAAACTGTTGTATGCAGTTTGGTAGTTGTCCGCTATGAATCGATTCCGTTTAACCAATTTTAAAGCAGGACCCGTTAAAACCGATAAAAGGTAACTAAATTTATTCATTGTTGAGATATTTGCATCGTTGTGAATCAACGTATCAAACATGTCGATAAAAGTAGGAAACTCACTTATATTTTCACCAGAGAAACATTTAAGGTTAAGTTTCGGCAAATTTGCTTTTATATTAGATGAAGAAAATGTATTACTTTTATTTTCATTATGTACTTCTACCCGATTGTAGTATAAAGATTCAATTTTATTGAAACATAGTATAAACTTCTAATTATTTCTTCTGCATTTAAATCTGCATCATCTTTAACGGCAATTGTGTTTATAATTTCTAGATGATGCTTATCGAATTCCTTTTGTATATTATTTAAATTTCGACAAGCTACGATAAAATTAGATGAATCAAGTTCTCCTTGTATGAATTTATCTGCAATCTCTCCAATTGAATCAATTTTATTAATTTCTAAATTTCGTAAAGCGTACCAACGTTTCAATTTATTATCGGCCATTGCAACATATAGTTAAGATATTTTATTCAAATCGAAACGAATTCGAGTTTCAAATTCGTAAATATATCTTCCAAAAAACAAAAGGTAAAAAGACACCAATCAACAAAAATGTCGGTAAGAAAAAGTTTTGTCTTCGTTCGACGACAACAAAGCGTAGATTATAAAAAGTAAATGAGTAAACAAAACCCTTATATCTGCTCAATTATAATATTCGTAAATATATAAATTGTTACACAGTGCAAAAAACGGAATGTTTTCGCGCACGCTGGAAACACCTTTATAATTTTTTAACTTCTATAGGATAATTTGTGGCTTTATAAATCAATTATCAATACCTCGACAAATTATTTATATAGTAAATTAAGATGAAAATTAATAATATAATTTAAATCAATTATTATACAATAACACATCTGTGGTCGAAAGGACCCAAAAAAATGTGGTATTTGAAGTAATGCAATCAATTATATAATGAAAGTAGCATATCCTTGGCCTGTGAGGAACAAAAAAATGTAGCATTTAGCGCCATTTTTGCATATGTAATTAGGTGGACTGTAATTTATATGAGGTGTTGATTCAAGTTATACTATTTGGGAGAAGTTAAAATCTTATATTGCACAGAATGTTTCCAGTCTATAAATATGTAACGGTACAATTTACAATTATTAAGATAAATTAGGCAGACTTACCAGAAAGGTAAAAGGGTGTATGTAAATACTATATGTAGATCCAGTATGTAGTTCCGTCCATAAAATATGCACATATGTCACGGACCGTAAAAATTATAGTTCGAACTGTTCGGCATGAGAGACCATGCGAAAGTCTCCGTTGACCCATTCAACGGGGAAGTATGTGGTTATTTTCCAACATATAGTACAGGAAGGAATGAAAATAATAGGAATTTAAGCATATCAAACCTAATTCCAGCAAATAAATAAATAATACATTCAGTCTAATGCACTTGAACATCCAATTTATATAACCCGCAAAAAAAGGAAATAAATATTCATTAAATAAACATTGAAGACGAAACAATAGTACTTTGACTGTTGAAACGGGGTTGAGGTTAGAAAATGATTTAGTTTTAGAAACAAAATCTTTTATTTCGGTAATTCGTTGTGTGGGCGACTGCAGCTGTTGTCATATAGATGAAATGTGGTTATGTGAACATCAAATTACTATTTTCACGTGTATTTGTTCGCCTGAAAACTTGTCAACATATTAATTTCGCTGTTTCTTTCAAATGTTTTAAACTCAATTATTGGATGTGTACTATTAATGTTTCTATAAATGTACTTAGTTGTCTATTAGTCATTGTAAAACATACTAGGACATCAACTACGTTTCTGTACTATATTTGAAATTCTTCGATAGAGAATGTTTAAAAATTTTATGGTCTAATATTCATAAATATTTCTCCTAGTAGGGGACGTCCCATTGATAAACTTGATAAACCACACTACTTTGATCTTGAAATACCCCTACAACACAGTTCTCGATGTAAGAAATAGGGCTCAAGTTATATAATAGAGCTCTTTTCATTTATAGAAAATCAATAATTTATAACAAACCAAGAAATATACAATACCTGCACAAAATATGTTTTTCATTCTAAAAAACACCCCAATTCCCTCTTTACAAAAATCTGAATATCTGTGATGACTGGTTTCATGTTATAAAGTCTGAATAATGATTGATATTAATCAAGAAAATTATTTACCACGATATCGGAAAAAATGTGGAGCGACGGTAATCCTATCGCAATGCGAAAGCTATTACGAAAAGTTAAGCCTACTTTAACGAAGCAAGTGCAGAGGACTCCAACTGTCTCATCTCTGCACGTTTACCGCTTATACAAGATTATTCACATCATTCAACACGAAAAATGATGACTAACCGATTCAATTTTGAAAATAAAATTCTATCCAATGAAAAAAATGCAACACAGATATTTCTTATATTTGGAACTCCCTGTACATACTAAAATTGATTTTTAAATATATCTTTATACAACAGATATTTAATTTAAATTACACTACATATGGATTAGTGCGTTCTGGGTTGCAGTAGTGTAATGTGCTTTTGAGCACATTATTTTAAAATTATTTGGATTTGGGCAGCAGCTAATACAGAACATTAAAAGAAATACATCAGTTATCGGTCTGTAGTAAAAGTGCAATGAAAAAATATTTACAATTTTTTTTAAGGAGCAGCATATTTGTTTGTAAAGAACATTTTTCCAACTGGTACCTATTCGTGGTTAATATCGTGAATACTATGGTAGCATAATTTTAAATGACAGAATCCAAAGTTATAACTTAAATGGAAGAAAAGCATTTAAAGTTTTTCATCATTAAACATTTGTTGGAATACACACTTAGTGATATATGATTGCAACTGTTTTAAAAGAAATTGTTTTAACTGTTAAAAATTATGCATTTGAAAATTGAAATTAACTTACCCTTCACATGTTCCGTTACAGACATATTTGAATTAAAAATTAAATTTACTCATCAGGATTAATACTTTAGTCTCAACAAAATAGTGACAAATATTTTAATTTTCTTGAAATTTATATCAATTACTCAGAACGACACAAAAAGAGAAACAGAAACATTGATATAACGAGAGACGGGAAGTATATTTTGTAAGAAGGTTAATTCATTTTATTGCTTTCTGCTGCACTTGCAGTCTTGTCCACATATATAGTTCACGCCCTCCAATAATAATTAATACAACCAAACTAAATACTGGTAGCTTTAATCTGAATTTATATCACCCAGAGATGAAAGAAACTGATTCAAAGAGGATGCCAAAGAAAACGATTACTGATAAATATATGAAAAAAGTTGATTGTTGTTTATAATGCCGCTATTTTCAAAAATAAAAATAAAACATATGGTCTTCCTACAAAACAAAATGAAGGTTTTTGACAAATATATAATTGTATTAAGTTTCGTGTTATATCTGCAAAGCTTTTTCAACTGACAGTTTCAATTCCCTCCCTAGTGTTGTATTTCTATTTTATTTTCTTATTTGGTTGTAATATATCACCAGACTAAGATAATCTTGTTCTGGCAAGCTTTCGCCGTCGAGCTGAGACCAGTACAGATAATTAATGGTCAGAGACGGAGGGTAAATGCCTTCGTTTAGCATAACTCGTGAGTTTGGTCAACAAAAAAAAAAGTAGTTAGATATACAAAGCTGTTATTACATCGTATTATGTTATACTTAATATCCTTAATGCGATGAGTTTATGTTGTTTTTATTCAAATGATTCATTAGGTAGTCTCTTTGGTGGAAGTTTAACGTTTGTTAGTTAATACTTAGGTAGGAATCTCCTGGGGTGATTACTCATCAAAAAGGTAACATTAGGTTTTGCCTTCGAGCACATCGTCCGGGAGTGTGGTCCAGAGTTCGGTAACTTGCCTTCCCAAAAACATACAATGGCTTTGATTTTCATAATTAGTTTAGTTAAAGATAAAATATCTAACCGCCCAAGAGACAGTTTTAAATAAAAATTTCAAAATCAGCATTGTATCTATTAATTTAATATTAAATATTATTATTATTTTTAGAGTATTTATGTGAAGCCCAACGGGGTGAACAAGCTATCTTGTTATTCTTTGGCCTGTTTGTTTATTGTTTAGTCATTAAATCAGCCTCACTAAAGCCAGACTTCACAGACATATTCTCAAGTGAGAGAATTAAACTAGTACAAAAGCATTGGTCATGTCTGATAAATTGATGTATATGATGTGAAATTTTAATTTCAGTATCCAATAAGTTACAATAGATAACATAAAGATTTTGTCCATTCTTTTATTTATGTTGTTGACTTGAATATTAATGCCGACCATCTCGACAAAGCTCTGTTTGAAAAGAATTTATTCTTCTAATACCATTGCATTTTTAAAATCGACATTATGGTTGTTGTTGATGTAGTGTATTGCAAGAGCCCAACTGTCTTTGCCAACCTTTATATATGTGAAACTATTCTGCTGTAGAGGCTTTTAGATGTTTGCCCATCATAGGTAGCTTGATAGTCTTTGCAATTAAAAGAGTACACAACATTTGATTTCTTTTTACTCGGCGATTAATTTTTTATTTTACTAAATATGTTAGCAGTAATTCTAACTGATGTATAAGACACTAGCATATTTTTGTAGGTGTTAATAATTTTTACAATTCTTTGTGGAATTTGTTGAATATATGTATTTGATACATGTGCCTGCTGTGGTGTACCCATATTTACATCCTGTGGAGAATTAAAAATTAATCTTTTAGAATATGTATATTCTTTTACATTAGAAATATGTGGCTGATATAATATCCATCTTTTCATCCCAATAATGAAATTGATTTTGATCTTCATGGGATGATTTGAGTGGTAGTTTAGATATCTTCATGAACTTAATAGTTTTTTATACCAGTCTAATTTTAGGTAATTACCAGAGCCCCTTTTTTGTATCTAAGAAGGAAATACTACAATTAATGGTTTCTGCTTCTAAAGTGAACTGTAGATGACAGGTATAATTATTGAATGTTTGTAATAGATAATTTTTAGCATCTGCTGGGATGCTGCAAACTATGACATCTACATACATTTTTTAAAAAGGGATGTTAAAATTTATTTTGGATAGGCAGTCAGTGACTAAATCATCCACTGCGTATTGAGCAATTATGGGTGATAATTTGGAGCCCATTGGGGACCTTAAAATCAGTTTGAAATATTTATTTGGAAATGAATATACAGTTTTATCAAAAACGAAAAGTTTGATAAAATTAGTTTTGCTAATGCTAGTGTGTTTTAAAATGGTGGTAGTATTGATAAACATACTATTTACAGCCAAATCCACAGTAATGTTGCGAACACATTCAGTGACTATTTGATTCCTGCAAATTGTAACTTAGCAAGCTTAGACATTATCTCGACTTTTCACCAACTCCTGTAGACTTGACTGTAAATAGTATCGACAAACATTGGACCACCTTTTTGAAAGACAATTAGCATTAGCAAAATAATTTTATCAAGTTCACATAATTCGTTCAAAATAAATATTTCAAACAGATTTTTGGGACCCCAATGGGCTCCGAATTATTACCCAATACGTACTGACTGATGTAGTCAATGACTGCTTACCGAAACTAAACATCTCATTTTTATAAAAATAGTTAGATGACATAGTTTGATGCATCCCAGCAAAGGCTAACGATTATCTATTACAAACATTTAATAATTATAACTGTCATCTACTGTTCACTTTAGAAGAAGAAGATATTAATTCTATTATTCCATTCTTATATACAAAAATAATAAGGGGCTTTGATAATTACATAAAATTAGACTGGTACAGAAAACCATTAAGTTGAGGTATATATTAAAATACCACTCAAACCATCCCATGAAGATGAAAGTCAATTTGATTATTGGGATGGAAAGAAGTTTATGTCTTGTTATGTAAATATGGGTACATCACAGCAGGCTTATGTTTCAAGTATATATATTCAACAAATTTCACCAAGAATTGTAAAAATTATTATCACCAACAACAATATGCTAGTGTCATACATAGAGACTATTAAGCTATCTACGATGGGCAAACATCTGAAAGCTTCAACAACAGAATAGTTTCACATAAAAGTGATATAAGGGTTGCCAGAGAAAGTTGTCCTCTTGCAATATATTGCATCGGCAACAATAACACTGATAATTTTTTAAAATGCAATCAATAACATGAATAAAAGAACATATTTACAAAATTTTACTGTCTTAAAATCTTAAGATCACATCAAATAAAACAATTGATCAGTCGTTAACAATGTTTTTATAATAGTTTAATTCTCTCATTTGAGCATTTCAGCATATTTCTATGAGTTCTGGCATTAGTTGAAATCAAATGAATATTATTATTTACGATTTTGTTTTCAGTTACATTTTTCTCGAATTGTATTACTCTCAAATAACTTCAAACCAGTCAAATGTCTGTCAATCATCAAATATCTAACAAGTATTTTATTATAACACAAATGGAGCACTTTAGCTAACAAGATGAGTTTTGTATTAGTATGGCCTTTTTTCCTCTGGTAATTGTTAGTCTCCATAAGAACCTTGCATTTCGTAAAAAAATAAAAAAATACCCATTCTTACTGTCATTTTTATGTAATTGTATAAAATATAGTCTAAATTAGTTCCTTACAGCATAGTTGTGAAACCATTTTAAATCATTCAAATATTTTCTCTATATTTGAAGGTGAAAACGGACCACACCGACTGACTAAGAAAATCAACAGAAACATATTGCAGGCAAACAGTACATGTTTCAGGTTTTCCATATTTCCTGCAATATGGTGGCTTTATACACAATTCCCATCCATCACTTCAGAACTCATATTGTTCCTAAGTATGCATAAATGTTCCAAATCCACATTTCATTCCGAAACACAAGGAATTGTTTGGAATCAGCTCACACAGGAACTCATAAACTTAAATTTAGAAGTTTTGTGCTTTCTCAACTTCCTCCGTATAGTTTCACTCTTATGCAAAACATTTCCATTTATACCTCGAGTCTTCTGGATGCTCCCAATTCGGAACACGAAAGTGAATGGAAACTACTGAGAAGCAAGTTCTGGGATGAAGCTTTGGAAAAGAGCTCGCTTAAATTTAAGAACGAATACAGTGACGTTTAACTTATCTCACGGAACACATCCCTCTATGAGTTTTGCCAACATTTTATGGAACAACCATTTGTCAGTCGATAAAACTCGACTTCTACAAACTTCAAAACTTCCACAGATAATTTAACTGCCAACGATCCGTCGAAGCATTTAAAGTTGCTAATCCTTTTTTTGTAGCGCCATTAAAACGATACTTGTACTGAATTCCACCCAAACTTTCCTTTATAGTTAATTAACAGTCGAGAGACAGAGAGAGAGCAAAAGAATAAGAAGAAGAGTGGTTCAACTCTCCCGTTAATTCTCTTTATTAGGCATTCATCATGAACCGAATTAGCACTCGAAGTTTTGTTTCCAGCATTTGAGTACACTTTTTGCAACTGTCCAACTGGGTGTTATTATTTTTTGCTTTGTTTGTCGGACTAATTTAAAAGCTTGTTAGCTAAATAAAATCGGATTTTTTGACATATCTCTTCCGAACTGAAATGATTAATTATCAGATGTACATATATAACAAAGTTATACGTTGTACGTTCATATTCTCACTAAAGCGTTATACTAAAACAAAATATCCCTAATCTAAACGATATCTAAGTAGATTTTATTATTGCTCTCATAGACTTAGTCTTTCCAAATTATAATTGCTGGCTAATTTCATTCTTAATAAAGTTATTTACTCATTTGATGCTCTGGGCGTACTTATGTCATTTCGTGTCTCATCAAAGTTTCAAGTGCACTTAAATCAAAGCCTTCTTGACACTTTTTCTTTTAATAGATCTTGCAATTGAATGCCTTTAGTGTTATTAAAAAAAAATTGGATCAAACGCCCCACATTTCCCGTCAATAACAGTTATTGCCCCATATATTCCATAAAAGCTGAACTAACGCCATTAAACTTTCCACCGCTAGAGGACAAAATTGTTTCAAATATATTGTAATAATTCAACCAAGGCTTTTTATAAATTCTTGTTTTTTATTGACGTGTTGAATTCTCGAACTGTATTTGTATTGTTAATTTATTCAATAATACTATAGTTGATTTGAAGACGCGAGATTCGGAACCTCTATGTGCTAGTTTCCCCGAAAATCCTAGATGTTGGTCTTTACATCTCGCGTCTTATATTAAAGATTATATTAAATACATAAAGAAGTGTTCGAAAGGACATTCAATTGTGGGAGGCACAACTGATGAAGGTTCCCTACCCAGAAACAATATATATTATATGTATTGTCTTGCGTACAAAAGAATGACACCTCGAAGGGAGTATTAATGGCATGAAAAATTGTAAATTCTTTTTTATTTAAGAACATACCTGGAATGTCTTAGATGCACATTCCATAGAGAATATTCAATAAAATGTATGAATTAGATGTTGCGGTTTTAGTTCAATGCTGGTTCAATGCAAGTATATAATTGACGAAGGACCTATAGCGGAACAATCAATAAACACGTACCGTCACATAAATGAATCACCAAATAAAAGTTATCACTAACCTTTTATGTCGAAACTCTGGTGTTTTCTTGGGTCTTCTTTCTTCAGAGACTAGCCCCGTAACAACAGGAACAGTTTCTTAGAGCTTCGTCTGGACAACGTTACGTTACGTTACACAAAAAATAGCGACGTAATGTTCATTGATTGAGCATACATACGTTTCGAACGGAGCTACTAGCTCGCGAAATCGTAACGCAAAAAACAACAATAAGCGCCGTCTCTTCAGACGGGAACAAAGCCACCGAAAAGTTCAGAGTACATTACACGATCCTCCCAAGCGTCCTAATAGCTAGGGAACCGAAACACGAATGTCAATACTGTCTATATTTTACACGCAAAAAACACTTACAATTAGCATTAGCGCGACGGAATGTTTTAGAAAAGGTGCAGAAGTTTAAAAATCAATGAAGTAATTCAATCAAATTGAACACAATACACTAAACAAATTGCGAGAACGCACCATTCCGCCAGCCTTCAATTACTTATTTCAAAGCTAAGTGTCCACTGGCAGTGGACAAAGCTTTACAAGAGGTCGCTTCAAAGTACCACTTGCAGTTCTAACTGTAGCAACGCGTACAACACCATCACCTCCAGGATGTACGTCAATAATGCGCTCTAATGGCCAATTCAAAGGAGGTGAAGTGTCTTGCTTCAAAATAACAAGAGTACCTGGCTTAACAACCTCCGAGGGATCAGTCCATTTACTCCGTTGATGAAGAGTATGTAAATATTCTTGCGACCAACGTTTCCAGAATGCCTGATGCAAACGACTCAGTAACTGCCATCTGTTGAGACGATTAGATGGGACAGATAAGAAATCAGATTCAGGAGGTGCTGTTAAAGGTTCCATGGTAAGAAACATTCCAGGACTCAACGCGGTAAGATCCGATGGATCGTTGCTACAAGGGGTTATAGGTCGCGAGTTTAAAACTGCTTCGACCTGTGCAAATACAGTAGAAAGTTCTGCGTAGGTTAGGATTTGATCTCCAACGACACGTCTTAAATGAGCTATGACACTACGAATTACTTTCTTTGCGGATAGAATCCAAAATCGTTGCTGCAAAAGAAATTGAACGGTTTGGATTCCTGCGTGAAGATTGGTGACAATCTTCGACAATTAGATTAGTCAAACGACTTTTACTTGGTAGCAGTGCGGCAAATTTAGTGTGAAACGGCAATGGAGCATTAGCCAATCTACTACCAACTCTAAGAGTTCCCTGTTCATCAAGAAACGGCGAAAGTTTACCTAGCGATTTGGGCAAAAGTTTTCGTTCTCGAAGAAGGGAAATCTCTTTAGAAAAATATTGATCTTGAACATAGCGAACAATGCGAAGCTGAGCCTGATATAACTCAGCAGCCAAAAATGATCCAGAGCCCCTACGGTCTGGATTGCGGGCGTTATCAGCAAAGCGACAAATATGAGCTATAATGCCGGTAATGCGATTAATAGAAGAATGATCTTCTAACAAAGTACCAAATAAATTTGGTAAAGCGGTGACTTGAAGCGCCACTATACGGGCTTCAGTCATAACTAGCGGTGACATGCTTGAGTCTGAGCAAGCATGCGGCAAACAAGCGGTAATCAACAATTGTGGGCCTTTCCACCAAAGTGTATTGCCTAATAACTCTGATGGCAAAGTGCCGCGGGAACCCAAGTCAGCGGGGTTATCACAAGATTGAATGTAAAACCAATGAGAAGAAGGAAATTTTTCCTGAATGTAAGCAACTCGATTAATGACAAATCTCCAACGGTGCGGGGAAGAACTAAGCCATGAAAGGACTACCGTGGAATCTGACCAGCAACGAACCACCTTGAACAACAAACGACTATTGAATTGCTCATAAACATAATGGGCCAACTTAGCGGTAAGAACTGAAGTACACAGTTCCAATCTGGGAAGTGACAAAGTTTTCAAAGGGGCAAGTTTTGATTTAGACAACACAAAAAACTTTGACGAAATCCAGATGCGGTTTCGAACACAAAATAAACAACAGCATAAACTTTCTCAGAAGCATCACCAAATGTGTGAAGTTCACAACTAGAAAAGTGGTCTATAGCAAGCAGGCGAGGCAAAACTAAATTCTGCAAGGTCGATACAATAGCGATAATGTCTTGCTGCAATTTGGGACCGATAAACAAACAATCATTCAAAGATAAGCGGTGAAGTATCTTAGCGGATGGATTAAACACTACACGAAGTTTGGTTGTGCTACTATCAGGTTTCAAAACACAATGATGCGGTATGTAGTAACAATCAGAAGAAGTAGATGATGGATAGGGAACCAACTCCATATGATCCAGCTCCAAACACTCTTTGAGAAAATCACAATATTGTTTGTAGAGATCTGGTTACTGTAGAAGACGTGTTTCTAAAGAGTAGAACCGTTGTACGGCGAGATTATACATTCCATCAAAAGCAGGAAGTGTATTTCGAAAAGGAAGAGGCACAACGAATCTACCTGAATCCAATCTCCTGCATCCCTCGGAAAATATTTTTTCGCAGATAAGATCATCAGGGGACTGAACCAGTGCGGTAGGAACATCTTCAATTGTCCAGAACCTTTGGAGTGAAGCATCTAATGATACTACATCTTCAATTTTACAAAAAAGCGAAGTTGGGTTTATGACTGACTGAGAGTGAGAGTTAACAGAACTCGAAGACACTTTACCCATAAGGATGTAACCAAACACAGTGTTACAAGCATCAGGAACACCTTCCTTTCCCAGAAGACGTCCATCCAACAAAATTTGAGAAAATATATCGGCACCTAACAAAAGGTCAATAGCGCCAGGGCTATTGAAACCAGGATCAGTAAGTTTCAAATTAGTTAGATATGTCATATTAGCCATGTTAATGGGCGCAACAGGCATATCATTGCAAATGCGGGGTAAAACAATAGTATCAACAACAAAATTGCACTCACGCTTTACTATAGAGCGAAGAGAAAGGGTAAGAGAGCCCTCAGCAGAGGTACTCTGCACAGAACCGAGCCCGTTGAGTTGAATCGAAGCGGGCATAGGTCGGAAGCCAAGGCGTTTCACAGCCTTGCCTGCAATGAATGATGTCATGCTACCAGAATCTAGCAGACATCCCAAAGTTTGTATGACAGAAGTGAACTATGACAAGAAGTCTGCGGTAGAGAAGTTTCGGGACTTTCAACAGTATTAATGGTACTGGTTCCACCAGATGTGGAAGCCAGGTTTGCGGGGGCAGCTCTAGATTCAGACCGAATGTCTGAATCAGCACGATTTACAAAATGAAGCAATGTGTGATGGTGTTGTTCGCAGTTGCGGCAAATGGATAAAGATTTACAGCGATTCGACTGATGAGAATCGCTCAAGCAACTAAAACAAAGTCTAAAATCTTTAACAAACTTAAACCGCGCGGATACTGATTTGTTCAAGGATTCAGAACATTTTTAAATCGCATGATCGGATTTACAAACTAAACAATTTCTATTGTTAGTGACAAACAAAGATGTAGTGAACCGGGAAGAATGTTGCTTTGAATTCAATGGTAACTTTTTGTCAACACTTTGCTTTGCCTTGCGGGATAATTCAACATGTTCAAAGGCATCACAATGCTTCGACAAAAAATCAACAACTTCCGAACGGATCGGAAAGTCATCTTGAGCGGTCACAGTACCATGGTAGAGTTCAAACTTAGTGACTAAATTCTTTGGAACTCGTTTCAACATCATCTGAGCGATACAAAAATCCCACTGATTTACTGGTAAACCCAAATTCTTCAGTGATTCCAAATTATCACTGAAGTCATCCAATAACTTCCGAACCTCTGAAGGGCTATCTGAAGTTAGTTGGGGGAGTTGTTCTAAAGCTGACCAATGAGACTCCGCGATTAAACGAGTTCGCTTGAATTTTTTCAAAAGTGTTTCATAAGCACTCACGTAATTGTTTTGTGTTAGTTTAAAATTCCTAATAGCCTCAAAAGCAGGCCCTTTTAAAGCTAACTGCAAATATTTGAACTTCTGCATAGCACTGAGTTTTTCATTATTGTGAATTAATGAATCAAACAAATTAATAAAAGTACCAAATTCCAATATGTCTCCACTAAATGAAGGCAAATCAATTCGCGGCAAGCAACACTTTCCTGTTCCCGAGCTATATTTTGTGGCGTAGAATTCTAAACAAATTTCAGTTTAGCAAAAATAGATCTAATTGAATAAAAAAATTTTTCAAATTTATTGCGAATGTCATCCTCAAAGTCAAAATCATCGTTTGCATCTGAAATTAATCGAACAATGGAATTGTGATGTTTAAAAAAATTCGGAATGGATTGAATCAACCATATCAATCATGCTAAAAAACAATTCAACGTCGTCACCTCTTAAGGCTTTCTCGGCAGCAAAATAAATATCTTCTAATCTGTTAAACTCCGATTGTCGATGATTTTTAAATTTACGTAAATTTTCAGCGGTTTTTGACATCTTAACAATAAATTAAAATCATTGTAACGAAAACAAAATACTATTCCAAAAATGTAAATTTTTTTACTGTTGAAGTAGAAAATATCTGACCAAATGTCAGATAAATTTAAAACAATTTAGCAAAATAACTAAACAAACAAAACGATCTCTTGTAAGGTTTTTAACGCGACAAAAAAGATGCGTTTTATTTCCAACGGAATGAGTGAATATCCCGAACTTGCTTTCTCTTCTAACAAATAAAGAAACGAAAATTCAATGCGTTTTTCAACAATAATTGCAACGAAAAATCAATGGTTTTTTTTGATCGTTAAACTTTGCACGAAATTAACTCAAATGTATCCGGCCCGGAGTTGGACCAAATTATGTAATTTATTCGATAAACTTTGCACAAAATTAACTCAAATTGCATCCGGCTCGAACTTGCACCAAATTATGGAATGTCTTCGATGGCACATTCCATAGAATATTCAAAAAATGTATGAATTAGATGTTGCGGTTTTAGTTCAATGCTGGTTCAATGCAAGTTTATAATTGACCTTTAGCGGAACAATCAATAAACACGTGCCGTCACATAAACGAATCACCAAATAAAAGTTATCACTAACTTTTTATGTCGAAGCTCTGGTGTTTTCTTGGGTCTTCTTTCTTCAGAGGCTAGCCCCGTAACAGCCGGAACAGTTTCTTAGAGCTTCGTCTGGACAACACGTTAGACAAAAAATAGCGACGTAATGTTCATTGATTGAGCATACAAAAAATGCGGGTTTAACAACAAATGATGCGCTTTTGTAAACACAAAAGAAACAAAATGAAAGCGGTTTAGCGGTCGTTTCGAACGGAGCTACTAACTCGCGAAATCGTAACGCAAAAAACAACAATAAGCGCCGTCTCTTCAGACGGGAACAAAGCCACCGAAAAGTTCGGAGTACATTACACGACCCTCCCAAGCGTCCTAATAGCTAGGGAACCGAAACACGAATGTCAATACTGTCTATATTTTACACGCAAAAAACACTTACAATTAGCATTAGCGCGACGGAATGTTTTAGAAAAGGTGCAGAAGTTTAAAAATCAATGAAGTAATTCAATCAAATTGAACACAATATACTAAACAAATTGCGGGAACGCACCAATAACGTTATTTGATTTGGCCTATTGAATATGCGTTAGCGTCGTACATGTACATTAACTTGAACAGTAAGACAACAAAACTGAAATTATTATCCTTCGCGAAATATTTTTTTTATCAAATTATAATGGTAGTGAACTATTCTGTATAAGTACACAAAAAAGTGCAATTTCATATAGGTATATTAGGTGCAAACAATGATTTTGGTCGAATTTCGACCAATGTGCGACCGTTAGTAACTTTTAATTGTCCTCAAATAGTAGATAATATAACAACACATTTATTGAGTTATACCATGAATTAAAGAAATAAGCAGCACGAAGGATGAATATAGTTCATTCTCAGTCCATTTTAGTTTTAGTTCTATTTGTAAGATAAGAGTCAATATTAAGACCGTCGGTTTCTTATTCGATTCATAATTTTTCTTTTTTTTTATATTACATAATCAGTTGTACTTTTGCTTATTTCTCAGCATTATTTATGGTTGTTCAGTCAAATATTGGTCGAATTCAAAAGCTAATAGCAAGAATTAATTCCTACTTCTACAACGACACCCCTAGTAGTCACTGGATACAAAATAACCTAATCTACATCAACATCGTCATCAACATCATCGTCTATCGGCGTGCGGGTGGCGCATTTTTCAAAATTATTTGAATTCCTATTTTTGATGTTTACAGTTAAAATAATCAAAAACAACCTCATCGATCTTTTCGAAATTGCTTACCTATATTAAATTTAATTCTCGATTTTTAAATTTTAATAGATTCGTCTATGTGATTGTGTATTTTTCATAGTTTCTTTGCTGTTGACAACGGATCTGACCTAGACTCCGAAACGTTTGGAAATATAAAAAAATGCTTTAACCTTTACCTATATTTGAAGACGCGAGATGTAAAGACCGACATCTAGGATTTTCGAGGAAACTAGCACATAGAAGTTCCGAATCTGGAGCCGTTCTATGTAATTGCTGTTACCCGTAATTCCTAGGTTAGAATGTAACGATATTATTTTCAGGTTAACTTCACCTAGATGTCGGTCTTTACATGTCGCGTCTTCAAATTTAACGAAAAGTATCAAATACATGAAGAAGTGTTCGAGAGGACATTCAATTGTGGGAAGGGGCAACTGATGAAGTTTCCCTAACCAGAAACAATATATATATATATATATATATATATATATATATATATATGTTTTAGGTGGTTTCCGGGAATTCATCCGCGTAGTTGATAACTGATCCCTGCCGGGATCGATGGTAAAATGACGACGTTTCGGCAGAGTCACATCGGGAATACTCTAGTATTCGAGTAACTAGAAGCGAAAGCAGAAGGCTACGAGAATTATGCGAACCGACCTGAAGAGGGCAGATGTGACTCTGCCGAAACGTCGTCATTTTACCCTCGATCCCGGCAGGGATCAGTTATCAACTACGCGGATGAATTCCGGGAAACCACCTAAAACATTTAATGCCCGCGAAAACTTAAAAACAAATATATATATATATATATATATATATATATATTGTCTTGCGTACAAAAGAATGACACCTCGAAGAGAGTATTTACTTATATGTATATTTGTTGTTCTACATTTTATGTTAATGATAATATATTAATACCTGAAATTCTTTTATGTTTCTCTATTAAAAATTATCAATATACGATCTCCCTAGTTGACACAAATTAATTTTACAAAACAACAAAACAATTATTTATTTTCAAAACAATTCCAGTAATAACAAGCCTTGTTTTCCTTAGCGTTTTGGCGTTTCATTCAATAAAGACACGACATCGGTCCCAAGACCTTTTACTGCAACTTATAAAACACCCCTTACTCGAGTCGTTACCAAAGCTAAATTGAAAACGTCTGGGTCGCTGAGGACCGATTCAGTCCCTTATATTAGCGAATAAAAAGGGGGATCGCCCCAAAGCTGGCACCTTGCTTGCCTCTATCAGCAGGGTTACCTCGGAATGCGCCAATTGTCCATCCGTCCTTAGTGGAAGGCTCACCGAGGTTGCAACACAACTGAAAAATATGCTTCCGCATCGTAATTCGCACCCTCAGTCGTGTTTGTACAGATCTTGCTGACTAAAATAAACATGGGAAATGGAAGTTTTTCTTCTGGGTGTAATGTAAACGTTGCCGCTTAATTTCAAAGGGAAATAACTCACTCTGGGTATTATAAGTGTAGTAATGGCCATGCAACGAGAGAGGGGAAGCATATTAGACAATAAATTGCGTAGTAACTTCTGAACTCTTACGGAGATACGTCCTAGTGGAGACTAGCAAAATTAAGACGGTCATTAAAACTTTTATTTAACTAGCTTTGGTCTTATGCCTTTCCGCACTAAATCGTAATCCATTAATCAATAAATTTCAAGCAGGCGATATAGATAATATTAACCAATTTATTTAAGTATGCAAATACTATTATGCATAAATATGTACAGAGTGTCTCATATCTCAAGGAATAACAGTGTTATATAAGATTTGCTAAGCGAAGTGGGGACTTTATTTCATTGGATAAGGATATTTCACACCTTCAGCTTTTAGGCAAATATTTAAATGTTTTGTGGTTATGAGAATTTCATTAGATAGTCGACTTTCAGAAACGGAGGTTTTAAAATCCGGTGAACTTTGTTTTGTTTAAATGTGACCTAATTTTTTCGCATCGGGAGACCCAATTTTCTTTTTTTTGTGCAATAGAGTATATATCAAAGATCCTACCCGTGGATGGTAGACATTTAGTATGACGACAAAGTACATTACTTTATGTGTATTGGCCGATTTACCGATTTAGACATTTTACACTCTATTGTATTAAACATATCGATTTTCAGAAAATCAAAAAAAAAAAAACATAAATATCAATGACATGTTAGATAACTCCGTCACAAATATCGAAATCTAGACTAAAGAATGAAATATAATATTTTAAAAATCATGTTATGTGACAAAATAAAAAAAATATTAATCACAAAAAATATACCACTACTATTTTCGAAATGACTGTTGAGGAGGTTCTAGATTATTCGATCAGTTCAATGCGCTTTTCTTCCTCCACTTTTTTGCCCGTATTACTGGTTGCCTTTTATAGAAAGTCTTTCCCACAGATGTTCTGAGGGAAAGAAACCTCTACAATTAGACCCGTTTTCCTGTTTACAAATAGGTGTACTGTATATTGTGTAGTTCTCAACTTTTTCTTTAAATCAGCGAGTATTTCACTGGGTACATCCGAAATATCCACAAACATTAAATATATAGACTGGACATTTTGGTGATTGATATGTTCGTTTTTTCCTTCCAACATTGACTGGTAACATGTATTTAACAATGACCATAAATGCATTAAAAATTGGGATTAAAACAAGATCATTTATACCAAACGTTTGTAAGTATCCAGACATGAAGAAGTGCAATTGAGTAGCTTTCTCGGTCACCTGATTTACATGCTGTGAACTTATTTTAAGAGGACTCTTCACCCGCTATAATGACAAGTAAATAGATGACAAGCAAGTAAGAATCGTTAACGTCTATCACTAAGTGACACTTAGTGAGCTCCTGAATCTACGACAACATTTCAAAGACAGTGTCAACCAGGCTCCATACAATGGAGCTTGGTTGACATTCTCCGCGTGTACATGAATAATATAGATCCTTTGGTATACATACAATTCAATTTTTGCCTGTTTCTAGAAAGACATTTGTTTACAAAGATGTGTTGTATCTGGTTATTTATCCTTTATTTGTCAGATAGTAACAAAAATTTAAATGGCTAATATCGTGTGAACGCGTGGACTGTACATTGGTGTTTCGGGAATCAAAAATCCTGATTAACCAGCTATCACTAAACCCCCAAACCCACTTCAAAAATTTTGGCGGATAACCACCGGCTTAGTTTGGGCGGCAATTTTTATATTAAAAGTTGTCTCCCCAACAAAGAATACGGGTTGAACGTTTTTTTGACAACGTATTGTTGTATTTTGTTTTTTCCGAGTTTTCTCTCGTCACATAAATTTCTCAAAACCAACTAATTTAAATAATCTAAAATCAATGTGTAGTAGGGACTTTTCTGTTTAGAGAATTTTCGGAACACTAGTTGCCTTCTTATAGAAAAATTCTCTCTCAGGACTGAATAATTTGGTCAAGTGCAAGTTGGACTCGCATACTTAGGGTTCCGTACCACCTTCAAGATTCTAATATTCTAGTTTCAGGGAATGAGTATATTTTCTTATATTTACCCTTATATCTTTTAAAGGAATCGTTTTAAATTTATAAAAAATATACACTTTGATTTTCCACACATAGACTTTTTATTTTATCTGCTTCAGGATTCGCTTTATTTTTATCATAGTGTAGTTTCTAAAGAGGGAATTATGTCGATGTTTAATAATATCTTTTAAACAAATGATTTAAAAATATGATATATTTGTAGTTCACATATTGAGCCTTTTATCTGATATATTACATGATGCGTTTGAAAATTGAATATTTATTTTCCATTTAATTGTATAATTTTTCCCTAAAATTACTATGGGGGTTTTCTAATAATTTATTTTCCGTTTAATTCTATTATTTGGGGGCCAAATAATAGAATTGGGGATTTGTTTCATATTTTTCCTATAAACAAAAAAATTGAGGTCTTATAGTTTGGGAATAACGGGGAGAATGAGTAATTTTTTAAATATTTTTTTAATATATTTTAAAATATTCATTTAATAATATATATATATATATATATATATATATATATATATATATATTTGTATTCGGCATAATGAGCCCTGTGATTTGATATATCACATGACCCGTTACAAACTATTATAATTTTTTTGTTTTCCATTTCTATAATTTGCCCCCCAAAAAGGAATATTCGGGGTTTCTCCTTATTTTTCCAGTAAAGTTCAGGTGAGGGGCTATACTTCCATTTTTTCAAAATTTTTCAGCTTATGGCTTCGGAGAGGGGGGATGGGTAATTTTTTTTATATTTTTGTTAATATCTTTTAATTAATTTATTTTAAAAATATAAAAAAACATATTTGTTTTCTTCATCATGAGCTCTTTCATTTGATATATAACATGATGGTTTAGAAACAATTTTAATTTTATATTTTCCATTTCATTCTATAATTTGCCCCCCAAAATGAATATTAGGGTGTTTTCCTTATTTTTCCAGTAAAGTTCAGGTGAGGGGCTATAACTCCTTGGTTTTTTTTAATTTTCCAGCTTATGGTTTCGGAGATAGGAGGGGGGATGGGTAATTTTTTTTATATTTTTGTTAATATCTTTTAATTAATTTATTTTAAAAATATGAAAAAAATATATTTATTTTCGTGGTAATGAGCCCTTTCATTTGATATATAACATAATGGGTTAGAAACAATTTTAATTTTATATTTTCCATTTAATTCTGTAATTTGCCCCCCAAAATTAAAAGTAGAGATTTCTTGTTATTTTTCCAGTAAACTTCAGGTCAGAACCTACACCTCTAATGTTTTTCAAAACTTTACGTTTTATAGTTTCGGAGATAAGGGGGGGGATTGGTAAATTTTAATATATTTTCGTTAATATTTTTTTAAATATATTTTTAATATGAAAAAAATATATTTGTGTTCCTCAGAATAAGACCTTTCATTTGATATATTACATGATGCGTTTGAAATTTTTTTTTTTAAATTTTTATTTAATTTTATAATTTACCCCCCAAAATTAATATTAATGGTTTCTCCTTATTTTTCCTGAAAAGTTCGTTCTATATTTCCTATTTGTTTCAAAATTTTAGGCTGAGTAGTTTCGTAGATCCGCAGGGGAAACGATCGATTTTTTTTGTTTTTCCCCCCAGAAGTACCCCTTAAATCAAAATTTCTTCATTTACGATATGTTCTCCTGATCGGGTCACCAAACTATACATTGGTACCAAATTTCAACCTCTTCCGTCCAGTAGTTTAGGAGAAAATTGCTATGATGTGACAGAGACAGAAATCCTGAGTAATATTATAAGGGTATCCGTATATTGTATATACGGAACCCTAAAAATCAGGTCTATGGATGTGTCAACTAATTTTCCTGTGGAGTATGTGTCATATATTTTAATATTATTATGTTTTAATGTGAACGAATTTCGGTTCCTACTCAAGAATCGTGGAACAAAATTTTTCTGAACAATATGATATTGAGTTCATTTGATATTTTCCAAGTTTATCTGACCGTTTTGATCTTGATTTTGGCTATTTACTTTTGAAATTTTCTTTGTGTTCCATCTCTCCCTATGTGTCCCAATTTCTGCATTATTTAACAACATACAACCACTCACTTTGATTTTTTTCTTGGTGTGTTTTTCTTTGCCTATTATTTTGAAGGAGAAAGAAAGTTCGAAATAAGGGTACGTTGTTAAACAATGAACAAATTTCATTTATAGAGTCATATGTAAGAGAGAACAGATCTTGTCCAATGAAACCCAAAAAGGAAACTACAGAATCAATTAGTCAAAACGAAACTTTCTAAATTGTCCAACAAATTTGACAAATACGTAAAGTGAAATGAACTTTAACTTACAATTTTTGACATCAATTCCTAAGATGGAAACGATACGCTATATTAAAAAGAGTAGAAAAAATGTTTTTTTTAATAAAAATATTTTAAGAAAATGTCTAGAGCACCATCGCAGCAACCCTACCGGGTGCAACAGTGAATCTAAACCTTCTAGCTACCCATTTAAAGGCACACAAATTGGCCCCAATGTTCAGAAAGAATTGGAAAAAAATCCTAAAGGAGTTCAAAAATCGTTTTCTTCAACCGGATCGCAGTGCTACCTACCGGGTCCAAGTGTGAATCTAAGCCTTACAGCGACTCACGAAAATAGCCACAAAATACGAATCATAGATATAAAAAAACTCGAACTTCTAAAAAATCGAACCCGAAACCTTCTCATTATAGGCAATGCGCTCCAGCCAACTGGGCTAATGTGAGCTAATGTGCTCTTTTATGTAACTATGTAACGCTAGTCGAGCGAGAATTATTGTCATATGTTAAGAAATTAACACAAAACTGCATTAAAATCCGCTGCATGGTTTAAAAGATCTAAGCGTATAAAAGAAAAAAGGGCGGAGACCGACTTTGTCTTATAGGATGTATTCAGATATATTGCACACATTATTTAGTGAAACTAGTTGACAAATCCATAGACCTGCTTTCTCACAATTAACCTCGCGAAAGAGCTTTTACAGTAGCAGGCAACTAGAGTCTGGGGTAATTTCAACAAATTTCCTCTACTAATCATTGATTATTTGCCTCATCTGTTTTTCAGAAATCGTTGCGAAGAGACAAAACATATATGAACAACGAAAATAGTTTTTTTTTGTCATCACAATCATTCAAAAATTACTTAGCATATTGATGTAATATAAA
Organism: Octodonta nipae; assembly: GCA_034190945.1. Taxonomy (NCBI): domain Eukaryota; kingdom Metazoa; phylum Arthropoda; class Insecta; order Coleoptera; family Chrysomelidae; genus Octodonta; species Octodonta nipae. The sequence continues at coordinate 31,494,796 of CM067221.1, read as the reverse complement.
TCTCATTTAGCAAACAAATTTTTAAATTGAGTGCAGTACTTTTAACATACCTTGAAGCGAGTTCACTGTTGTTCCTTCAATAAACAAACTCAATTTGCGAAACGTTTCAAAACCTGTTTGTCCAGATCGATACTTTTTGTTCAAACAATATCATTCTACATTTCCATGGTTGTCAACATTTGACCTTTTCTTTCCTCTGAGCATCAGATAACATTTATGAATATAACTCTGGACGTGTCCCTTCCCTTTAACTTTGTCGTCTTTCTGGTCTCACTGTGTGCCCTTTGTATTTGTAATAATCAATTTAGCTCATACGGTAAAGCAAAGGTTATCAGAGGCGCCCTATCTGCCTACTATTTAGCCACAGTAAATCTTTGCACATTGGTATTTGTATTCGACGGAAATTAGAAGTCGAGATTAGCTGCTTCAGTGTGCGCTGGTACACCGAGATTCGGAACGTACCTCTAAATTCGACTTTATGAATAATCGAGCCATAAATATTATACGTACAATCTTATCGCAATAAACTCCATTCCGAGCGGAATTATACGCTTGTGTAGGTCATAGATGTTTTGCCCTTTGTTGCCTGCAAAAACTGGGAAATTTATTTAGAAATTACAGTATGGGGTCACAAACAGGTAATAGATATAAGCCAATTCATCAGAGGATTATGTTTTGTTGTAGTCCGATATTTTTCAAATATTAGGGAGTGTTACATGATTTTTGGAGGGGAGGGGATACGATTGAAAAGTAGAACACTCACTTAAAATTATAGAGTGAGGAATCCTTATACAATACTTCTTGCCTCCCAAATCTTGGTTTTCAAATCAAATTGGGGCCAATAATTAATTTTGTCACTTAATTACGAAAAAATGGATGCCAACCCTTAGTTTTTGGCTTTTCGCCCGTGAGACTGTAACCAATTTTATTTTTAAGATTTCAACTAATCGGTTACACCTTCATCAAAATAACCTCATCTAACTTACCGGGTTTTCATCATAGCAAAAATTTTATATGTGATCAGGTGTTTAATTAGCGAAGTATGTAAAGCTATACGTAAAAACGAGCCACAAAAATGGGCTTGTTTGACATATTTATCTTGAAAAGATTTCTCACATCCCGTACAGGTTTGGTTTGTTTTTTGTAAAAAGTGTTTAAACATCATCACTATTGATGAAAATACATTTATATTTTTAAATTTAATGTGAAGAATAAGATTCATTTGAACTGTTTGGAAGGAAAATGGAACCCTTGCCCATACAGTATATAGGAAAGCAACTCACACCAACAGATACCTTCATGCTAATTCTCATTACCACTCAGCCCAACCACAAGACGTCGTCAAGACCTTAGTAACCAGATCACAAAGACTAGCTGACTAGGATAACATCAAACGGGAAATGGACAGTTTAAAAACTGCTCAGAGAGAAAAAGAATTTACAGACCGCAATATACAAAGAGCCTTAAAGTCAAAACCTAGACAAACAGACGAGGAGCATGAGACACCAATAACCAAGGCTTATTTTCCGTATTTTTTTTGAGGATACCACGGACAGTATTGCAAGAATTCTACGGAGACACGATATCGATTACTATTTTCAACACAGACAGAAAAATAAGCACGGTGTTGCGGACTCCGAAGACGAGGATCCCTTTAGAACAAAAGGAAGTGTACGAGATTCCAAGTGCACACTGCCATAGAACCTAAGTGGGGCAAACTAACAGAAGAATTCAAGCTAGACGTGATGAACACCAGAGCGCCATAAGAAAGCAGGAAAAACAACATCCATTGCGGAACACGCCACCACGACGTCACACCGAATAGACTTTGAGAAAACCGCAGTATTGGCAAATATAGAATAGCCGAAATCAAGACTCGTAACAGAGACAATTGAAATAGCGAAGAGGCCTCACAGTCTAAACGCACGCAATGAAATCCAGAACTTATCGAATTGTTTTTGATATTTGATATTGTGGTTTTTACCATTTTTGGTGTAGTCATTGCTATTTCTTGACATTTCTCACATTTTAATATTCCTTACATTTTTGGCATTTTTGTCATTTCTGACAATTCTGACATTTTAGAAAATTTTGTCTTTTTTTCCCTTTTATAACGTTCATGATAAATTTAAATTATACATTTTCCATTTTAATATTTTTTGAAGCTTTTGATATGTTTGACGAGGTTTTTTACTTTTTTCACAGTTTCATCATTGTTACATTTTTAACCGAAGGAAAAGGAGGAGGTTATCAATTCGTCTGCAACTTTTTTTTGTATGACGAGCGATTATTCAAAAACGGCTTGGGCAATTTGATGATTTAAACTGCATTAGATTAAGGAACATTACAGAAAGGTCCCATATAATTGTCTATAATAGGATGTACGGTTTTCCAGAAAATCTGAAAAAAGTAAATAGGGGACTAGATTTCGGTGAACTTCAATGAATCTTCCTGTGTTTTCTACAACCGCTACAAGAAATTTGAATATTATAAATGGTATTCTACAAAAATATGTTCCAACTTGATTCTGTATATTTTACTATAACGTAAAACTTACCATTTTTCTGAAAATCGGAAAAATATATCCAGAAACATCATTGTAAATGTCAAATTTTCATCATAAATATCGAGTTTAAATGCTAAGATATGCCATGAAACTATATCGTACAGTGTATTTTTAAGGTTTTCATTTTGATTCGTTTGAAGTAAGTTCCTTCTGGAGACGAAGTTAAGTTAGGGGGTTTATAGTCGCGTGAAATGACAGAAAATATTCCCTTAGTTTTTCGAACCAAAAATTTGCATGTGATGTTAGGTGGTACATAAGCAGTTGTATTCATAGGATGGTTGAAATATAAGTTGGAATTGAATTAGTTATACAGGGTGGTTCTAAAAATATTGGATTGGATGGCACATAAGTAGTTGCGTATACAAGGTGGTTGAAATAAGAGTGGAGCAAAACTATAGTTATACAGAGTGAATATTTGACGGAGAATAATTACAGTTATACAAAAGAGTTTAAAAATTGTCAGCAGTTGAATATACAGGATTGTTGGAATATAAGGTGGGGTAGAATTACAGTTATACAGGGCGGTTTAAAAAGTTATATAGTTTCGAATATAAGTAGTTGCTTATACAAGGTGTTTGAATTAAGGGTGGGGTAAAATTATTGTTTATTAGGGTGTGTAAAAAATTTGTTATATAAGCATAAGCAGTTAGGATATTTGAATTGTAGGACGTAGGACGGGGTACATGTAGAGACATGGATTGAAAAAATTTTAGAAGCAGTTGCATATACTGGGTGGTTGAAAAAAATAGTAGAGTAAAATAATTGTCATAAAATGTGGTTCAAAAAGGTGAATTTTGTTGTATAGGGTAGATCGTGAGCAGTAGCATAAATGGAATACTAGACATATAGGGCGAAGTAAAATCATTGGTATACAGGAATAATTTAAACAATAGAAAAATAGAAAGGGTCAATATTGTGGAGAGGATTTATACTTATACAGGGTGGATTTAAAGATATCAGGACTGTTATAATATTATGTTGAGTTGAATTATTGTTGTACAGGGTGATTTAGAAAATGATAGACCAGTAAGTTATAAAGTGGTGACCAATACATAGAAGCATATACCGTGTGAATGCAATATGGAGTGAATTAGAGCTACATTTATAGAAAGTGGTCCAAATAATAAAACAAATAAAAAATTTAAAATATATTTAGAAAATATAGACAAAGAATAAAAATTAGAGGCGGAGAAAGAGAGGGGAAGAAAAAAAGAAACAGATAAGAATATGCTAAAATTTTCAATTGAATTGTACCTTAAATCAGATAAAAAAGAAGATATGTCTGAAAATAGTGTTTGATTGCACACGGTTTCTGTTTATTTTAAGTCAGCTGAAGTCGGTTCTTTTTTAAATATAGATTATTGATATTGTTGACATTATTGACGTTTTTGACACGTTTGATTTTTTTTCAAATTTACTCTGACGTTGACTTTTTTCTTATATATTGGCCCCGGCATTTCTGGAAAATTCCAAACACACAAAAAGTATAGAGCTAAAATCAAATCAATAGCAAAACAGTTTTGTCAGAATTCTCCCTTGGAACAACATCTACACTATTTCCAGGAGAACCTGAGAAATACGTCACGAGCAACAAGAAAAGTATAGCATTCTGTGAGCAGTCTACAGATCGCAAAAAGGACTTCAGGTTCTAAAGATGTAAACAGAAACCTGGAAATTACTGCATTCTTGGGCAATTTTACTAACGACGGTAAATCCAACTAAGAGTGAAAATACGATTTTCTCGAAACTGCATTTAGCAAAGAACCCAAAATGAATACCCGTAAATCATACGATACATACTTTACCTTAGATATATTCCGATCAACCCTAAATGCTAGAAGATGTTTAAGCAATATCTGAAGTTCTTTAAATCTCTCAACTACTTGGAAATTTAACCTCTAAAATTTCCATTGCCTTGCAGTGTTAAACACAAAAAATATCTAAAATTAGGGTCGAATTAAAGTGGCATTGTTAACGTATGCTCTAAAATACATATAATGTTATACCTATTTACGAAACATTTATTTTAATGTAAACAATGAAGTTAAACTATACTACCGTTCAATGAACGAGAGAATTAAATGATTTGATCAAAACGTGTGCCCTCTAGAATTCGTATATTGAATTCTAGTACAAGGATTATATAATTATATAGAAAGCATTAATCTACACTAGATTGTAGTGTAATATATAGGAATCCACCACCTTTAAATATAATATTTTACAAATTTAAAATGATATTAACAATTACATACATGACAAATCAACACATCTGTTAAAAGTCATTATGTTTGTTTGAATAGACATGTTCAACCTGCACGAAATCTCAAATTTATTTTGATAACTTAAAAGCTTCATGTTGCGGGTAACTATAAAATATCTCGAAGTAGACAGCTTGATGGAGCGTCTTGTAAATTCTGTCAACATTACATTTTAATAGTTGTAGGCGTTAAATTCTATCTTCAAGAACGCCAAGTAGATAAAAGATGAGTCCTTGAAAGCCAGAATATTTATGAAATGTCAAGAAACCAGTGAACTATATGACGACATAATATAATCTTTCATGTAACAGTTTGCCAATAGTGACAGGATGGAGCGCGCAGAATATTTTCGTTAGAAAATATCATGATCGAGTATTATATTAAATTTTCATTGTGGATTCCGGCCCTGGCTTGAGTTAGGTTTTTGCTGTATTTGAAATATAGTAGTGGAAAAAATTAAAGGATCAAAAAATAATTCCAAATTTTTTGACGTTTTTCAATTAGCTATATTTCCTTTGAAAATGGTCGCCCTGGAGTTAAAAAAAAGCATTTTAAAGCTTGAAGTTTCTAGTTTTGAGATCTTATGAGAAAAAAAAATTTCAAGCAACGTGTACCGCTCAATCCTAACGAATACCATAACAAAAAAAATTTCATTTTTTTTGTGGTTTTCTTTTTTGGTGTACGAACTTGAATTTTTTTCTTTTCAATCAACCACTACATGGATAGAATAATTTGTTCATTCAGCTTTAAATTTCTGTTTTGCAAAGTTCAATACGACCACTTTTCGCTGAGATATCGAACTTTGAGTGGAAAAGGGTCTTTTTGTCTTTAACGATCAATACCTCAGCAACCCCCGATCGGACATGAAAATTAAGTAAGGTGTTGTAATCTTGAATAAATTTCCTGCAGAAATCAGCTACGGTTTTTTGAAAGTTTTTATTTTTTTTATTCTTTACATTAATTTGAAAAATCTAGGTAAAAAGCACGTTTGATGGCTTTTGGGATCACCAGCCGCTAAATTGAAAATATCGAGAAAACCAGTAATGTTAAGTGTGCCTTTTACAGTTCAATAGGCCAACAAAAACCCCACAATGTTTCGTATAAATCCATCGAGCCGTTTTTTTGTTTTCTTCGATCGAATTTTTGAATACCTTCAAAAGTTGATTTTGATTTTAAATGATCATAACTTTATCAAAATGAAAAAACTATATTTTTTCTGTTTCTTATACAATTTAATTCATAAATCTGTTTAAGATTGTAGGAAAACAAAAGAGAAATTGAAAAAAAATTTTGGAAAATTTGGAATTTTTTTTTTTTAACAAATTAGTATTCTTTTTTTAATGACCCAAAGCGTACCCCGTGAAGGTTGCCCGATCGGATTTACGCTTCTTTTGTGTGCGTTTGTGTATTTGAGTGTTTGTGTGTATGTGTATGTATGTTCGTCTGCCCGTTCGTCAGGTATATTAATAACGGGTATTGCCACCCCTGTTCTCAATAACGGCTGCTAAGCGTTCAGTCATATTGATGCAGCGGGCAATCTGAGGTTGAGGGATGGTGTTCCAAATTTGCAGAAGTGCACGCTCTAATGTGGCCAAGTTCTGCACATTTGGATACTCACTGCGCAAACGACGACCCATTATGTCCCAAACATGCTCGATGGGATTGAGGTCTGGACTCATTGGTGGATGCCGCAGCAAAGTGATGTCATGGCGTTCCAAAAAGCGTCTGGTGATGTTGGCTGTGTGTGGGCGTGCGTTATCTTGCATTAGAATAAACTCCCTCTGACGTTGCCGTCTACGCAGTACAATTGGTCTCAAAATTTGGTCAATATCACTGAGCTGTTAAGTTTTCACGCATAATCACCAGAGGTGTTTCTCCAATCACGCGAAACGCCGCCCCAGACCATGACTGACCCACCACCATAGGCGACAGTCGGACGAACAAAGTCCTGGCGAAAACGTTCACCACGACGGCGCCAAACAAGCGGACGTCGGTCGCTCCCATATAAGTTGAACCTGGATTCGTCAGTGAATAAAACATTTCTCCATTGTCTCAATGTCCAAGCCCGATGTGCGTTGGCATACGCTAAACGTTCTCGGCGATGTCTCGCTGTCAACATGGGTACGCGATTAGGATGTCGTGCATTTAACCCATTTTCGCGAAGACGGTTGATGACTGTACGGGAAGAAATGTTTCGTACTTGGTGTCGCTGTTGTACCCAATTTGCAAAATTTCTCGCCACAATGTTCGCACTGATGAAAGGCTCACGTCGAACTTGTCGGACAACTGCTCGATCATCTCGAGCAGTCGTGACACGATGGCGTCCTTGTCCAGTACGACGAATGTATTGGTTCGTCTCCCGGTATCGTGCATACGTTCGAGATACGACGGATTGACTAACACCCATCCGGATGGCAACATCACGTTGACTGCAACCTTCTTCGAGCAGAGTAATCAAACGAGCAACCACTAGCTCTGATAAATACCTTCTAACCATGATCGGAAAGCAACTTGGTTTTTTTTTGCAAATTTATGAAATTTTTTGTAACGCAGAAGGAGTGGTTTTGAAAAAACCTGTTTTTTAGCGTTTTAAGAGTTCACGAAAACTAACGATAATAAATTTCTGAAAAGCGTCTAGACCGAGTTCAAAATTCTATTGGGTATATCAACTTTGTTTGAAATTTAATTAAAATTTTAATTCAGTCGAAGTTTAAAAATCAAGAAAATCAATGGAATGCAATAACAGAATCGTGTTATAAATTTTTTGAAGTCATTAAAAAAATTTTCAAATTTATTCCATTTTTTTTATTTTTTTTTGGGTCATTAAAAGATTTGTTAATTTTTTTTTTTAATTTTCCAAATTTTTTTTCCAGTTTCTCTTTTGTTTTCCCATAATCTTAAACAGATTTATAAATGATATTGTATAAGAAACAGAAAAAATATAGTTTTTTGCATTTTGCTAAAGTTATGATCATTTATATTCAAAATCATCAACTTTTCAAGGTTTTCAAAAATTCGATCGAAGAAAACAAAAAAACAGCTTGATTGATTTAAACGAAACTTTGTACGGTTTTTGTTGGCATATTGAACTGTAAAAGGCACACTTAACATTACTGGTTTTCTTGATATTTCCAATTTAGCGCCTGATGATCCCAAAAGCGAACAAAAGTGCTTATTTTCTTGATTTTTCAAATTAATGTAAAAAATAAAAAAAAATTTAATTTCAAAAAACCGTTGCTGATTTTTATGGAGTGTTTGTTCAAGATTTCAGAACCTTTCTTACTCTTCTTGTGCGATCAACGGTTGCTGAGATATTGATGGTTAAACACAAAAAGATCCTTTTCCATTAAAAGTTCGATATCTTAGCGACAACTGGTCGTATTGAACTTTTCAAAAATACAATTTAAAGCTGAATAAACAACTTATCGGATAAATAGAGCGATTTATTTCGAAAAAATTTTACATGTTCATAGACTAAGAAAGAACATTTTGAAAAAAAAATTCTTATGGTATTCGTTGGGATTGAGCGATACACGTTTGCTTGAAAAAAATTTTCATCATCAGGTCTCAAAACCAGAAACTTCAAGCTTTAAAATACTTTTTTTTTAAAGTCCGGTACGACCATTTTCAGGCGAAAACCAGACACTTGAATAACGTCAAAACATTTGGAATTATTTTTTGATCCTTTAATTTTTTCCACTAGTGTAGTTTATCAAAATAGTATATGAACGTTGATCAAACACAAAACACTTATTTTGTATTCTATCACTTTCTTGTTAGTGTTAGAAAACAATGTAAATTTTTTGTGTTTGACCATCATGATTCATTATCAAAGGAACGGTTACCACCTTCCAATTTTTGAAATATGAACATGTTAATTACATAACTAGTACTGTAATAAAAAAGCCATATAGATAAGCTCATTTTATCCACTACTACAAAAGTTAAACATGCTCTATATAAGCATTTTGTTTTTAGAGCGTGAAAGCCATCTCTTCTTGAAAAAAGTGCTAAGTCAGTTAATTAAACTGAAATAGGATAACTAAAGATTAATGTTTGCTCTGAGCCGTCAATTAACCACTCTTGAAATGCCTCTATCCTTAAAACCACCCCTTTGAGGTGGATATATATACAATATCAATATCAATATAAAACCAGGAAGTTGTGTTATAGTTGTCATATCCTATTAGTAATAATGTGGCTCATGATATATTTCCGAATTATATGTAATAAATGACTTAATCAAATATGGTTGGAAGAAATGACTCTGCTCAAAATCCAAAACATGTTACGTACTCAGACATTGACAAAACCCACAACTACTTCACGAAAAACCAATATCAATCATCGAAAAAATCCATGGCTACATACTAGCAATATAGTCTCCGAAATTTGCAATATGTGCCTGAAGAGTCAAAAATTCTAGAATTTGTATTTACCTCTATACCAAAAATAATAATAATAATTTTTTTACCTCATACAATGTTGTCAGTGGAACTCCAGCCCAACAACTCTGTTCAAGAACTATACATTGATGGTTTACACCGCTAAAAGTGCACGCCAATCGGGAAAGAAGAATCCAGCTGCGTAGCAAATCCAAAGAAGTACAATCTAATTATAGCATAAAAGGTACAAAATCAGATGCAACATTAATTAACCTATCCTTAACTAATCAAAACATAAAAGGGATACAAAATTAATTACAACTTTAAAATCAACCCTTATCACCCGCACTATAATTACGTAAATACTACATCACACATTAACTTCAACGCCAATACATGATCTTATTACGGCAATACTTTCAAGCTTTTTGACAGCAAATATACCTGTAACACTAGAACACAATCTGCAATAAAAAAAACGAGCTGTTTTTGAAGGATAGGTGTGTCATCTCTGTTTTTTTACTGAGTTCTTTGGGAATACCACCAGAAACTTGAAAGTCTGTATATTTCAGATAGTCCAAACGTTTCGTTGAAAGTCGGGGTCTGATTTAGACCCTGAAACGTTTGGACTATTTGAAATATACAGACTTTCAAGTTTATGTGGAGTTATTCTCAAAAGAACTCAACAAAATACAAAAAAAAACAAATCTCGCCTTTCCCGGAGATTCAAAGAGATGTAGCTCCAACTTCTAATACATCAAATAAACCTTGCAGTAAAAAAAACAACGAAACAAGTAATTAATTTAAATCAAATCCATGAGAAAAATCTGAAAGAAAACTTTAATTTGCGACTTCATAAAGAACGCAATTATCTGCTAATTTCCCACAGAAATAGCAAAGTAGTATTCTTGTGAAGAATTCGAACTACTCTCTGCAAAAGACTAAAAAATCTTATAATAAACTTTCTCTATACCGAAAGCCAACAAAGATCGCTATCTCCATAAATACTATAATTATTGCAGTCAAAATAGGACTGTGATTAAAACTCTTGTGGACCGAGAAAATAGAATCAGTAAAAACGTCATCTAAAAGATGAACTAGTCTATTTGGACCGTCCATTTTAGGCGAAGGGTTTCTCAACCCATGAGATTAGATGTTTTAATAAAAGACGTAAATCAACCCACATAAACGAGCAACTCCTAACCCAAAACTTGGGGACAAACTACCTGTTCTATGTAAAAAGCACCACAGATCACTTGGGGCGACTACTCAGAAAGCACCATGTCAAAACAAAGCTTCCTCACAACTTCTCCACAAACTCCCTTTTCCGAATGATCGCAGTGACCCTTTATCCTCATCTCAAGTAGAAGGTCAACACTTCTGTTGCTGAGAACAAACGAAATTGCCGTTTGTTGCAATCTCAAAAATCTGCTGTTGCTGAGCATCCTTTAAGCTCAGAAGAGGACATCATACAATACTAACAACACACGGAAGTAGTCCCGGTCACTCACTACCTTCTGAACGATCAAGTCAAACTAGGCTTCCACCGGTTGGAATAAATACCAGTGCTCCACCTCTCACCCGCGCCACAGCAAATGCAGTTGCAGATAAAACGTGTCGGAAGAAATTCGACTGGACCACGGCAAAACAGCTCGGAGAACCACTTTGAATTCATTGCCACCGGTCCTGGAAGCCTACATACTTGAATAAATGTAAATGATTTTACACCCATTGATTTCAAGACAATATATTGTTTATAGTGGACCACCTTCATCAGTTTCTCTTCCCGTAACTGTTAGAAATCTCTAATAATTATTTATGTATATACAACTGAAATTAATTATTTTATTCATATTGGCTACTAGTATAGTATAGTCAGAAATTTATTCACGTACCTGCATTATTTATGTGAATTAGAAAAGAAGAAAGACATAATAAAATTCCTTATACTAGTGGTCGCCCAGTGGTCGAAATTCGACCTATTTCATAAAATTGTAAAAAGTATATTTTTATAAGAAACAGAGTTGTGGAGAAATCGGAAAAGTAGATGTAATGACCAAAATTGTTCACTCATATTGACAAATCTATTGAAATAAAAAGAAAATAAAAATGTACTCAAATGTCGGTATTCGAAATATTTTTGACAAATGAATGACCCCTCAAATTTCTGGCTGGAACCGCTCTTGGCAAAATATTCGATATAATTGGAAGATTGTTCTTTGCAACCTAAAAGTTTTCGTCATTTGCGGTTTCAATCAACTTCAGGATTATTAAAGAAAAGAGAGGACCAACGACCCTAGGAGAACCTAAATATTTAATACATTCTCTATTGTCCGCTGTCTGACAATTTTTTACACAACACCTTCCGGAATGTTGTCATAATAATATATTAATCAAATAATTAAATTCACATTAAAAACAGAATATTTAATATGAAAGTTACTGCAACGCGTCCGAAAAATTAATACTGATCTACTACATTGACTCTTTTACCACTAAACAATAACAACGCTTGGATGCCACTTCCGGAAGTACATGCTCTAAGAATATATTTAACTATCGCTCCCTTCATATAAAATTACTCAATGTTTTAAGTTTTGACCGTCTGGCGGCGGCGGCACCGCAGGCACAGATCAAATAGGCGGCAGGCGGCACTGTCAGTTGTTTGGCGTTAACAGTATGGACGTAAATAATGAATTTTTATTATATTTTATTTAATGAATTTCACCAATATTATAAATCAATATTAGCATTCTGCACTGAAGGTCGTCAGTAGCTACTAAACAAAAATAAAGAAAATCGGTTAAGAGACACAGGAGAAAATGGTACCTAATCGTTTTGTCTTTGCCTATATATATATATATATATATATATATATATATATATATATATATATATATAGATATTTCTAAGTTTCAACTGTTTGTAATTCACTCAACAATTGATAGTTTAATGACGTGATGTATGCTAAAACTAAACTCTTTGAAGAAAAAATAGGATATATTAAAACATTTTTTTCATTCATAATTATCTCAACTAATTTCAAGTGGCGGGGCTGCTACACCGGTGCAAAATAGTAACTTTTGTGAACATAATACTTCTTAAGGAGAAACCCACATTTAAGTCACATTAGTAATTTCGTTTAAATAATTACAATTACTACACTAAAAAGTCCCTGGTCATCCACATTTGTATAATTTTTTAAAATCTGAATTGAAAAAATGTTTACTGTTGTCAGTTATAACCTGTATATGTGATTTGATAATAATTCTATGTTGCTGATTATTTGGATTTTAATGTAAAATCAATAATCATTTAAGTTGTTATAATCGTGTGAATGATTGTTCTTGTGCAAGTCATTAATAAAATCAATCAGTATCTTCTTTTCAGTGTCTGAATAATTTTTTTTTTTCGATGCAAATCATTTTCTTGGTCGGTCCGCTTCTGAACGTTTTTGCGCTACATTATCGATAAACAGTGACATGAATGTGTCAGTTCAATTCGAGTTTGAATTTTTCCATGACAGTTCCAATTTCTCTCCGGATTTAGTCATCATTCGCATATATCCCAATTCTTAAACGTTCCGTTCGTGGAAACTCACGATATACAGAAATAACTTAGAGAAAATTCACTTTTCTTCCTTCGCTTTTCACATTCCTCATAAAATCTTTTTTCGAAGGGAAACCTCAAAGCGCTATTACATTTTTATATGTATCCTTTTAGGCACAAATGAACGCCGATATAAGTTATTTAGTCAAAGTGGGTTCGGTACATCAATTTGGGCAAAGAAGTCTTTTAATATTTTTTAAAGATGAAATGTATGTATTGATGTAGAAAATACTAACATTATCTTAAAGAAATAATAAAATAAATATATATAAGCGCATCACTTCAGAATAGTTGTATCTATTTGGCTATTTCTGTTTTGAGGTGTTTGTAATAATCATCACAAATATTTCTCCGGAAGACAATTTTAGAAAATCTACCTTAAAATTTGGAAAATCTATTGCAGAAAATATATGTAGGTGCATCACTTCAGAACAGCTGTAACTATTTTGCTGGTGTGTTTCTATTTAACGTGAGAATATTAATGCGATCGGAAAAGTCGGGTATTTAAATGTATTTTTATATCATTATCATAATAAGAAAGTACAGTGTAACGGTTTTGGTTATTTTTTTCCATACATATATTTGTAATGGTCCAAGTAAGTTATTTATTTATTAATAGTTTAAGGGTTTACACAGAAAAATTCAAAGCAATTAGAAAAAAAAGGAAAAACGAAAAACTAACTAATTAGAAAAAACAAGTTGGCCAACCGTAGATACTTAGTTCTACCCATGTGAAAACCTAACGAGGACTTATTTAAACTCATCGTGCTAATTTCATAGAGGTATTATACGTAGAGTGAATTAGGTAAGTGGCAGTGTAATAACAATAGAAAGAGAAAGACAATATCAGGGTGCGCTTGCTATGTCTCTACCCTACCAATAGTAGGCGTCACCACTGACACTGACCAATCAGGAACGAGTCATTTATTCTCTCTCTCTTTCTATTGCTATTACATGAATTTTGCTACTTCACTAATTTGCACAACTCGGTATAAATTTGGTGTAAATATACTAATTTTCAAACTGGAGATACCTCTAAATTGACAGTTTGATGTTGAATGCTCACTATAAACTACCTTGGTTTTGGGATGAGTAAATTTGCAGTTTCCAGAAACTGTAGATTTAATGTGTTTCGGAAAATATACGCCAAAGTTCTGATGAAGAATAGTCGTCCAATCCAATTCGTATTTTTCAAGAAATAGGGCGCTAACCAGTTTGATTACAATTTATTTAATTCATGAAACCTTTTAATAAATTTATAATCTTAACACCTAATAACCATTGACAATAGATTGCTTCTAATAGATTTTTATGCACTTGACGTCCCTACTTGCATGAAAATGAAAATTTTGCAGTCATAATCAATCCATCCCTCTCAACTAATATTTCTATTTAAGGGCTTTAGCAAGAGATGCATTTGTTAGAAAAAAATCAAGCAGTGTGCTAGTAGGAAACAAGACAAGAGCAGAAACTTAACCAGATCTGTATTTATTGCAAAACAGTAATTAATATGTTGACACAGTTTGGCCATTTTACGATTCCACAAATGCTTTATGTGACAGTGTGTCAATTTGAACTACACGATCAATATTTTGAAGAAGACGTATAAAATCTACCAGATCTTTTTTGGATAGAAAAGTCGAATTAATCTGGAAAAAACCTTATAAGGGTCATGTGGAGTCTAGGAAACCTAATGATTTGGAGAGCTTTATGTTAGAGACATAGATCCTTCTACGGGTAAAGTCAACCCAAAAGAATTGCTTGACCTTTAAATTTATTGCCTCAAAAGTCCTACTTTTCATGGTTTTCGCTCGCCGTTCTGATCCCACTTGACCAAACACGGTATTTTTAATAGAAGTTTTCTTCACTTAATTCTGAGAAATATATTTTTTATTTTAATTTCCCATAGGATTTTCTCGTCTATTCTGAACCAGGTATGTATTAAAAAGTTGTACTGGCCAAAACTAAACGTTTTGCACTTAGATGTTCTGAGAAAAATAAATGTTTACAATATGATCAACCAATTCCCAAAATATCGTGTATACTTATCACTTACCTTTCAACTCCAACTCTGAAGTCGGTGACAATCACTAGATGTGACCACTGTCAAATTTATTTATTTGAGAAACGCAAAAATTGTGCTTGTCATCCAAGAAATAACACACAATCAGTTGGAGTTGAATAGTCTCCATGACAGATAAGACTACACAATATACAATACACATATTTGTGTACAGGAAGACTGGTTGATAATACTGCAAAAATTTCTTTCTCCAGAAAATTCTGTAAGGAAGACGGTAGAGACTACCAATAATGTGGGCAATATCAAAATCGCCTCTACAATATTTAGACCATCTTTTTAATACTTAACTTTTGCAGAAAAGAAGTAATGCGCGAAATGCCTAAAGAGCAGCCGGAATAATCATGGACCTCCCCAAAAATCAAGTATATATATTTTTTACCTAAAATTTTTCTGATGGAACGCAAATGATATATGACTGGTTAGAGGGAGCGAAACATGGATGAGGGTAAGCTAAATCAAATATGCACCTGAGCAATGATGTCGTTTATCCCTTAACTGCTGACCACCCGTCTCACAGACGGCCCTTCGAAACGGCCGCCCTGGTTTTTCAATACCCAGCGTTTGTGCAAACTATTCACTCTAAGTAATTTACCTACCAAACGTATTTAGCACCTTCGCCCAGATTCGTCGGTCAGTGACATTGGGGTTGGCCTCAAACACTTCAGGCCGTCTCTGATACGTATAAACAGTTTTCTTGCTAGAAGTACTTCAAAATCAGGTAATGTTAGCGATCCCGAATACGAACAGCAATTTATAAGATAGTTTGAAGAAGCAGATAATGATAGCAGTGATGTAGAAATTGATTGCGACGAAAATTTTGCTGTAGTTAGCAAATACAATTCAAATTCATAGAGGAAAACTCCTCCTTATATCCTTATCGGTTGAAAAGGAGAGCTGCATATCTGTGTTACAAACTCAGAAGCCGATTTCTTTAGAATGGTTTGGAATATGCTAAGGAAATGTACCCGATTTGTACCAAAAAATGCTTAATGTTTGTAGTCTGCACATTTTTACATATGCGTCATAAAATGTAAGAATTTTACACGTCGTTGTTGTTTATAGCTTAGGTCTTAGGCTATTGAAGTAAACCCTTTTCGGATAACACATATTCTCAAAACAATACTACGGTAATGTAATACAAAATACGACTTATTTATACGCTTACGATTTGTACATCGGGCATGGTGCATGTCCCAGTGGTATGTTTGAAGGCATATTAATATATTTTTTCGATATAAAATACATGGGGTTGATGAAATGACCAGTTTAAGAAAGGAGTCACCCAGACGGGTGAACAGGATTTATGTCTCAAATACTGCACAAAAGTAGTTAAAGGTTAAAAATTAAATGATTTTAGGGCTATTCAAAAATTGTTCTCCTTCAGACCACTCCAGGTTTAATTTCTCTTTCGCCGTTACTCTCCGATTTTTTGATAGTCTTTACCGAAGATTCGGCGAAAGCAAACCCGGGAGAAATACGACCCTTCGTACCTAAACATGATTTATAGCAGAAAATATCCGTCGCTTTTAATTACGAGGACATATTTTATGAAAATCGAAAGTATACGGGCTCGATGGAAAATCTTTCTATTACTAGAAATATTTTGTACGAGTTGAGGATGATTTAGGAGTTATTTTAATAGCGTCAGGTCAGTGGTCAAATATAAAACTTCAGAGACACGAATTATTTTGCACTATATAAATAAATCATTTTATACAACAATGTTTAGCTGAAACTCTACTTGAGATATCTGATATCCTGTAACAGTGTCAAAAATATAGGTATATTATCTAACTTGACTCTGTCATGTTTATAATTTAAGGTATCAAATTTAAGTTTACTCCTTAACCTAAATCATTCTTTAACAATAATTTATTTCGGAAAATACCAGGGTGGTACCAGAAGTACCCGGCCCAGGCTAGAGATGGCGCTGGTTGTTTCGGGTAACTATGAGACCATTCTCGTGATTAATACAGTTGTTTTCTAATGCGCACATAATTTGACAGACAGAGTTACCCTCCACTCTTTTTCTATATATGGAATGACGTTTACAACGAAAATACATTCTATTACTGGCAAAAAGCTATAGTGAAATAAATGCTATATATTTATATTTAACTTTTAGCCATTTTGTTACCTAAATAAAAAATATTCTATCCCCAGTTCATTGATTACTTTTAAATATTGTACTATGTACGGGAAGAGGTATTTTTTTATTGAGTTTCGGAGGTCTTCCAGCTCAATCAGAAAACCAGCTCAATGTCACCGTAATGTTGCCCTGTGATCTAAATTACACAACACTACACACTTGCAATACAATTGAACACCAGAAAGTGGAACAAATTAAACTTGCAAATAAAATATCCAAACTGACGTTGAGTTAAAGAATTGCTTGGAACATTGATCCACCCATTACAATGGGTGTTTTAGAAATGTAAATCCGCTAAATATGTCCAAAACAACTCGTCCAGGATTGGAGAAATCAAGTCCCTGCTGAACTGAACGATAAAGGGTGGAAATTTAATAATAGAAATATTGTTAGATTTTTACGTATAATTTACAATTTAGGTGTTGTTCCCAAAAAAATCAGAAAAATATACATCTGCACCTTTACATTTTTTTTCCGTCGTCCGTCCCTCTGTATGCTTAGATTTTTTTTTGTAACTACGCAACGGATTTGAATACGGTTTTCTTCAATAGACAGAGTAATTCAAGGGGAATGTTTATACGTATACTTTAATATTGTTTTGTGTTAATTAGTTTAAATATAAATAAAATTGTTCAATCAACGCGTCGCTGCTACACTCGATTGGCCACCGTTACTTGAGAGATCACCACTCATCAGTTGCATTCAGTTTCGAGATAAAAACGGTATGTGGCTTGCCAATACTTTTATTGTCATTTAATAATATGCCGATTTGTCTAATTACTATGAAGCGGGCGCGGACCACCTAGTAGATATTAACTAAACAAATCTTATGCTTGCAACAACTAATGTTAATGTAACAATAATATTATAGACAAGACAGCATAATATGGCATATTTAATAGTTGCTACTACGTTTGAATGAGTATTCGCATTATATTGATCTAACAACGTTTTATTTGTATTTTTGTTACTCAAATAAATGAGCAAATCACCATTTATTGCTCTCGACATTTCAATATAGTTCCCAGTTATCTTTTGCTTTGTCTTCTGTTGTTTAGCAATGTACTCAAGTTCGAACTAAATTGTATCTCCAGCTCGCATTCGATCAGTTTTTAACAACTCCGGCAATGATTTCACGGATACCCTTTTCATACATAAATATTCACGAAAACATTAATACCCATTTGGGCTTTGCTCTTAACCAAGTTAATTGGTAGACATATCACCCTTACTGATTATTCCAGAAGCATTTTTCATTTTTTTAGAGAAATTCCTTTAAGGGAAAGTCGCTGTTATGTTTTACAGATCTAAAATATTTGCTAATATGTTTAGGGAATAGCGATTATGAAATCAACATTTATTTTTAGCAATAATTTGAATGTATATCTATGATGAGTAATCTTACACTGGATGTGTTTTTGTGTCAATAAATAGTTGTATTATGAGTTAAATGGCTGTTCCCAAATTATGGGGGTTATCTCTAATAGTTCGAATTGATTGGTGTCTGAAGGTTATTTCCTTATATTTATATTATTTTGAGAAAATAACACCTTATTTCAGAACAAATACCTGTATAATTAAAAAACACATCTTCCACAAGCTCATTGACAATTAATTTATAATTAGAATTAATAATAATAATAAATTTATAAGTGAATGTTTGACCTAATTGGCATAGTAAATTGTTGTGGTACATATATAATGTATAATATGAGATAGATGTGCCAAATTTGGCAGAATCGTTCAAGTATATTAAAAAAGCCAGAAATGTTGATAAAGAATGCTGCAATTTTGAAATGCCACTATACATTTTTATTACCCGTCCTAACTATAACTAATAAAACTAAAAAATGACCAGGATTGTCTTCACATACACTTCTCTATTGGGACATGTCTGTATTTTACAAAAAAAAAACTAAAGTAAGAACAGCATACTATATAAGTACTTTCTGGGAAATAACACCACAGCTCACGAAATGTCTGTATATATCAAAACGTTTCAGAGTCTAGATCAGACTCCGTTGTCAATGGCAAAGGGAACTATGAAAAAAGGCACAATTCTAAAATGTAAAATTAAAATGTTAGACAATATCTATTATTTGACTTATGACGTAAATAAGGGAATTTAATTTGATAATAAACGGGGTAGTACCGAAACTTCTAGAGATCATATAATAATAAAGTTTTTTTCAAATTTGAAGAACTGTTGTAATTATATTATATAACATTAAAACATCATTTAAAACAACAAGTACACTAAAAATTCTTCATATTGTAACGAACTTTATTATTATATGATCTCTAGAAGTTTCTGTGCTACCCTGTATATTATCAAATTAAATTCTCTTAGTTATGTCAGAAGTCTAATAATAGATATTGTTAAACATTTTAATTTACATTTTAGAATTGTGCTTTTTTCATAGTTTCTTTGCTATTGACAACGGAGTCTGACCTAAACCCCCGAAACGTTTGAAAATATACATAAATTTCGAGACTTGTGGAGTTGTTGCTCAGAAAGTGCTTAAGCATATTAAAAAAATATGCCACGTATATCCTTCAGAAAATATCCATATGACATTTTGAAAATCATTTTTGTCACTGTTTTAGTTGCCTCCTCTGTGAGTAATTTAACAAACTTAACATTCAGGAAATCATTGGTATTTCAATGTTTTTGGGAAAGCGAAAGACGGTTCATACGTTCCTGTCATTTATTAGGGAAAATGCTGCTTTGTTTTCCTTTTGCTTGCAAACAATCTTGTGTTCGGGTCCTTTTGTATATTACTGTCAGTGAGTAATAAGGTTCATTTGTTTTAATGAACACATATTAGGAATGCGCTCTTAATAAACATTTCCGACCTTTTTTGATCTTCTAAATTTCATCAAGGATTAAATAAATTACCACGACGGAGCGTTTTCGTCAGGATATGTTCATTGTTTTTATTTCTATTGAGGGAGTATAATGAATTTAGTTTTAGCCTACGTAATTATTTTGACTTGGAATTTTCTGAATCATTAATTATTTATGGTATCCTCGATGTCAAAGAAGAAAGATATAATTCCAAAAATGTAGAATCCGAAATAACTAAGCATATTTCTTATGGATAATTGATTTCGGCTAATTTTTATCAGACTTTGCAAAGTGATAGTTCTCAACACTATCAACAAGTCCCAATTGGCACGAACTTCTAAGAGCACTCACTTCCCCCCACAACCACCCCAAAACCATCGGGCAAGCACGAAATTTGTTGTATTGGTGGATTGCCTAAACGAGACATTTTGTTAGTATTGACTAAAACTACGCATACCATCACGAGGCATGAGCCTTCTATCCCCTACCACTCTTTCCTACCGCACCCTCTCTCCCGCTCTCCCACCTATCAAAATTATAGTCATATAGCTTATTACTACTTGGTTGGTAACCCATTTCGTCCTACATTTCAGCATACAGTCACTTAAACCATCACCTCACACAACTCTTCCATATCCCGTTGGTTATAGGCTCACCCCGCGCTCCACAAAAATACCACACTTTATGGAAGTCTGCACATTATGATTTTGCCTGTTTGACCATGTCATTCAACACCACAGCCATCTCAGTACACCCACTGTACCCCTTTGGTAAGATGAAAGTCTGAAGTTTTAATGTTTGTGCCTAATGATGATCATTAGATAAAATATAGCATGAGAAAGGGTTTATCGTTAAGGGATTGGTTTGCGGTATAATTCAAATGTTGCTATGAGCGTGACAAAGCAATGACAAATATTGTAATTACAATTGTAATTACGATATTTGTTCGAATCCT
Source organism: Octodonta nipae (assembly GCA_034190945.1). Taxonomy (NCBI): domain Eukaryota; kingdom Metazoa; phylum Arthropoda; class Insecta; order Coleoptera; family Chrysomelidae; genus Octodonta; species Octodonta nipae. The sequence continues at coordinate 31,473,940 of CM067221.1, read as the reverse complement.
TTTAATTTTTTATTTTTTAATTTCTTGTTCATTTTTTGTTAATACCATTGAAAACTGGGTCTGATTTAGACCTTGAAACGTTTGGACTTTTGAAATATACAGACTTTCAAGTTTATGTGGTGTTATTCCCAAGAAACTCATAAAAAATAAAAACCAGAAATGCCACAATTATCATTCAGAAAACAAGAAAACCATCATAAAGACATTTTTAATTATCCTTAGGATTAGTTCATTCACGGAGCTACTCACAGCTGCTATTAGCTACTCAACTTTATTTAGCGAAAAATGCACATGACGCGACAGGTTGTACCCCAGAAGAAAATTTAGTTGATTCTTTGAGTTTTTTTTCGTCATAGAAACCTGAAATAACATTTTCAGATACTTAATTGAATTGTATGGTTTTACATGAATCAAAATGGTTCTTAAAACTAGTGTGTAAGGAATACAATAGAAGTAAACCACAGAAAATATTGTGGCAACTTAAACAATTCATCTCCTTAATCTTACTTGACCATTTGCAAACCTTATGGTAATTTTTTTGTGGACTACTAGCAACTTTCATTCTTCCTATGAACAGAAGCTAGAAAATCATGGCATATTCTTATATCCTTTCAGGATCACGTCCTTATTTCAACCCTTTGGCCGCATTCGACATTAATGCCTATCGTACGATGCTAGGTTGCTTCATCGAATTCATTTAGTCAACATAGCAGAGGTGAAAAAATCACAGCAAAACGCGTTTTTTCGGGAAATGGAAAATGGGTTTTTTCTATGTTGGCCACGCGGTTTTCTCTCAAGTTTCACCTTATTTATTTCAATAATATAATACTTTTCCACCCCTTCGAGGCAGGAACAAGAAAATCATGAACCAAAACGTAATCAGCTGACGGTCTATATCACTAGACTCGATAGAAAGAGTAATCTTCGTATATCGGTTCTAAACAAAGCATCGTATATTAACTAAATTATAATATTATTCAGTGCCTGCCATAACAAAGATACTATTAGTGATCTATCTTTCCTCTTATTCCAGAATATTCCATGCAAATAAGCTGGTACAGAAAATTGGTTGCGCCATATTCATTCAAACTCAAGATCAATTTGTAGATAGGTCGGTGCTAAAATAAATATTTTCTCCCATTTAAAGCTCTATTATAAAAGAACGATGTTCCACATCAACGTAAAACTTTATCTCTCGAATGTGCAGCCCAGCCGCCGTAACTGTAATAGTCTAACTCCTGAAAAAAATTCAACATTTTTTAATAGTGTTTTCTTTTCTTCTAATCGTTGTTATTTTTTCATTTCATTTCCTTTCCCAACTCAACCGCTGGTATTTTTAAGCTCCTAATGATACGGCACATACAGTGAAAAACTTTTTCCAAGCATTTTCGCTTATTTTTTTATTCGGCAAGAAGAATTAATTAGTAGTAGAAAAAAGACGAAAACGAGGGAAAATGAAATGAAAATACGAATACTACATTTCACAAAGTTCTAGAGTAATTGGTAATGTCTTGACAGAAATTTTCCTTCTCTCCATTTTTCAATGTAATTATTATGTTGAATAAGTAGCAAGTAAATACTTTTCTTAATTAAAAACAAACAATAGGAAACAAATTTTCTGTTGACAGAAAGTTGTCTCTGAAGTTCTTGCCATAATAAACAAAACAGTTGACTACAGAACGGCTTTTGAAAATAGAATTGTTTAGGTAAACTTTTCTGAAAACTACTTTTAATTCGTGATGGCTTGTTGGAGCTTTTCAATTTCTAGCGGTGTAGTTAATTTTATTTATTGGTCTGTTTTTATTTCGTAAGTAGTTTCGGAAGATTGTTGAGGAGGTGTTTCATTATTTTGTCTGTGTATTAGGGTTTTCTATCCTCAGGGTTTTACTGCAAAAGATATAAGTATTTGAAAATTGTAAACAGCTACAGTGATCACATTTTCTGTATATAAATGTTTTGTATATGTGATACTTATCTGGGTTACGGGACATCACAACTCCAAATTTGAAGTCGTCATCGATGGCTGTGTGTATTAGCTAGATTTATATTCGTTAAGAAAAAATGTATAAAAGTGAAAATTTACGACTAAACCACCAGCTAAAATATACATAGATTAATTACGACTCCATATTTGGAGCTGAGACGTCCCGAAGAAAAGATAACTATCACACAACAGACTAAACCCGTATTTTTTGTGTACCTACACGAATATTGGTGGATCACATTGGACATATATTTTCTCAGAATTTGTTAGGAAGAATTTCCGTACAGACACAAATTTTAAGAAATTGCCTATAACACTTTGTTCCCCATTTACAATTTTTAATACTTACCTATTGGAGGAAAAACTTAAAAAAGAAGATCCATACCAATTGAGGTTTTATTTGTTATTGTTTGTTATGCTTAATTATGACTGATTCATTTATCAAATATCTATAATAACAAACTCAATCGTCAAAATTTGGGAATGAAGATTCAATTTAACGAATTTTGTTCATAAATATGTTTTTTAAATTATATACTATATATATATATATATATATATATATTCTTATATGCTGAAAATACATAAATATAAAAATAACCTTTGGGATCCTAATGAATCCATTCCCCTGAAAAAAAGACTATATAATCAATTTTTTCCTAACCCCAAAAACATGTTTGCAGTGCTTTCTCATATCCTCTATAGATCTTTTATGTAGATGTACTTGCCTTCTAATGTCAAAAAAAAGGTCAGAAATGTAATGTTCAAATGCACAGAATTTTACGAAAAAGACTTGGCAGGTTTTTTTGTGGCTGAACTTTACGAATTTGCAAATTAGCAAAATTGAAGATAGCGGATCCAGTATGGGGGACGAGGATTCATTAAGCCGATAAAATATGCAAAAAAACAAATTAAAATCCGGTATGAAATTTGGAGTTTTTTGACATTTCTGTTCCTTAATCTGAAGTTAGATTCAAGCTTCAAGATTGTGGTTCCAATACGACATAGTGGATAAGAAAAATAGCCTATACCGATAAAAGTAAAAAGCGGTATTTCATCTCGCAATAATAAAAATTAGGTCATCTAATACTCCAAACCAACATAATGGGATAGACCCTGCAGCAAAAAATGACTGTTATTGTTTTCATATGAATGTTGTGAAAGACTAAACCAATTCAGATTACATGAGAGCTTAATTCCAATAGATATTGGAGATTTACATAAGTTAAATTTTCAAAAATATTTTTTTTGTGTGGAAAATTTGTATATTATTTTTGTAATACAACTATAGATTTAAAAAATTTAATATTTATGTTCTTTCTTATTGATGTTCTATAAATAACTCATGTAATCTTGATCTGGCTACCATTTTTCACCTGTCGCTGTATTTTTACTTCTGTTTCACCCACTCCCAATAACTACTATTAACGAGGGCTGCATTTATATTCGGGATTAAGAGAACAAAAAGAATATTAATCATCGAAAATCGCTTT